>BMAF01000010.1:0-272500 GCA_014132575.2 Gasterosteus nipponicus | reverse complement strand
ATATATACATATATATATATATATATTATGGGGGGACATCCTCAGGAGACTCTGACCCCTCTCATTGACCCTCAGGTCCTCCGTCGTCTCAGACCTTCAGCCACCTGAGGTTCAACCTGTGCAGGTGGTGCGAGGCGACCGGCCCGCTGTGCAGAGACAGCGTCTGCTTCAGTAACTGCAGCCTGTCGTCCTTCTGCACCGCCACCGAGGAGATCTGCGTGGCCGTCTGGTGAGTGACATCATCACGCCCTGTACCATGTGACCATGTGACCATGTGGACCGATCACAGAGCCGACACTTATTAATCGAAGCTCACTAAAGTTCAAAAGCTAAAAAACTTTTCACCATATTTATAATTTAATGATTTTTTGTTTGTAGTTCTGTTAAATAAAAGATTCCAAAAGTAAATGTGCAGAAGTGCTTTTAAGTGGTCATGAATTATAGATGTAAGGTCAAAGGTCACTGGCCTCAGAACAGCTGTTATGAAGTCAAAAGAAAAGTCTTTCAAACGTGATTGTGTGTGAGAGACGTTGGCTGGAAGCTTTCTGCTCATGGGTTTGTTTGTGTAACCCCCCCCCCCCGCCCCCCCCGCTGCGCCCCTCATTTCCTGTCGGACCCTCCCAGATAGCTGCAGGAAGCCGGAGATAAGAGAAGAAGAAAAAAGCGCTGCTGTATTTAGGTCAAAGAGGACGAGGAGACTCAGGATTGTATACGTGATGCTGGTTGTGTGTAGAAACGCTGCAATAATAATGTCGAAGATTCATAGTAAATAAACAAAGTGAACTAATCCGTAAAAACTACTTACACATTACTTCTCCGCTAAGAAAAGACTTCTCTCCCCAATTACACTGTGTGCACAATTATTGGGCAAGTTGTACTTTTGAGTTTTACTACAGTGCTCTCGGTCAATTCAATTTACAAATAAACCCTTCCTGACATTTAAAAATAAGAGACCAGTATAGAAACCCGTCTTTTCATCAGCAGTAAGCAGGTGGTGGAGAATTGTCTTGCATTAAAATCATGGTCTTCTTCTCCTGTTTTCCCGTTGCACTGCTTCAAGAAAGTGTCTTCTACAAACTGGCAGGTTTGGGAAACGATTTTTGGTCCAACTAGCTCATCTTTAATAATAGCAGGACGCCTCCTCCATCTTGCTGGCAGCTGGGTGGAGGTGGAGCTCTGTGCCAGGTACTGATCCAGCAACAAGAAGTTCATTGGCCTCTTTTTTCTCCACACGTTTGACTATTTGCCACAAAACGTTTGATTGTTCTGTGATCACGCCGACATCTTCAACAGTTCCTCTGAAATAGAGTCAGATCTCTTTTTTGGCCCATTTTGCTTGATGAAAAAGAAGCTGCCTGATAATTCTGCACATTGATCTCCTTCGGCCGCACAGATCACTTGTGCTTGTATCCAATTATCACTCAAGAAGCCTTCGTTTGTCCCCCAGGAGAAAGAACAACGACACCATGACGGTGCACACCATGTGTCACAACCCCACCCTGCCACTCGAGGGCGTCGACCCGGAGCTGCTGCTGAACTTCACCACCGCCGAGTGTCACATGGTCCCACAGCCGGCGGAGGATGGAGACCTGATGGTGTGCGGCTGTGACGGAGAGCAAGAGTGCAATGACAAGCTCATCTTCGACAAGGGAGCCAATGGTGAACACATGAATACATTGGCGGGTGGGGGATAAATGAGCAGGTGGAGGGATGAGTAGATGGGTGGAGTGAAGGATGAACGTATGAGTGATGGATCGGTTGATGACAGAGCCGTTTTAGTGGATAATGTTTTGTATGGACCGATGAATGGATGGGAGTATGAGTAGATGTTGGTTTCATCTCTGCTCCTGCAGGGTTCTCCAAGGTGCACGGTAAGGACGTAATTCCGGTGGTGGTGGTCAGCCTGGTGCCGCCCGTCCTGGTTGCCATAGTTGCCGCGGTAGCTTTCTACTTCTACCGCATACGACGTCCCGACAAACCCGGCCCTCCTGCACGCCCCCCCTGGTCCACCAATCACACCACGGAGCTCTACCAGGCTTTCGACCTGCCGCACGGGGGTCTGGGGGATAGGGGAGAAGGTTTGAGGGGTCCCGGAGCAGAGGGGGCGGAGTCTAATGGCAAAGTGCTGTCTCTCAACAACGGCATCATGGCTCACATGACAGATCGTCAGGGCCAGTTGAATGACCCCTTGCCAATCAAGCTGGAGGTCCTGGTGGGGAAGGGGCGCTTTGCTGAAGTGTGGAGGGCGCGCCTGGTGCAGGGCGAAAAGGCGGGAGTGAACACCTACGAAACAGTGGCGGTGAAGGTGTTTCCGAGCGTGGAGTACGTTTCGTGGAGAAACGAGTGCTCCATCATCTCTGACCCCAAACTGGAGCACGAGAACGTGGTTCGGTTCCTCGCTGCCGATCACAGGAGCCTGCCCGGCCACGCCCTCGGGAAGTACTGGCTAGTCCTCGCCTACCACGGCCTCGGGAACCTGCAGGACTTCCTCACGGTCAACATACTGGGCTGGGAGGAGATGGTTGCTATGGCTGCCAGCATTGCCAGAGGGTTAGCTCATCTACATAGCGACACAACACCCAGTGGGATACCAAAGGTGAGTCAGTCTACAATCTCTAAAAGGTTCTTCTGACCCTCATCATATCTCCCTATTTCAGCACGTCTTACCTTCCACATAATATCTTCATGTGAAGTAAACTAAGAGCACATAGATCTGCCTACTTACTCCAGCCATCTTGAAACTGTTTTGCAACCACCCCAACAATCCCCCCCTGGGAGCTTTCAGATTAACCGTTACAAATCACCAGATGGATTCAGTTTCTTGCTCATCTCTTGGTGTTGCCGTAGGTGCCGATAGCCCACCGGGACCTAAAGAGCAGTAACATTGTGGTGAAAAATAGGAGGGAATGCGCCCTGTGTGACTTCGGTCTGGCGCTACGACTGGACCTTTCCCTCACTGTTGACGACTACGCCAACAGCGGACAGGTAAACTGAGGAGTGGTTGAATTTACCGATCGAACACTTTGGACATCTCCTCTATGTTGTCCAGGTGGGGACGGCTCGCTACATGGCCCCTGAGGTTCTGGAATCCAGAGTGAACCTGGAGGACCTCGAGTCCTTCAAGCAAATGGATGTTTACTCCATGGCTCTGGTGCACTGGGAGATGGCCTCCCGCTGCCTCGCCATCGGAGGTACGAGACGGAGACTGTTCTTTGTGGTTCGGCTTGAGGTCTGGAGAATAGTTGTTTCTTTTGTGGGTCTGTTGTCCAACGTTGTGTGAGCCATTCATGGTCTACGCATGATGGATCTTGATGCCATCTGTGGTGCCACCAGCCAGTCAGAGTTTCACAATCTGATGACTATTATCCACCAACAGTTTCATATTGTTGTGTTGCCTTGATGTTATAAACAGAAATTCATGGTCCCCTCAGGTTGAATTACAATAACTTTGGTGAATTAATTTGCTGGTGGAATACAGGTAGTGTACAGTGTACCTGTATACTACGCTTGAATGTTGAAACACATCCGTTCCTGCAGCCATTTGAAAGCCTTAACGTACGACTTTCTGTGAGTCAGAGGTGAAGGGCTACGAGCCGGCGTTTGGCTCTCGGGTCTGCGAGCAGCCCTGCGTGGACAGCATGAGGGACTTGGTGCTGAGGGACCGAGGACGGCCCGACATCCCGTCAGCGTGGACGCAGCACCGGGTCAGGACTTTCACGTGCACCACACGTCTTTCTGAGATGTTCGGCTGTCTGACCTGCAGTCTTCTGTCCCCCAGGGGATGGACGTCTTCTGCTCCACCGTCACAGAGTGCTGGGATCACGACCCCGAAGCCCGGCTGACGGCTCACTGCGTGGTGGAGCGTTTCAACGTGCTGCAGGCGGAGGAGGAGCAGGCGGAGGAGGAGGAGGAGGAGCAGGAGCCGAGGCGAGGCACTGATAGAGAAGAGGGAGGAGACAGAGTAAAGGACTCAGAGACGCCAGACGGTAACCAGAGTCCTTCCATCTCCTCTGCTGCTTCCTCCCTTCAGCCTCTCCACATGGCCCAGCAGGACTCAAAGACAAGTGGCTCCGAGGTATCCCACGATTCACTCCTTCACACCAGCTCTACCATGTGAGCGCCACTGTGGTCGCGCGCTACGAGCCCTCCGGCCTCCTGCTGCGTTTACACGCTTATCTTGTTTTAACAACAACTGTTAGTGACTTTAGCAGCTGATAGCGAAGAGACTGACACTCAAAATGTAATGCACAGCAGGAAGGCTAATGCTAACAGCTTACCAACAGGTCCCGGGAACGGGAAGGCTAATGCTAACAGCTTACCAACACATGATTGGAACGGGAAGGTTAATGCTAACAGATTATCAAGTAGTGATGAAAGAGAAGAGCTAAATCTGACAGTTTACATGTTAGCCAGCAGGTGATGATCAAGAAAGCTAATGCTAACAGCTAGTCAACAGATGACAGGAAAAGGAAGGCTAATGCTAACAGCTAGTCAACAGGTGATAGGAACAGGAAGACATGGAAGTCTTTTAGGAACACTGATGCTGATGGATAGTCAACAGGTGATAGGAACAGAAAAGCTAATGCTACAGCTCGTCCACAGATGATACAGACAGGAAGGCTAATGCTACAGCTCGTCCACAGATGATACAGACAGGAAGGCTAATGCTACAGCTCGTCCACAGATAATACAGACAGGAAGGCTAATGCTACAGCTCGTCCACAGATGATACAGACAGGAAGGCTAATGCTACAGCTCGTCCACAGATGATACAGACAGGAAGGCAGATAACAGATGATACAGACAGGAAGGCTAATGCTACAGCTAGTCCACAGATAATACAGACAGGAAGGCTAATGCTACAGCTCGTCCACAGATGATACAGACAGGAAGGCTAATGCTACAGCTAGTCCACAGATAATACAGACAGGAAGGCTAATGCTACAGCTAGTCCACAGATAATACAGACAGGAAGGCTAATGCTACAGCTCGTCCACAGATGATACAGACAGGAAGGCTAATGCTACAGCTCGTCCACAGATAATACAGACAGGAAGGCTAATGCTACAGCTCGTCCACAGATGATACAGACAGCTAGTCCACAGATAATACAGACAGGAAGGCTAATGCTACAGCTCGTCCCACAGATAATACAGACAGGAAGGCTAATGCTATACAGATGATACAGACAGGAAGGCTAATGCTACAGCTAGTCCACAGATAATACAGACAGGAAGGCTAATGCTACAGCTCGTCCAGATAATACAGACAGGAAGGCTAATGCTACAGCTCTACAGCTAGTCCACAGATAATACAGACAGGAAGGCTAATGCTACAGCTCGTCCACAGATGATACAGACAGGAAGGCTAATGCTACAGCTCGTCCACAGATGATACAGACAGGAAGGCTAATGCTACAGCTCGATAATACAGACAGGAAGGCTAATGCTACAGCTCGTCAACAGATAATCCGCTTCCGCTTTTGCTTCAGAGAGGTATCTGGAGCTGCATCCGCCAAAGACCCGCCCTCCCCTGACTCTGATTGGTTTGTTTCAGGTTCACGACCAATCAAACCAACGATGGCAGCGAGTTTTATCAGAGGCAGAATAGGAGAATAGTCTTCCCAGAAGTCGGGTAGGATTCATTCGCATGGGATGCTGCATTGAAGACATCTCGGAAAATACGGGACAAATCTCGTCCCTATTTTATTCTCAAATACGAGACGATTCCGTATTTTAAGGGATGGGAGGCAACAATCGGTAATAAGAACAAGAATGCTAATGCTAACAGCTAGTCAACAGATAATAAGAACAGGAATGCTAATGCTAACAGCTAGTCAACAGGGGATAAAACAGGAAACCCGTCGACCATTGCGTCACTCACAAGATGTCACTCCAAGTTTTCTTGAAGACTTGAGACGCTGCTAATGCTAACGGCTAGTTAACAGGTTAAAGGAACAGGGAGGCTCATGCTAACAGCTAGTCTACAGCTGATTGTACCAGGGAGGCAAATGCTAACTGATAGTTCTGCTGGCAGAGATACAAGCATTTATGTATTTTAAGTGTTGTAACGTTAAATGTTTTGGGAGCTGGCCTCTGTTGTGTTGTTGTTTTATTCTTTAATAGTGGGATTATAATCTATAATCTACTCGTATGAAAAAACTGGACATAAAGTTATTTAAAGAACTAAACCTGTTATGGAAATTCAACAATTTCGAAATGTACAATTAATATGACAAGATAACACTAAAGGAATCCCAATGATGATAAATACATTTTTGTTTTTAAACACAAATAGCGAAAACCACTTAAGCATCTCCACATTTGTTTTGTAATAAAGTATTTTGTGTCATTGAGCAGTGATCGTCTCAGTGCTTCATTATTATTATTTATACTTGATTTGTACATCAGGTCCTGACATTTGATGTCAAAGCATCAAATGAAGGATATTTTACGGGTAATATTCAGTCAAATGTATTAAAAGTACTAAAACGACAGTGTAGAAATACTTTGAAAGAAGTAAAAGTCCTGTGTTTAGGATCATATTTTAAGTAAACAATAATATCATCATCAAAATGAACTTATACAACATGCTGAATGTAAAAGTACTAATTATACCAAATAATAAATATTGTTTTTTAATCATTAGTATTTGTGTTAATGTGATAAAAGTTTAGCTCATTTTATTAACTTTATTTACTGCTGGGTAGATGAATTAAATATCTTATTTCATTATATTTAAACCCGACATCCCGACCTCTGACCTCTGACCTCTCCGCTCTGCATGTGATAAACTGCTTGTTCCTCCTCACTGAGAGCAAAACACTCCACTAGATCTCCACTCTTTGCTGTCCTGCTCCTAAATGGTGGAAGGAGGTCTCTGAAGACATCAGGACCACAGAGAGCCTTCACATCTTCAGACAATCAGGAGAATCTGGCTAGCTGTGTCCAGGCTTTATGCTAAGCTAAGCTAACCATCTCCTACTTCCTGGTTAATGCCTTCTGCTCAAAAAAAGATGTGCCAATAATTCTTTTAATTCATGAAAAACCGGAGCGGTAAACACGTGCCGCCGCTCACAAAGTGGTTGTCTGGTCACACTGAACCTGTGTGCATCTCCGAACCGCCACTAACTCGATTAGCGAAGTGTGACATCAAAGGATGAAGCCAATCAGTCTGCTTCGCTTCCACAGATAATCGCATCAACCCGTCGCTCCGTGACGTCACCGTGGGAACCGGAAGTGGAGGACGCATTGAGCTAACGTTACTTACTGTAGTCAAGGCCCTGGTAATGTGAAAAGTACTGCATCCAGAGGCTGACTGCAGTTACATCAAGTAACACAGTGTATTATTACATCTGAAAATCCTGGATTAAAAAGTACTGCAGCACAAATGTAGAGAAGTAGAAAGTACTTACAAGTAAAATACAAGAACCTCAAATATGGAGTTCTAACTCAGTTACATTGTACCATATTTAGCCTATATATATATATTAGTTTTGAATGAATTAGTTTTGAATTAGTTTTGAATGATTTAGAATGGTTTTTATAGCAGTCAATAGCCAATTACATTTACTCGCATTCGCACAACTTAAATACACTCATCACTCTGATAACAAAAAACATTTCTTATCCCTATAATAATTGTATTTGATTATATTTCATCGAATATTTAAAAACCCTAAACTGTTAAAATGTACACGGTTTTTGATCTTAATGTAACAGAGCGTCCTGGGTTCGTGGATGATGCACTGATAAACGGAGTCGCAGTAGACGCGTCGTTCACCTTGAAGGGACAAACCATCTCAAATGCAAAACACTAAACACGAGACAGTCTGTCACGTTAAATACATTCCTACTGTATACAGCCGAATCACCGCCAACGGGAAGTCGTTTGGTAGCAGAAACACTCTGGTTGTCATTAGACGATCTTTGGAGTTCGGCCTTTCGCCGCTCCGCGGAGTGACTCATCTTGTCAAGAAAGGATCTTCGAAGCACCGGTCATCTCCACTCAGGTGACACCGAGCAACAAACCGGCTGTCCGGCGTGACGTTATATTCCTCCGTATAACCGGCCAGTGTTTTCCTCGCGTGTCCTCAGATTTAACTGCTGGATACGTTTATTTTGCGGAATCGCCAACATGTTCTGATTCATCCTGCGAGCGATGAACGAAAGGAGCACCGAGGGGACCAGACCTGCGGAGGTTCTGTTGATAGCGGCTCGCCGTGTTTGGCTCTCGGGGCCGGTCGGAGGATGGAGCCGAGGCCCTCCGTGTGCCCGTTTCTCGGCCCTGTCCTTGTCCTCTCCGTCCTGTTGGTGCTAGTGAGCTGCCACGGGACGTGTAGACACCGAGTCCCGTCTCCCGACGAGGTGAGCCTCGGTTTTGATGCTGCGCTGATTAGCCCTTAAGCTAACCTAAAACCTGGCTAGCTTAGCTTAGCAGCAGCACTGTGGCAGCGGACGGGTTGAGCTAGCTGGCATGCTAACCGTTGGTTCTTGTGGCTAAGTAACGTAACTGTAGTTTTACAATGTGTGACATATTTACTGTCGCGTGTGGGTATTTATTGAAATGTATTGTTTGACATCCAATAGGCGTCTTATGGTGACACCTTTGTGTTCGTGTGCAACATTTAAAGCTAGCTAGCCACCCAATGAGATTAGCTGTAGAGTTACCAACAAAGCCAACGGGCTGAAATGTTTCCCCAGTAACAACAACTACACAACACTTCCGTCTGGGTCTCTTCAAAGTAAAAGGGCCCTATTCGTAAAGTATGTATGTGTGTCATAGTGAGTGATCTAAACATCAGGGAAATCACACGAATAAATCCAAAATATAAAAAAATCCACTTTCGCCTCTTGAATTCTCTCCTTATGAACTTCTAGGTGGTCCACCATGTGCACCTGAGGCCTGAGCGGCTGATGAAGAGGAGCCCCACCGACGCCCTTCAGCTGAAGATAAAGATCATCTACGACCACAGCGTTGACCGGTCAGTACCGCGGGACGCTTCAACGTGTCCGCCTGTCTCTGTGTCTCAGGGGTTTAGTCTGCCTCGATGTCTCTGAGGTGTGGTGTGTCTCCACAGGCTCCCTGCGGACCGGAGGAGGCTCGTGAAGGTGAGCAGGTCTGCAGCACTTTGGTTCTGAGCTTCCTGGATTCCACAGACTACAGTTCAGGCGACACCGCGTGCTTGGTGACGCGCGTCTACACCGGAATATAAAGTATCTGGGGAGCTTTTACAGCTTTCTTACAGACGCCATCGTTAGGGGAGACGTGCCATTTTAATGATATGCTAATGAGGTATTATCTAATGATAACTCTGTAGACAAATGGAGAAATAGACTATGATCCCTTCATTTTTCCTGTTTAAAATAATTCTATATTCTATAACTTCTAAATTAAATTCCACAAAAAAATTGGTTTTGAGCGCCACCTCGTTTGTGCGTCCAGACAACAGTGATGTCGTGTGTGTTTCCTCAGGATGAGCTCTTCCCTCAGGCCATCGACTTCCTGCAGAGGGCCTTCAGGGTGAGGCGGCGGGTCGGTCCGGTGCTGCTCAGCAGGTCTGTGAACCCGTCCACATGTTTGTCCTCTGAGCCACAGCTGGACTCACTCAGCATCCAGATGTGTGGAGGCAGCCTTCCTCTTCAGGGAAAAAATATATACCCTAAAATATGTTTATATACGTTCAAAAACGTGTATTTCCATTAGAATGTGGATATGTGTGTATTAGTTGTGTTGTTGTTTACCTCAGTCACACACGCTTCATTGACATCATGGTCTCTGGCAGACAATGTGCCACCAACCAGTACCTGAGGAAGAGGGGACGACCCCCACCGCTACTGCCAGGACGCCTGTGCTGAGGTGACGCGGTGCGGCCCGGTCGTTGTGCCACAGCACCACCTGCAGGTCAGGAAGGGCCACTCCGTCCCTCCGTCACCAGGACAACCGAGTAACGCTTCCGTCTGGGTGCCTTCAAAATACAAGCGGCGTTTTTGTGAAGCTAGAGGACTTAAAAACCAGCTGGAAGCTACAATTTAGAACCAACAA
Organism: Gasterosteus nipponicus; assembly: GCA_014132575.2. Lineage (NCBI taxonomy): Eukaryota > Metazoa > Chordata > Actinopteri > Perciformes > Gasterosteidae > Gasterosteus > Gasterosteus nipponicus. Next base: position 262,456 of record BMAF01000010.1, on the reverse strand, counting down.
AACCGCTGCTGCTTTAATCTGTTTAATTTGTCCCACATGTTTTATTAAAACTAGTGATTGCAAACAAACATATATCCATGTATTAGATTGTTGATTTGAAACCTATTCTTTGTGAAGACAAGAATACCATAAAGTGTATTTTAATAGACCACATGCAGGTCAGCAAGGACCAGCCGGATGTTCAGGTGATGAAAAACAAACCAAATAAAACTGCTGTTTTAAAAAATAAAAACAGGTTGACATTAACAATGAAGCATAATAATTTGACTAAATATTCATAGAGTTACACATTGCACATTTTCTGTATTATTTGGCTTTATTTGTACATATTTCTTTCTTTCAAATCTTAATTGCTTCACATTCTTAGAAGCTCTCTGCTGTTCAGCCGAGCTCTGCCTGCACGCCACGATACATCACAGCCATCCTACTGCATCACGACCTGGGCACACGCCTCACTAACAACTGCAACCAGACACTAAACACGATGAATGAGTGAACGCACAACGTCTTCTGTTCAAGGAGCAAAACTGTCTATTGACACGATTGACAATGCAACCCAATGTTAGTGTTTCTAATAGAGGCATTATTAAGTAACCCTGGTTAAAAGAGAAGCCCCGTTGTTCTCAACACTCCTGCAGGTGCAATTGTACCGAGTCTACATTCGTTTTTCCCTTTAAAAAAAAAGCCTCCTGTGGACACGTGTTGTAAATTAGTGATTCGCTACAAACTCTAAACTTGTAATGTCGTGTCAATAAAAAGTAGACGTCAGGTAAACAAACATAAAACTGTAACTTTGCTGTTTCTTGTTTGTATCTTTATGTTATAAATTCTCTTGCCCCCTCTAGCAATGCAAGGTGTGCAGTGCCTCGGGGAAGTCCTGTGGCCCCTTGGGGCCCCCGGATGGCCCGGGGGTCCAAGGGGCCGACTTCGTGCTTTACGTCAGCGGCGTTCCGACGGAGCGCTGCGGGCAAGAGAACATCGTGGCCTACGCCGCCTACTGCCAGCTGGAGGCGGAGCTAGACAGGTGGGTTCTTTAGTCATTGACCAAAGGTGGCCATCGCCTTGGTAACGATGACATCATCACTGTTTATGCAGCTAAGGGTTGTCAGGAAGTGATCATGTGAGTAAATATCAGCAGAAGGATCGATTCCACCGTTGTTCCTTTAATACTAATGACACATAGTACTGGTAATATGCAAACAGCTTAGCTTAGCATCGTCCCCTGGACATGTCCCGTGACCTCCACCTGTGTCCCTCAGGCCAATCGCCGGCTACGCCAACCTGTGCCCCGCCATGATCTCCTCCCAGCCGCAGGAGTTTGAAGGGATGCTCTCCACCGTGAAGCACGAGATCATCCACGCACTGGTGAGTGACGCTAGCTGCTGCTCCTCCAGACACTGGATGGTCTCTGACGTCGGACCTGCGCTCCGTTTTCCTCCTCAGGGATTCTCCGCCGGTCTGTTCGCCTTCTACCACGACGACGAGGGAAACCCTCTGACTCCTCGCTTCACCAGCGGCCTGCCGGCCTTCAACGAGAGGTGACTGGCCCTCCTCCTCCTCCTCCTCATCTGTGTGTCTGTGACAGGTCCTCCTCCTCTTCATCCATATCTGTGACTGCTCCTCCTCCTCTTCATCCATATCTGTGACTCCTCCTCCTCTTCATCTGTGTGTCTGTGACTGCTCCTCCTCCTCCTCATCTGTGTGTCTGTGACTGGCTCTCCTCCTGCTCCTCTTCATCTGGGTGTCCGTGACTGGCCCTCCTCCTCCTCCTCCTCCTCCTCATCTGTGTGTCTGTGACAGGTCCTCCTCCTCTTCATCCATATCTGTGACTGCTCCTCCTCCTCTTCATCCATATCTGTGACTCCTCCTCCTCTTCATCTGTGTGTCTGTGACTGTCCTCCTCCTCCTCATCTGTGTGTCTGTGACTCTCTCCTCCTGCTCCTCTTCATCTGGGTGTCCGTGACTGGCCCTCCTCCTCCTCCTCCCTCCTCCCCTCTCATCTGTGTGTCTGTGACAGGTCCTCCTCCTCTTCATCCATATCTGTGACTGCTCCCAGTCCTCTTCATCCATATCTGTGACTCCTCCTCCTCTTCATCTGACCAGCTGTGACTGCTCCTCCTCCTCCTCATCTGTGTGTCTGTGACTGGCTCTCCTCCTGCTCCTCTTCATCTGGGTGTCCATGACAGGTCCTCCTCCTCCTCCTCATCCGTGTGTCTGTGACAGGTCCTCCTCCTCCTCTTCATCCATAAATGTGATCGCTCCTCCTCCTCCTCTTCTTCGTGTGTGTGTGTGTGTGTGTGTCAGTCTGGGTCTGTACCAGTGGAGCGAGGCGGTGATCCGGACTGTCAGCCGACTGTGGGACATCAGAGGAGGAGTGATGGTCCGACACCAAGTCCACGTCCTCGTCACTCCCCGAGTGGTGGTGAGTATACTGTGACTCTACTTCTCTGTAGTGACCAGCAGGGGGCGACTCCTCTGCTCCCATAGACGTCTATGAGGAAATGACTCTACTTCTCTGTAGTGACCAGCAGGGGGTGACTCCTCTGCTCCCATAGACGTCTATGAGGAAATGACTCTACTTCTCTGTAGTGACCAGCAGGGGGCGACTCCTCTGCTCCCATAGACGTCTATGAGGAAATGACTCTACTTCTCTGTAGTGACCAGCAGGGGGCGACTCCTCTGCTCCCATAGACGTCTGTGAGGAAATGACTGGATTTATTCCCTCAGTAAACATTGTAAAAATGAGTTTATGGTCTCAGTCTCTAGTTTCAGGTCTTCTTCAGTACAGATGATGTTTGCGGGGCTTCTGTGAATGTTTCCTTTAACACACAATGTGAGGACCCATTTGCTCCTCCTCTCCTCCAGGAGGAGGCCAGGAGACATTTCAGCTGTCCCATCCTGGAGGGCATGGAGCTGGAGAACCAGGGCGGGATGGGGACCGAGCTCAACCACTGGGAGAAGAGGCTGCTGGAGGTAAACCCTCTCTGACTCCTCCTCCCCCTCCACTCTGACTCCTCCTCCCCCTCCTCTCTGACTCCTCCTCTCTGAACGTCTCCCCCTTCTAGAACGAGGCCATGACTGGCTCCCACACTCAGAACCGGGTGTTCTCCAGGCTGACCCTGGCCCTGATGGAGGACAGCGGCTGGTACTGGGCGGACTACGCCCTGGCTGAGAGGCTGGAGTGGGGCCGAGGCCTCGGCTGTGACTTCGTCATGAAGAGCTGCAAGTTCTGGATGGAGCGGCAGAGACGGAGGTGATCAATGATCTGATCAATGTGCTGATCAGTGAGACATTGATACACTTGTGCAACCTGAAGGAGATTGTTCTGACGTGTGCGTGTGCGTGTGCAGGCGCCACGCGGTGACTCCGTACTGTGACACAGTGCGAGCGTCTCCTCTGCAGCTCACCTGCAGACAGGACCAGCTGGCTGTGGCCGTCTGCAACCTGCAGAAGTACCAACAGGAGCTGCAGATGATGTACCAGGTACACACTTACTACAATGTTTCCACGTGCTGCAGTCAGACATGCCTGACGTGTCCCCCCGTGTCCTCTCAGTACTTTGATAGGATCCCTGACGTGTCCCCGTGTCATCTCAGTACTTTGATAGGATCCTGACGTGTCCCCGTGTCCTGGAGCTACTTTGATAGGATCCTGACGTGTCCCCCGTGTCCTCTCAGTACTTTGATAAGATCCCTGACGTGTCCCCGTGTCCTCTCAGTACTTTGATAGGATCCCTGACGTGTCCCCGTGTCCTCTCTGTACTTTGATCCTCCCTGACGTGTCCTCTCAGTACTTTGATAGGATCCCTGACGTGTCCCCGTGTCCTCTCAGTACTTTGATAGGATCCCTGACGTGTCCTCTCAGTACTTTGATAGGATCCCTGGGTGTCCTCTCAGTACTTTGATAGGATCCCTGATGTGTCCCCGTGTCCTCTCAGTACTTTGATAGGATCCCTGGCGTGTCCCCGTGTCCTCTCAGTACTTTGATAGGATCCCTGGCGTGTCCCCGTGTCCTCTCAGTACTTTGATAGGATCTGGACGTGTCCCCAGAGACTCAGTACTTTGATAGGATCCCTGTGCGTGTCCCCGTGTCCTCTAAGTACTTTGATAGGATCCCTGACGTGTCCCCGTGTCCTCTCAGTACTTTGATAGGATCCCTGACGTGTCCCCGTGTCCTCTCAGTACTTTGATAGGATCCCAGACGTGTCCCCGTGTCCTCTCAGTACTTTGATAGGATCCCTGGCGTGTCCCCGTGTCCTCTCAGTACTTTGATAGGATCCCTGACGTGTCCCCGTGTCCTCCTCAGTACTTTGATAGGATCCCTGACGTGTCCTCTCAGTACTTTGATAGGATCCTGACGTGTCCCCCGTGTCCTCTCAGTACTTTGATAGGATCCCTGACGTGTCCTCTCAGTACTTTGATAGGATCCCTGACGTGTCCCCGTGTCCTCTCAGTACTTTGATAGGATCCCTGACGTGTCCCCCGTGTCCTCTCAGTACTTTGATAGGATCCCTGACGTGTCCCCCGTGTCCTCTCAGTACTTTGATAGGATCCCTGACGTGTCCCCCGTGTCCTCTCAGTACTTTGATAGGATCCCTGACGTGTCCCCGGACCAGGTGGCCATGTTCGGGGGGGCCGTGGAGATCGCTGACTTCTGTCCCTTCAGTCAGGAGTTCAGCTGGCACCTGAGTGGAGAATACCAGAGGAACTCGTACTGCAGGGTGCCTGAGAACCAGCCAGGTGACCCCTTCTTACCTGTGTGTGTGTGTGTGTGAGAGTGAAACACGCGTGTGACGTGTGTGTGTGTGTGTTCAGACTGGAGGAGGAACTACGGGGCGGAGCAGTACGGACCCGACTCGGTGTGCGTGTACCAGAAGTCGGCCTTCACCATGGAGCAGTGCACCAGGAGGATGACGTACCCTGACTGGGGCTCCGGCTGCTACCAGGTGTGTCAATAAAGCTTTTTCAACCCCTCTGCTATCGGGCTGCGCGGCGCAGCGGCTCAGACGGTAAGATGTCCGTACGCATGAATCTCCCCCGCGGTCGTACCGGTATTACGCCGTTATTAGCGGCCGCAGCTACGTGACTTATGGGTGTAGAGATTGAGTCCTGATTCTGACTTTATAACGACAATGAATAACCCACAACGGTAAAACACCACAACAGCTTGGGACACATGAACAGGAGCTACAGGAGGAACAAGGAGAGACCAGAGAGGCGCCAACACAACCTGAGCCCAACAGAGGAGCCCGTCTGTTTGGAGGGTTTGTGGTTTTGTGAAACCCGACGTTAGTTCCGTTAGATCAGAAAACCATTAATCTTCTGTCGAGCCTCTGGTGGCAACACTAGCAGCTAACGAGCTAACGAACTAACGAGCTAGCTGGCCAGCTGTGCGGGGAGTGCTGCACCACGTGTAATGTGTAAATGCTGTTTGGATAAAGCTTCCGTTCACTGTGGTTGTCGATAAAGATTAAACTCTATAACTGATGAGTTGTCTGTGTGCTTGTGGATAAAGTTTCTGTGGCCCCCCAGGTGCGCTGCTCGTCCCGGGGCCTGGAGGTGCTGGTCCAGGATCAGTCGTTCCTGTGCGCGCGGAGCGGTCAGCAGCTGAGCGTCAGCGTGCGAGTCAACGACTGGGTCTACAACGGCGTCCTCGTCTGCCCCCCCTGCTCCCACTTCTGTGACGACTGCCCCCTCCCCCACCAGCTCCCGCCCACCAACGCCTCCAGGAGCCACCCCATTGGTCGGTGCTGAGCGACTTCTTTTTTATCAATACAGAGGACAAAATGCCATATTTGTTAAATATAATATGAATATATATATATATATATGGGTAGTAAAGCTAAATACTAGTATTTGTACTATTGTCTTTTTCTTGGGAGTAAAAATAATGATTATATAAAAATGAAAGTAAATTTTTCCATAAGTATTATTTTATTAGTGGCAGTAGAACGATACTAGAAAGGGGAATAATCACATGACATTCCGTTGCAGACCCCTGCTCCAGCTCTCAGGGTCCGGTCTTCACTCTCTGGCTCCTGCTGCTCCACCTGCTCCCCCTGCTGGCCGGCCTGCTGCTCTGCAGCTGATGAACCACACGAGGGCCCCCGGCCCCCCACTGACTGAGGTTGTTTGAGGCTCTCTGGCAGACGTTTTGAGCCCCTCATGAACACTTTCCATATGACTCAGCCCAAGGGAATTACCCACAAGTCATTGCAACGTGAGGGTAGAACGGATAACGGGTGGAGATGGTGATGATGTTACGGTCCTCGGGCACTTCGCCTCTCGGCAGCTTCCACCTGAGGATGAACCCTCAGACTAACGACTCAAACGCTGCCCTCATTTTCAGGTTTGTTTGTTTGGGTTAAACTCTTCTTCTGTGGTTCTTCATTGTAGCGTGTTACTTCCTGTTGAGCAGCTGTGTGGTATTTTTATTATTATATTTGTATGAGAAGCCGACAAACCCGTTGCACTGGTTTAGTTTTTATTTATTGAAGAGAAAGTTTCTCATCATGTGACTGACGTGTCAACAGGAAATAAACAAACTGCTTAATGTTTACAGGTGGAAATTATTTTAGAAAAAGGGCTGCTTTTTGAAAACCCACCTTGAGACAATTGTTTTTCAGAATAAAAGCCTTCGGTCTCTGAGACGTCTGTGTCTTTTGTCTGAGAACGTTTCATATTTCAGTTATTGAGATAGACGTTGTGTCTATGACAGGAAATGATGTCACTCACGGAAGCCCCGCCTCCTCTCCACGGCCCCACACGGCGAGATGTAACAACATATTTAATGATCAAACCGTATCAATATATGTCCGTATTGTTATGGAACTTTTCCTTTAAGAAAACACCCAAAACATTTATTTAACACACAGAATTTAGTTTAATTATTAGATCCTGATGGAAGAGTTTGGTTTTATTTTGGAGCCTTTTATGGATTGTAATAGAAAAGAAAGCTAATACAATATGAAAATGGTTGAATTTGTTTCACTTCAAATAAAATCATATTCAACATGTCACATGTTTGATATGACTGAATCGGTTGTAATTGATCAGCAGAGCAGATATGGAACAGTAATGGAGGGAGAATTACTGTGAAATATCTTTTCACAGGTACCCGTCCATTGTGGTACTAATGCCACAACGGGAACATAAAAACAGTAACAGTGTCTCAACATCTTGAGCTCCTTTACCTTAAAAGTAGTACAGTCGAATCAGCAGATGTCTAAGTGTCTCCAGATGTGTCCAGCTGTCAGTCCGTCCCCCTGATCCACACGAAGCCCACCTGGGTGCCGAAGTTAAGTCCGTCCCTGACGTGTGAGAAGAAGTCTTCAGGGTGGCAGGAGGTGCAGCGTTGCATCTCCTTGTGGTCATGGATGTGTCCAGGGAGGACGCCTCCTCTCTGCAGAAGGACTCTGTCACAGGAGACACAGTAGAATCAGACTTTACTGTCCAACGTGGAGGCAGCAGGACTAGTATACGTGTCTGCTGTCTTCTATGTATTCTACTGCTCTATTATGTCCCCTATCGGCAACGGATGACACCACCCTCATTGGACTGATCTCTGGTGGGGACGAGTCCGCCTACAGGTGGAGTCTGACCATCTGGTGTCGTGGTGCAGTCAGAACAACCTGGAGCTCAACGCTCTAAAGACAGTGGAGATGGTTGTGGATTTCAGGAGGAACAGAGCCCCACCCCCCCCATCACCCTGTGTGACTCCCCCGTCACTATTGTGGACTCCTTCCGTTTCCTGGGCTCCATCATCACCCAGGACCTCAAGTGGGAGCTGAACATCAGCTCCATCACCAAGAAGGCTCAGCAGAGGTTGTTCTTCCTGAGGCAGCTGAAGAAATTCAACCTGCCAAAGACGATGATGGTCCACTTCTACACCATCATGGAGTCCATCCTCTGCTCCTCCATCAGCGTCTGGTACGCTGCAGCCACAGCCAAGGACAAGGGCAGGCTGCAGCGTGTCCTCCGCTCTGCAGAGAGGCTGATCGGCTGCAATCTGCCGTCCCTGCAGGACTTGTTCGCTTCCAGGTCTCTGAAGCAGCTAAAAAGATGGTGGCCGACCCCTCTCACCCCGGACAAAACCTGTTTGTGCCCCTTCCATCTGGCAGGAGGCTGAGGTCCATCAGGACTAAGACCTCATCAGCAGAGCCGGTCCCCCACTGACTGACGCACTTCAAACACATTCGGACACTTTCAATAGTATTTCTATCTGTTGGCTGGTGCCCTTTATCTTTTTTATCTGTATTTTATATCTTATTTTATATCTATTGTTGATTTAATCGTATTATTCTCCTTTGTTCCATATTCACCACCCACCATGACAACGTCCTTGTGTGTTCAACATACGTCCCTCTACCTGTTGGCCAGGCGGAGGTCTACGTGGGGTCGGGCTGACTCTGGATCAGGGACACAGCCCCGGTCGACCCGGAGGAAGTCCTGCGCCTGCTGTCTGTCCAGCGTGAAGCAACAGGCTCCCACCGACGGTCCCATGGCAACCATGATGTCGCTCACCCGGCAACCGAACTCCGTCACCATAGCCTCCACCGTCGCCATGGCTACACCCGTCAGCGTTCCCTTCCAGCCTGAGGACAGCGAGGTACAGGTATTTAGGTACTACAGTGATGTACTTGTACATGAGTGAGTACTTCCATCTACTGCTACTTGTGCATTAGATTAGAAAACATCATTGATCCCTGTTGGGGAAACTCGTTTGCCACCAAAGAATAGCTTATCTAGAACAACTGCATCAGCGTCCTTTCAGTTTAACTTTATAAGGCTGGACGTCTGTTGACCCACATTGACCACTGGGGAGACCCCCCCCCCTTCGTTCTAAAATCAATAACCAAAACCGTTACTACACCAGCAGACAAAGGATTCAGCCTCCTGTCTATAGGCCAGATGTTTGCCTCGGGTCAGTAGACCAACCTCTCACCTGAGAACCAGAGCGGGATTAAACCCTGTGAATTGGGTTAGAAACTGATGCCAACAGAGCTGACGTGTACATCGGACATGGAGTCCATGCAGAGGCCAGAACCGGTGCCATATTGGTACCGGTTCCTATATGACCGATGTCTACTGGACCAAAACGCAACGCGGATTTCGGTACCTGATAGCTTACCGCTCGTGTAGCTACGGTAGCTAGTTAGCCATCTAGCTTCTATTCACATTTATTTAAGTCAGTGTTTCCCTCTGTGTGTGTGTCTGTGTGTGTCTGTGTGTGTCTGTGTGTGTCTGTGTGCGTCCGTGTGTGTGTGCGTCCGTGTGCGTCCGTGTGCGTCCGTGTGTGTGTGCGTCCGTGTGCGTCCGTGTGCGTCCCTGTGTGTGTGCGTCCGTGTGCGTCCGTGTGTGTGTGCGTCCGTGTGCGTCCGTGTGCGTCCGTGTGCGTCCGTGTGTGTGTGCGTCCGTGTGCATCCGTGTGCGTCTGTGTGCGTCTGTGTGTGTCCGTGTGCGTCTGTGTGTGTGTGCGTCCGTGTGCGTCCGTGTGCGTCTGTACACAGGAGAGCACAAAGCGCGCCAACGCAACGACCCCCTCCCCCCCACCCAAGTATTAATATATATTAATATCAAATATTAGATATTCCCTGTAAACAGACCAAGCTGTCACCTGCGTGAGCGGCTCCGATGACCTTTGACCTGGGATCGGCGAACAGGATCGGCATGCAGTCTGCTCCCGGCGCCGCTAGCACCACGCCGGCGCGGTCTGTTACCATGGCGTCATAGCTGCCCGGCTCAGCCCGGCCCACGACCCACACACGGGCGCCGTGCTCCACCTGCACGTGACGGCTACGATAATGAGGATTAATGTCATCAGGTTTGACCAGCGGCGCCTGCTGGTTTTTCCCAGTAAACATCCCAGTAGGATTCAATCACACAAAACATGCATTATTACTTTAAATACTAGTACTGTGTACAACGTGTAATACTGATGGAAGTAAAGCTGTCTGTTTGTGGCATTCGGGTACCTTGACCAGACGCAGAGAGAGCGGGTGGAAGCCGGCGTGGAGAGCCAGTCTGCGGCGGTTCTCCTGCACCACGGCCTCGCCGTCCCTCCTCCTGCTGCTGCTGAACAGGTTGAGGGAGGAGAGCGTCGGGATGAGCGACACGCCGCCGGTCCGAGCGCTGAAGCCGTGACCGAAACATTCTGAGGAGAGAGATGAACGACAGTGTGTGACGAGCACACGTAGACCTCTACTGGCGCTCCAGCACCGGATGACAGCGCGTTCATTCATCAATATCTGATAAGAAAAATGACAATCTGACAATCAATTACCCCCAAATGTGTTTTGATATCTGACGGGGATTTTTTTATAGTTATTCCGCCCCGACATCCTCCTCCTCCTCCTCCTCCTCCGCCTCCTCCTGCAGCATCAGACCAGCAGGTGATGGCGAAGCCCCGCCCCCCCACATTGTTTGGTGATAAATGAACATTACGTTGCAACTGGTCCGACGTTAAAGAGAAGTAAGAAATAAACCAACAAAAATCTCACGAAATCCGTGATTTAAAGCTTATCCAGATGTTTACTGATGTTTGTCACGTTGAATGGAGGAAGATTCAGACAGCAGAGAATTTAAAGGCAGGTTTACTGTTCTATAAATTATATTAGTTAAGTTCTTTAGCTTTATTTCATTTCAATCAATTATTGAAAAGAAAGGTATGTATTAAGTTAGTTATATGACTGGTGAGGTACGTTATTAGTGTCATGCTGCTTCAACTCAGTCGGAAGGTAAAATAAAATGTGTGTGTCGCTTTTTGTGATTATGTAAGTCACTCTTATTATGCACAACATGATTTATCTCATTTACATTTGCAGCATAATGCCGAGAAAACAGACTCCAAAAGAAGAAGGACGGGAAAATATCTTACTGTGTTTTTATTTGTTTTATCATTAGTATTTTTAATTTCATGAAATAACTGATATATATATATATATATATACACTGTATGTAGTCATGTCTCTCTCTCTCTCTCTCTCTCTCTCTCTCTCTCTCTCTATATATATATATATATATATATATATATATATATATATGAGATGTACATGAACTATAAGTTTTGAAGTTGTGACGTCACATCACTAAACGATCTTCTTTCTCTTTGGAACCAACCTGGGATCAGGGATGACGTCAGAACCCGGACTCCTCCCCCCAGTGCGGGCAGTCCCTGCACGAGCGCCGTCACCTCTTCTTCCACGCTGACCGCTTCACCAGGTGGGTCCGAGTGGGCGGGACCTGCGCAGCTGGCACAGGTAAGCGCGTGCACGCGGTAATCAAAGGTGTACACGGCCGTGAAGAGCCGCCGCACGTAGAGGGCCAGCCGGTCCCGGCCCCGCGGGGTGGTGAAGACCCGGACCGAGCTCACGTCCATCCGGTCCAGAAACCGCTTGAACCGGAACAAACAGTCCGCCGTGGACCCCGAGTCCAGCACGTGCACGCTCCCGTCACGCAGGTCGTCCCGGGAACAGTCCCCGCACAGCAAGAACACGCGAGCCGGGTCCCCCGGTGGAGGCGCGCCGGTGCAGCCCGGACCGCAGCCGTGGACCAGGTCCATCAGGACCACCGGGACCGCGTCGCTCATCGCGCTGACACACGACCCGCTGTCCGCCCAGAGACCCGGGAGACACTTCCGGGTCCGCGCAGCCCGGCCCCGCCCACAAACTCGTCTGAGCAGCTTCCACCTGATGTGCGTAAAGTACACTGTAAGTACATAGTGTACCCGTGAAGTACACTGTAAGTACATCATGTACCCGTAAAGTACACTATAAGTACATAGTGTACCCGTGAAGTACACTGTAAGTACATCATGTACCCGTAAAGTACACTATAAGTACATCATGTACCCGTGAAGTACACTGTAAGTACATCATGTACCCGTAAAGTACACTATAAGTACATCATGTACCCGTGAAGTACACTGTAAGTACATCATGTACCCGTAAAGTACACTATAAGTACATCATGTACCCGTGAAGTACACTGTAAGTACATCATGTACCCGTGAAGTACACTGTAAGTACATAATGTACCCGTAAAGTACACTGTAAGTCCATCATGTACCTCCGACATGTACTTAAGTCAAAGTACTTTTCACCACCGGATCATTCCATCGATTTTAATAGTTTCTGTGTGTGTCTGTTGTCTGTTGTCTTACTTTGCGTGTCTGGTTGTGTGTGTTGAGTTACTTTGTGTGTGTTTCTGTGTTGTAAATAATTTAGTTGAACTACAGAACCTGTTACAGTTTCTCTCCACCAGGAGGCGCCAGATACTCAGATCTCACCACCTCAGAGGAGCCAGATCCCTCCTTCCTCCTCTTCCTTCTCTTCCTCCTCTTCCACCCCTTATTCCCTCTCTCCTTCCTTCCCTTCCACCCCTTATTCCCTCTCTCCTTCCTCCTCTTCCTCCTCTTCCTCCTCTTCCACCCCTTATTCCCTCTCTCCTTCCTTCCCTTCCACCCCTTATTCCCTCTCTCCTTCCTTCTCTTCCTCCTCTTCCTTCTCTTCCACCCCCTTATTCCCTCTCTCCTTCCTCCTCTTCCTTCTCTTCCACCCCTTATTCCCTCTCTCCTTCCTTCTCTTCCACCCCTTATTCCCTCTCTCCTTCCTCCTTTTCCTTCTCTTCCACCCCTTATTCCCTCTCTCCTTCCTCCTCTTCCTTCCCTTCCACCCCTTATTCCCTCTCTCCTTCCTTCTCTTCCTTCTCTTCCTTCTCTTCCACCCCTTATTCCCTCTCTCCTTCCTCCTCTTCCTTCCCTTCCACCCCTTATTCCCTCTCTCCTTCCTTCTCTTCCTTCTCTTCCTTCTCTTCCACCCCTTATTCCCTCTCTCCTTCCTTCTCTTCCACCCCTTATTCCCTCTCTCCTTCCTTCTCTTCCACCCCTTATTCCCTCTCTCCTTCCTCTCCTCCATCCTTCCCTCCTTCGCTCGGTTCTATGTACAGAACATATATCTACAGATCCTTGCCTTGCAAAGGATTGTGGCTCCTTAGTGGACTTTGTACTGCAGAATGTGACCCGATGCAGTAGGACATCAGGTATTTTACTGTCTAAGTACACACTATAATGTACTGCCTGAATTGTTGTGTGTGTGTGTATATATGTGTGTGTAGATCTATATATATCTGTATATATAGATCTATATCAGTTTAGCTTTCAGGGGGATTCCTGTTTCCTGATTCCTGTAATAAATGACTGTAAAATTAATAAAATAATAGAGTAATTCTCAACAGTAACGTACTGTTATTCGTAAACAATTCAATTCATTTTATTTTGTAGAGCCCAAAATCGCAAGTTACAAATTTGCCTCAGAGGGCTTTACAGTCTGTAGAAATACAGTTGAATACTGTTAAATATAGCAACGGTTTTGGAAGAAAATATATATCTAAATATATAGATTACTGTAAATTAACGAGGAAATTCGTTTGTGTGGCCACAGCAGTGCATCATGGGTATTGTAAGTTAAAGCAGCCAAACTAGTTATTAATCAAACTGCATATTAATATAGAACCACTTATATTGATGCAGCCTCTCAGTTTTTTCTTATGATCCGTCTGTAAAATCCAAAGTGAGGAGATTGACTTTATCGATGATCAGATGTGGTTCCTGCATGGAGGACAACAGCTGCATGGAGGACAACAGCTGCATGGAGGACAACAGCTGCATGGAGGACAACAGCTGCCAGGAGAAGAAATATGTAAATAATCACTAGTGTATTATTGGCTTTATTATTTTCTGAGGATAATATTATTCATACTCAACAAATGAACCTGAAATGTATTTGATACATTCATGAATTAATGAGACAGCAAAGAATCACAGAACCCACACCTGATGTAATCAATAGTTATTGATTGATTAATATTATATTAAAGTGTCCGTACACAGACAGATTTATTGACGTTAATTCTTGAACAGATCTTCCGGCCCTGGGATCGATCCGCTCATTTACATATTTAAAGGGACAGTCGGTCTCAGCTGATGACACGAGACGTGTCTCTACGAACACATGTCTTGTTCGCTTTTGACAACCGATCACAAATATTGATCACCGGTTCCGCCTCGCGCTGCGTCCTTCGGTCGGTACCCGCCGGAGCGCCGTGCACGGCGCTGTCTCGGGGACGCGCCCGCGCTCCACCGGAGGAGCACCGGGATTCTCTCGCGGAGCATCGCGCGGATCTTCTGCTTCCACACCGGTAAGAGGAGCTCCGTGTCCCCGCCGCGGGTCCGATGTTCCGCCCGCTGCGGCTCCCGGTGACCGGGGACTCGGTTCCGTCTCACGCACCGGATTCATTAACAAACCGCGTCTCTTCTTCTGAAAGCTCGACTGTGTTGATGATGTAGGACAATTTATGAGGACAGAGGACACGCAGGAAAGTGTCTCACGTGTCCTCGTCTCTGAGGACGGGTGGGAAGTGTCTCACGTTACTCTGGGGGCTCACAGGTGTGTCTCACGTATCCTGTCTCTGGGGACGGACATGAAGTGTCTCACTCGTGCTTGTCTTTGGGGACAGACAGGAAAGTGTCCGGCTCGTATACGTTCCTAAGGACAGACGTGAAGTGTCTCACGCGTCCTCGTCTCTGAGGACAGGTGGGAAGTGTCTCACGTTACTCTGGGGGCTCACAGGTGTGTCTCACGTATCCTGTCTCTGGGGACGGACATGAAGTGTCTCACTCGTGCTTGTCTCTGGGGACAGACAGGAAAGTGTCCGGCTCGTATACGTTCCTAAGGACAGACGTAAAGTGTCTCACACATCCTCGTCTCTGAGGACAGAGGACAGATCAGATCAGCTGGTGTCCCTTCAGCATCACACGGTTCTCTGCTGTTACTCACCTGCTGCTTCATCAACAACAACAACAACAACAACAACAACAACAACAGCAGCGATTAGACGGGACACGGAAGATTTATGAGTCATACATTTAAAAACTGGAACTTCATTTAATTGAAGGTCCACCGATGACATCATCAGAAGTTTGATGACTTATTTTCCCTCCCTTTATTTTCTCTAAACTGTTGAGAGAGAGAGGAGCGTCATCATTATCCATAAGATAGATATATATATATATATATATATATATATATATATATATATATATATATATATATATATATGTGTGTATTTATTAAATCCTTCCATCAGGATCAATCAGCTTGTATTCGTGTCTTAACGTTATACTTTATTATTAATCTGCGATCAGCAAAATGTTTTGTGTGAATCAGGTGGAAAAGTGAAGTTATCTGATTGACATGTTCTTTACATCGTGTGTTATGTGAGGAGATGATGCGTCATGCAGTGAGTGACAGCTGTCTGTCACTCGTCAGCCTCATTCTGTCAGTGATCGCTTGTTATCGGCTGATTGGATCTTTCTAGAACTTATTTCATCGTCCCGACTCCTCGTAAAGGGCCGACGCTCCTCAGAGCAGCGTGTATATAAATAAATGTAGTAATAGTATTATTAGCAATAATACTGTGTGTACTCATAGTAGTAGTATTAATAACACTGGTTAATAAGTGTTAATAGCAGCAGTAGTAGTCTGTTACAGAGAGTCTGTTTAAGTAGTATCAGTAGTCAGTAGTCATCAGTAGTCATAGTACTAGTTAGTATCAGTATAATATGATCAATTGTATCAATAGTAGTATCAGTATCAGTCATAGTAGTAGTAGTCATAGTAGTATCAGTAGTCAGTATCAGTAGTCATAGTAGTAGTATCAGTCAGTCATAGTAGTATCGGTAGTCATAGTAGTTTAGTAGTAGTCATAGTAGTATCAGTAATCATAGTATCAGTAGTATCAGTAGTATCAGTAGTCATAGTAGTATCAGTATAGTCATACTAGTCATGTAGTCAGTAGTAGTAGTATCAGTAGTCAGTAGGTCAGTCAGTAGTAGTAGTATCAGTAGTCATAGTAGTAGTCGGTAGTCATAGTAGTATCAGTAGTCAGTATCAGTAGTTCTAGTAGTAGTAGTCAGTAGTCATAGTAGTAGTATAGTCATAGTAGTATCAGTAGTCAGTAGTCAGTAGTAGTATCAGTAGTCATAGTCATAGTAGTATCAGTAGTCATAGTAGTATCATAGTCATAGTAGTAGTCATAGTAGTATCAGTAGTCATAGTAGTAGTCAGTAGTATCAGTCATAGTAGTAGTAGTCAGTATCAGTAGTCATAGTAGTATCTAGTCAGTAGTAGTATCAGTGCAGTCAAGTCGTAAGTAGTAGTCATAGTAGTATCAGTAGTCATAGTAGTATCAGTATCAGTAGTATCAGTAGTACAGTAGTCATAGTAGTAGTCATAGTAGTAGTATCAGTAGTCATGTAGTATCAGTAGTCATAGTAGTAGTATCAGTAGTCAGTAGTCAGTAGTATCAGTAGTCATAGTAGCAGTATCAGTAGTCACAGTAGTAGTCATAGTAGTAGTCAGTAGTCATAGTAGTAGTCAGTAGTCATAGTAGTCGGTAGTCAGTAGTAGTCATAGTAGTATCATAGTCATCAGTAGTATCAGTAGTATCCATAGTCATAGTAGTATCAGTAGTCAGTAGTATCAGTAGTATCAGTAGTCATAGTAGTATCAGTAGTATCAGTAGTCACAGTAGTATCAGTAGTCATAGTAGTAGTAGTCATAGTAGTATCAGTAGTCATAGTAGTAGTATCAGTAGTCATAGTAGTAGTATCAGTAGTCATAGTAGTATCAGTAGTCATAGTAGTAGTCATAGTAGTATCAGTAGTCATAGTAGTATCAGTAGTCATAGTAGTAGTATCAGTAGTCATAGTAGTATCAGTAGTCATAGTAGTAGTATCAGTAGTCATAGTAGTAGTCATCAGTAGTAAAGTAGTCAGTAGTATCCGGTAGTCAGTAGTATCGGTAGTCAGTAGTATCAGTAGTCAGTAGTAGTATCAGTAGTCATAGTAGTAGTATCAGTAGTCATAGTAGTATCAGTAGTCATAGTAGTAGTATCAGTAGTCATAGTAGTAGTATCAGTAGTCATGTAGTAGTATCAGTAGTCATAGTAGTATATCAGTAGTCATAGTAGTATCAGTAGTCATAGTAGTAGTCAGTATCAGTAGTCATAGCAGTATAGTCAGTAGTACATAGTAGTAGTATCAGTAGTCATAGTAGTAGTAGTCATAGTAGTAGTATCAGTAGTCATAGTAGTATCAGTAGTCATAAAGTAGTAGTCAGTATCAGTAGTAGTATCAGTAGTCATAGTAGTATCAGTAGTCATAGTAGTATCAGTAGTCATAGTGCAGTATCAGTAGTCATCAGTAGTATCAGTAGTATCAGTAGTCATGTAGTAGTATCAGTAGTCATAGTAGTATCAGTAGTCATAGTAGTAGTATCAGTAGTCATAGTAGTATCAGTAGTCATAGTAGTAGTATCAGTAGTCATAGTAGTCTCAGTAGTCATAGTAGTAGTCATAGTAGTATCAGTAGTCATAGTAGTATTAGTAGTCATAGTAGTATCAGTAGTCATAGTAGTATCAGTAGTCATAGTAGTATCAGTAGTCATAGTAGTAGTCATAGTAGTATCAGTAGTCATAGTAGTATCATAGTAGTATCAGTAGTCATAGTAGTATCAGTAGTCATAGTAGTAGTATCAGTAGTCATAGTAGTATCAGTAGTCATAGTAGTATCAGTAGTCATAGTAGTAGTATCAGTAGTCATAGTAGTAGTATCAGTAGTCATAAATGTAGTCATAGTAGTAGTCATAGTAGTATCGTAGTCAGTAGTAGTAGTAGTCATAGTGTAGTCAGTAGCAGTATCAGTAGTCATAGGTAGTAGTCATAGTAGTAGTATCAGTAGTCATAGTAGTATCAGTAGTCATAGTAGTAGTCATCAGTAGTCATAGTAGTAGTATCAGTAGTCATAGTAGTATCAGTATCAGTAGTCATAGTAGTATCAGTAGTCATAGTAGTAGTATCAGTAGTCATAGTAGTAGTCATAGTAGTATCAGTAGTCATAGTAGTATCAGTAGTCATAGCAGTAGTATCAGTAGTATCAGTAGTCATAGTAGTAGTATCAGTAGTCATAGTAGTAGTATCAGTAGTCATAGTAGTATCAGTAGTCAGCTATCAGTAGTCATAGTAGTATCAGTAGTCATGGTAGTATCAGTAGTCATAGTAGTAGTCAGTAGTATCAGTAGTCATAGTAAAGTATTAGTAGTCAGTAGTCATAGTAGTATCAGTAGTCAGTATCAGTAGTCATAGTAGTAGTCATAGTAGTATCAGTAGTCATAGTAGTATCAGTATCAGTAGTCAGAGGCTGTATTCTGTCAGGCATAGTAGTAGTCATAGTAGTATCTGTCTCAGTAGTGAGCATAGTAGTATCAGCATAGTAGTAGTATCAGTAGTCATCATAGTAGTATAGTACAGTAGTCCAAACCAGTAGTCATCGTAGTATCCATAGTAGTATCACATAGTAGTAGTATCAGTAGTCATAGTAGTAGTCAGTAGTCATCAGTAGTCGCAAGTAGTATCAGTCAGTCATAGTATCAGTAGTCATAGTAGTATCAGTAGTCATAGTAGTATCAGTATACAGAGGCTGTATTCTGCAGGCAAACCTCGGCATGCTGCAGTAGACCTCCATCCGGCATTACCCGCCTCACCCGCCATCCGCCTCCACCCGTCCTCCACCCACCCGTCCCACCCGCCTCCATCCACCCGTATCCACCTGTATTCTCCACCCATCCTCCATCCGCCTGCACCTCCTCCATCCCTCCACCCGCCTCCACCCTCCCTCCATCCGCCTCCACCCATCCTCCTCCACCCACCTCAGCACGCCTCCACCCGCCTCCACCCGCCTCCACCCGCCTCCACCCGTCCTCCATCCGCCTCCACCTGTCCTCCATCCGCCTCCACCCGTCCTCCATCCGCCCCTCCATCCGCCTCCACCCGTCCTCCATCCGCCTCCACCCGTCCTCCATCCGCCTCCATCCGCCTCCACCCCGCCTCCACACGCCTCCACCCGGCCTCCACCCATCCTCCACCCACCTCCACCCGCCTCCACCCGCCTGACTGGAGGAAACAAAAAGGCCTCCGTCACTCTGCAGAGGCTGACTGGCTTCTTGTTTCCTGTAATGCGATTAGCCGCCGCCCACGAGCCAGGCGCTAATGGAACCCGCACCACAGCGCCCGGCTCCGGCTGCTTGGTGGGGTGGGGGGGGTGTGAGGGGTGGGTGGGGTTAGGGGTGGGGGGGTGGGTGGGGTTAGGGGGGGGCGCTGGACCAGCGCAGGACTCCATTAGCCAGGCGGACCCCCCAAGGCTTGTGTGTGGGTGTGTGTCTCTGGTTCCTGACGTTGTGGGGACCAGGAAGTCAAACGACACAGAAACCCGTTTTAGACTCGATGACAAACACGGCGTCTTTGTTCTCTGTGAATATGGACGATATGACAACGTTATCAATCCATCGGCATCGACAACGAAACCATTTTGTTGTCACCATGTTGTCGTTGGGTCGTCTAACAATGTAACTGCAGCCGTTGGCAGACGGGTTCCTGAGTGTGAACTCGTCACAGGCGCTGATCTTCATCGTGGATCCATCTGCTGATCTTCACTCACGGTGAAGAAGTCCGTCTTCAAATTGTAGGAACGAATAATCTCAAGACGAGTTCATTAAGAAACGTAGCCGACGTCTCACCACAAAATGTAAAGAAAAACCCAGAATTTCACACTTTAGAAGATACATCGACTGAACAGATCACACACACACACACACACACACACACACACACACACACACACACACACACACACAGACACAGAGACACACACACACACACAGACACACACACACACACACACACACACACACACAGAGACACACACACACACACACACACACACACACACACACAGAGTGGCAACACATCAAAGGAGACGTTCCCATCAGTGTGATGGAGGAAGAGGAGCAGCTGGAGGGGAAGAGCTGCTGTGACTGAAGTGCTTTCTAATTCACACAATGGTGTGTGTGTGTGTGTGTGTGTGTCTCTGTGTGTGTGTGTGGGTCCTTGTTCTGGCGTCACATCAAGTAAATGTGGTTTGAGGAAGTGTGTGAGTGACACACTCATTAAATATAATATAAATTTAGAGCTCCAGCTGATCAATCAGTTCATTATGTATAAATCAATCCGAATCCAATCAGAAAGTAGTGAAACAATCTGAATATATTTACTTATATATTCCATCTAATTAATATTCCACAAAATAAGAAAATGTTTACAACCTGAGAAATGTTTGTTTTTATATAAAATATAATTATAATAATAACAGATTAAAAGATTCTAATGATTTTGGAGATAAAAGTCACCAGTCGACCAATCAGAGACGCTCCATGTTGGACACGCCCAAAGATACAGAGTCTTCACTGCCGATGACATCAGAGACAAACACTTCCTGTGTAGGTTCCCCTGAGTCTGAAATCTGTGTTTTATGTGTGTGAGTTATGAAGACGAGGACGAAGGACGATATTTATTGTTAGCTCTCTGGCTGACTGTGTGTGTGTGTGTGTGTGTGTGTGTGTGTGTGTGTGTGTGTGTGTGTGTGTGTGTGACAGTAATGGCTCTGCAAGCGTCTTCTTCTGCTCTAATGGTTCCCGTGATGAATTCAGTAGGACAGCTTCCTGTCCCCTGCAGCCACATGTCACACCACACTACACCTCCCAGGGTGCATCTCTCTGACATGCCTCACCCACGGACTGTTTAGAAGAAGTGGACGTCGTCATGGGGATTTGTCCCGTTGGTTTGTGGATTTTTTCAACCAGCTAGCAGGAAGTTACCATTTCTGAACTGAGGAGGACGTAAAGACGCTGTACACTGGTAGAGACCTGTCAATCAGCCTGTAGCCCCGCCCTAAAGCGTCCTCTGCTATATGCTCTGTTTGACTCTAAATTAACCATCAGTCACTAAATGAACATCATGTTGTGTTGAAGAAGACTTAAACTAGAGACTGAGACCATAAACTCATGTTTACAATGTTTACTGAGGGAATAAATCAAGAGAGAAGTAGAGTCATTTCCTCATAGACGTCTATGGGAGCAGAGGAGTCGCCCCCTGCTGGTCACTACAGAGAAGTAGAGTCATTTCCTCATAGACGTCTATGGGAGCAGAGGAGTCGCCCCCTGCTGGTCACCACAGAGAAGTAGAGTCATTTCCTCATAGACGTCTATGGGAGCAGAGGAGTCGCCCCTGCTGGTCACTACAGAGAAGTAGAGTCATTTCCTCATAGACGTCTATGGGAGCAGAGGAGTCGCCCCTGCTGGTCACTACAGAGAAGTAGAGTCATTTCCTCATAGACGTCTATGGGAGCAGAGGAGTCGCCCCTGCTGGTCACTACAGAGAAGTAGAGTCATTTCCTCATAGACGTCTATGGGAGCAGAGGAGTCGCCCCCTGCTGGTCACTACAGAGAAGTAGAGTCATTTCCTCATAGACGTCTATGGGAGCAGAGGAGTCGCCCCTGCTGGTCACTACAGAGAAGTAGAGTCATTTCCTCATAGACGTCTATGGGAGCAGAGGAGTCGCCCCCTGCTGGTCACTACAGAGAAGTAGAGTCATTTCCTCATAGACGTCTATGGGAGCAGAGGAGTCGCCCCCTGCTGGTCACTACAGAGAAGTAGAGTCATTTCCTCATAGACGTCTATGGGAGCAGAGGAGTCGCCCCCTGCTGGTCACCACAGAGAAGTAGAGTCATTTCCTCATAGACGTCTATGGGAGCAGAGGAGTCGCCCCCTGCTGGTCACCACAGAGAAGTAGAGTCATGTTCCTCATAGACGTCTATGGGAGCAGAGGAGTCGCCCCTGCTGGTCACTACACAGAAGTAGAGTCATTTCCTCATAGACGTCTATGGGAGCAGAGGAGTCGCCCCTGCTGGTCACTACAGAGAAGTAGAGTCATTTCCTCAGACGTCTATGGGAGCAGAGGAGTCGCCCCTGCTGGTCACTACAGAGAAGTAGAGTCATTTCCTCATAGACGTCTATGGGAGCAGAGGAGTCGCCCCTGCTGGTCACTACAGAGAAGTAGAGTCATTTCCTCATAGACGTCTATGGGAGCAGAGGAGTCGCCCCTGCTGGTCACTACAGAGAAGTAGTCATTTCCTCATAGACGTCTATGGGAGCAGAGGAGTCGCCCCCTGCTGGTCACTACAGAGAAGTAGAGTCATTTCCTCATAGACGTCTATGGGAGCAGAGGAGTCGCCCCCTGCTGGTCACTACAGAGAAGTAGAGTCATTTCCTCATAGACGTCTATGGGAGCAGAGGAGTCGCCCCCTACTGGTCACTGCACAGAATGCAGCTTTAACTCATGATGCTCTGCCTGTAGAATCAGAGGTTACACCTTCCTCTACCTCCCAGAATGCATCATTCTGCTGCAGGTTGTATCTCCGTAAGAGAACAGTTACGCATGAGCACTTTTACGTTATAGTATTTTAAACAGGGTTAAAGTTCGTTGTAGCATCAGCACCTGCACTCGTCCTCACTGATCTGGAATCAAAAGATTCATTCAACATCTTTTCTTGGAGACAAGTCCTCCTCTCTGAAGGACACAACCTACCAACGTCCTGCTCATTGAATCGTCATGTTTTCCATATATTTGCATGTTTGTGTGTGCGTGTTGTTGTTGAGTTGTCACATCTCATCCCTCAACCTTTGCAGCCGGAGGAGCTGGAGGCGATGCAGAGCGAGCACACAAAGGTTAAGAAGTGTGTACAACGTGTACTTCTTCTTCTGCTGGTACTTTAGTGTGAGGCCGCTGAGCAGAAGGTTTCCACAGTGCTGCACTTGTTCATTCTGAAGAGACTATGCTTCACTTCCTGTTTCCTTCTAATCTCTGTAAACCTTGTTCTGTACAAAGATATGTATTCAAACACTCAGTAGCTGTATTAGTACTTCATGGTGGTACTTGGTTCCACTCCGCCCAGTGGCCTTTCTGTGTGGAGTCTGCATGTTCTCCCTGTGTCTGCGTGGTTCTCTCCGGGTTCTCCGGGTTCCTCCCACAGTCCAGAGACCTGCTCTGTGGATCAGGTTGGTTGGTGACTCTAAATGGCCTGTAGGTGTGTGGATGGTTGTGTGTCTCTGTGATTGGCTGCCGACCGGTCCAGGATGAACCCCGTCTATCGCCCGTTGGCTGGGATGGACTCCTGCCCCCCGTGACCCTGTGACCCTGTGACCCCGTGACCCTGTGACCCCGTGACCCCGTGTGCAGGATAAGCGCTTTGACGATGGATAGATGGACAAAGAAAAACACGAACCAAAATATCAAATATACTAAATAAAGCTACACGAGGAGTTTAGTGCCCTAAATCAATAAGAGTGACACTATAGACTTGCGTGTGCGTGTGCGTGTGTGTGCATGTGTGTGTGTGTTTGTGCGTGTGTGTTTGTGCGTGTGTGTGCGTGTGCATGTGTGTGTGTGTGTGTGTGTGTGTTGTGCGTGTGTGTGCGTGTGCATGTGTGTGTGTGTTTGTGTGTGTGCGTGTTTGTGTGCTTCTGTCAAGTTGATGCCATAAATATGTATTTCCTGTCTGCACCATCAGCTCAGAAAGAAAAATGTAAATGTAACATTCATCTCACTGCCTCCTCACCATTTGGACACAGACGTTGTGCGTGTGTGTGTGTGCGTGTGTGTGTGCGTGTGTGTGTGTGTGTGCGTCTCTTTGCCTGCAGAGCTGCAGAGGATGAAAACACTTTCTCTCTCACCTCTTATCTCTCTTTCTAATTTCCTCACACCGTTGCATACACACACACACACACACACACACACACACACACACACACACACACACACACACACACACACACACACACACACACACACTCTCTCTCTAATGCATGCAGAGCAGTACATGGATATTTGCCTAAAAGGGGGATGGTTTAAATTTTAATGACTAGTGCAGGAGGAGGCTGTGATTTCATTGGAAACACTCGGGTGCACAGAACAAAATCTATAATCCCTTTTTATTGGAGGAAGACTCTATGGACACGCGTGTGTGTGTGCTGTGCGTGTGTGTGTGTGTGTGTGTGTCTGTGTGTGTGTCTGTGTGCGTGTGTGTGTGTGTGTGTGTGTGTGTGTGTGCGTGTGTGTGTGTGTGTGTGTGTGTCTGTGTGTGTGTGTGTGTGTGTCTGTGTGTGTGTGTGTCTGTGTGCGTGTGTGTGTCTGTGTGCGTGTGAAATCCCTTTGTTCTCATCCAAGAATGTTTCCATCGAGCACGCGGCTCTAATCTGCCGTGTGTCACGCTGGGTAATAAATTGCGTGATGACTTATTCCAGGATTCAATTTGAGTGACACGTGAGAACAACGAGTGAGGCGGAGCGAGATGGTTCGTGATCCGTCCGCTCCCACGCCAACACGCTGCGTCAGATCAGACGCCATGCTGTCCCTCATCACGTCCTTGTCCCTCATGCTGTCCCTCATCACGTCCTTGTCCCTCATGCTGTCCCTCATCACGTCCTTGTCCCTCATGCTGTCCCTCATCACGTCCTTGGTCATGTCCCTCATGCTGTCCCTCATCACGTCCTTGGTCATGTCCCTTATGCTTCCCCTCATCATGTCCCTCACGGTGTCCCTCATCACGTCCTTGGTCATGTCCCTCATGGTGTCCCTCATCACGTCCTTGTCCCTCATGGTGTCCCTCATCATGTCCATGGTCATGTCCCTCATGCTGTCCCTCATCACGTGTCTCACCACGTCCCCCCTCATCACGTCCCATGTCCCTCATGCTGTCCCTCATCACGTCCTTGTCCCTCATGCTGTCCCTCATCACGTCCTTGGTCATGTCCCTCATGCTGTCCCTCATCACGTCCTTGTCCCTCATGCTGTCCCTCATCACGTCCTTGGTCATGTCCCTCATGCTGTCCCTCATCATGTCCCTCACGGTGTCCCTCATCACGTCCTTGGTCATGTCCCTCATGGTGTCCCTCATCACGTCCTTGTCCCTCATGGTGTCCCTCATCATGTCCTTGGTCATGTCCCTCATGCTGTCCCTCATCACGTGTCTCACCACGTCCCCCCTCATCACGTCCTTGTCCCTCATGGTGTCCCTCATCATGTCCTTGGTCATGTCCCTCATGCTGTCCCTCATCATGTGTCTCACCACGTCCCCCCTCATCATGCACCTATTGAGGACTTCAGGGATTTAGAAATATGAGCCCTCACGCAGGAACATTCTCATCCGTTAACGTGGTCGCCGTGGCGCCGGGTGTAGAGCGGCTGCGCCAGGAACAGCAAGGTTGGTGGTTTGAGTCCCGGCTGCCCCATGTCTCAAGTCGTCAGCTAAATGACCTGTGATGTATTCAGGTTCCCGTTGCTTCAGATATGGAAATGAGCGCGAGTTGGATGATGAATTTCCATAATTATGGCCAACAATAGCGCCTGAAGCTACACGTTCAGAGCCGGACTGTAGCTGTGACATACAGAGACATACAGGGACTATTTGGGCCGTCAGCATTGACTTATTTTACAGAACATGTTTTCCTAACGCTGACTAAGCAGTTACCTGTGATTTAATTCAGCCATCAGAAATAAGACACACGTGTCTGCAGCACAACGTGCCTTCAGCGCGTCGTTGTGATGGCCAGTCCGCCGGTCCCTCTCCAACAGGAACCACCACCTCAGCTCCTGGTTACGTTTCACGCAGCCAGGCCAGGTGTCTTTATGCTAAGCTAAGCTAGCTTACGTGGGAGTGACTGACAGGAAAGTAGCAGCATACAAATCAGCAGCAGGATGATCAAACCCCCAATTCTTTACGTTAGACATTTACTTTATATTTACCCGTTTTCTCACATTTAAAACATCGATCTCAGTGTTTGAATGAAATAAAGAGAAGAGGAGCTTTGAGCTGAATATCTGCTGAATACCCTCCGCCCCCCATCTCCCCCTCATCTCCCCCCTCCTCTCCCCCCCATCTCCCCTTCATCCCCCCCCCTCCCCTCATCCTGGTGTCATTAGCAGTGATTTATTCGGGGGCTTTGAGGAACACGGTTGGTGCCAGTAGGTGGACGTGGGAACACGTCGGTGATTGATCAACACCTACAGCCATGAAGAGGACACGCACACAGAGACACACACACACACACACACACACACACATACACACACACACACACACACACACACAATTAGAGGCTGTGCTTTGTTTGTTGTTGTATATTTATATGTATATGTATACATTGATAAATAAACATTTATATACTATAGTCTGGTCTCCTCTGGTCTGGTCTGGTCTGGTCTCCTCTGGTCTGGTCTGGTCTCCTCTGGTCTGGTCTGGTCTCCTCTGGTCTGGTCTGGTCTGGTCTGGTCTCCTCTGGTCTGGTCTGGTCTGGTCTCTCTCTGGTCTGGTCTGGCTTTGGTGTGGCCCCCTCTTGGCGGCTCCTCTTCTGGTCTGGTCTGGTCTCCTCTGGTCTGGTCTGGTCTCCTCTGGTCTGGTCTGGTCTGGTCTCCTCTGGTCTGGTCTGGTCTCCTCTCACAGATTGAAATAACACCATGAAGCAATTTATAAAACGTCTGAATTCCCACTTTTACTGTAAAGCGGATCAGATCAGCACAAACTGAGCTCCTCCCCCTCCTGTCCCCCTGTCCTCCTGTCCCCCTGTCCTCCTGTCCCCATGTCCTCTCCTCCTGTCATCTCCTCCTCCCTGTAGCAGCAGGCGCACCCTTTACATCTCTATATATCATTTCCCTGCAGTAGAGGAGGCGGTGATGGATGGCGTGTTGCGGTTGCCGCGGCGCTGGCCTGAGTTACCGTGGTGATTACTGGCAGAGACGCTGGCGAGCTGGCCACTTCATCACCGTGACTGGTGGAGAGGGAGGAGAGAGGGGAGGGAGAAAAAGGAGAGTGCAGTGAGAAAAACACAAGGGAGAGGAAGAAAAACCCAGTGAGAGGAAGTGCAGGAGGACGCCGTCGTAGAGCAGGAGGCATCAAACAGGAAGTCGGCGAACGGAGGAAAGATGATGCTTTTACTTTTGAATTCAATGAGCCAGCGAACAATCATTTACATTACAGGTGGTTTAGCATTTTAACTCGTGGCTTCTTGCGTCTTTGCCGGGGAGCAGTCAGGGGTCAGGGGTCAGGGTTCAGGGGTCAGGGCTCTTGCTCAGGGACACGTTGACAAGGGACATGGAGCAGCCGGGACTCAAACCGCCAACCTTGCACAGTTGTCAGCACACCCTCTCTACCCATGTGCCACTGTCATCACTGTAAGACACATTGTTTAGTCCAGGGGGTCCAAAATAAGGGTCAGGGCCCCGCAGACGGCCGCCGCATCGATCTGAGGGGTCCTCTCGCCATCAATGGGAGGGAGAAGAAACTAATCAGAGTTCACTTCCTGGACGTTTCCTCTTCACACCTGAACACTCATCTCGAGAAATAAATGCAATCAACAAACATTTCACCTTTTCTCAAGCTGCAGCAAGATGAATAATTCACACCGTGAGCTTCAACCTTGACTCGTCCTCTCAGGTCTCCCAGAAGACACCTGGGCCTCACACGCTGCTAATGCTCCATGGAGGACGAGGTCACGCAGGAGAACACGGAGGAGCAGTAGTATGAAAACATAGTGAGACGTGTTGAGTCGAACGCAGCGCCGCTCACCATCAGCTAGTGGTCTTCCTGTGCGCCTCCTCTGTGAGAGACCAATCTCTCCTCCTCCTGCTCCTCCGTCTCCTCCTCTTCCTGCTCCTCCGTCTCCTCCTGCTCCTCCGTCTCCTCCTCCTCCTCCTCCTCCTACTCCTCCTCCTCTCTTCCTGCTCCTCCATCTCCTCCTCCTCCTCCTCCTCCTCCGTCTCCTCCTCCTACTCCTCCTCCTCCTGCTCCTCCGTCTCCTCCTCCTCCTCTTCCTACTCCTCCCTCCTCCTCTCCCTCCTCCTCGTCTTTGATGGAGTCACATTTAAATCTCGGCAGTCAGACACGGCGGCTCATCTTCACATCACAATGTGACAATAGAGGTTATCTGCATGTCGGAGAGGACAGGTTTCTATGAGCTACAGGAGGCTTTGTGCGTCTGTGTGTGTGTCTCTGTGTGTCTCTGTGTGTGTCTGTGTGTGTGTCTGTGTGTGTCTGTGTGCATTGAGCTCAAGCTTTGTCACAGAATAGCTGTGTTTGTGTCACTGAATACGCCTTGTTGTTCAGTGTGTGGTTGTTTACAGGGTGTTGTTTGTTGTGATAAGAAGGTACCGCCCCCCCACATCATCGTCAACAATGAAAACAACATAATCTGCTTTTCTTTCTGTTGTTGGAGAGCGCCGTTTCCTCTTTCACCTCTTTCCTCTGATCCGTGAGCGTTGGAGCTTTCTGACTCTAGAGGGGCGGGACTTCATCACATCACGTTACATTACATCACATCACATTACATCACATCACATCACATCACATTCCATCACATCACATTACATTACATCACATTACATTACATTACATCACATTACATCACATCACATCACATTACATCACATCACATTCCATCACATCACATTACATCACATCACATTCCATCACATCACATTACATTACATCACATTACATTACATCACATTACATTACATTACATCACATTACATCACATCACATTCCATCACATCACATCACATGTCATTTAGCTGACACTTTGCATTCAACCATAAGGATACAAACTGCAATTTCATCAAATAAGCCAATTTACAGCTGTCGAGTGTCACACTGAGGTTCCTGCAGTCAAAGTGGGCGTTAACACGGAGTTGCCAAAGTTGACCCTCAAGTTCTGGGTCAGAGAATCTTTTCCGTGCCGCCACCTGGGTGTCCGAGTGAGGGAAGGAGAGAATTAGTTGGGTGTCATCAGCATAGATGTGGTAAGAGAAGCCATGCGAGCGAATCACAGCGCAGAGAGAGTTGGTGTAGAGCGAGAAGAGAAGGGGACCCAGGACGGAACCCTGAGGAACTCCAGTAGTAAGAGGACAAGGATCCGACACAGATCCTCTCCAGGTTACCCGGTAGGTGCGTCCGTCGAGGTAGGAGAGAAGGAAGAGAGCAGAGCCTGACACCAAGTTCCTGAAGGGAGGAGACAAGGATCTGGTGGTTGACTGTCAAATGCAGCAGAGAGGTCCAGAAGGACGAGGACAGAGGAGAGAGAGGAGCTCTAGCAGTGTGGAGTTGCTCTGAGACAGCAAGGAGAGCAGTCTCTGTGGAACGGCCTTGAAACCTGACTGGTGGGGGTCAAGGAGGTTGTTACAGTGGAGATAAGAGGAGAGTTGATTAAAGATAGCACGTTCAAGAGTTTTGGACAAAAAGGGAAGAAGAGAGACCGGTCTGTAGTTGTGTTCTTCAGAAGGGTTGAGGGTGGGTTTCTTCAGGAGGGGGTTAACTCTTGCGATAGATTGTAGAAGATGTGATGGAATGGGGTCAAGACGGCAGGTGGTGGACGGGCAGAGGTTACTAGGGTAAGAACTTGGTTAGGAGACGGGGGGGTGAAGGAGAGAAGTGAGGGCGATAGAGGTGAAGCAAGTGGGTTTGAGATAGAGGAGCATATGTCAGCTATGTTCTTGGTAAAGTAGTTGACAAAGTGTCCTGGAAGAAGGGTGGAGGGTGGAGGAGGACTAGGGGGTTCCAGGAGGTTAGAGAAGATAGAAAATGAAGATTGGATTCTGGATTGGTAGAAAGAGCTTTTGGCAGCAGAGACAGAAGCAGAAAAAGAGGAGAGAAGAGATTGAAACACAAGCAGGTCATCAGGTCGTTTATATTTACACCGTCTCCTCTCCGATGCTCGCATGGCAGCTCTCATGGCACCGGATCAGACCGACACGGAGCCGCAGAGAGTCTAGAGAGGAGAGCAGAGTTGAGAGGAGGACAGAGAGTCTAGAGAGGAGGACAGAGTTGAGAGGAGAGTCTCTGCAGCAGCGTCAGATGCAAACTACTTATTCAATACTTCCTCTGGGGAGCATGAATGAGTCCATTAGCTCAGTGCCCCCGAACCACGAAAATAGGGTCAATCCTTCTCCTTTTTAATTAATTCAAGTTATAATATAAACTTTGTATTAAATGATGTCGGGAACAGTCTGTTTGGGGACCAGTGTGTTAGGAATCAATGGAGATGTAGGAGGACAGCAGCGATGATCATCATGGTTCTGTGGAAGTGGAACGAAGAACACTGAAGCACGAGGACATTTCTATATTTTGAAGATATTTCTTACAGACCTTTTTGTTCTTCCAGAGACAGAATGTCTTTATCCGACACTCTGAGGTGTAACGTGAGTCTCTGGGAGAAGAGCTTGTATGTACGACTTCTTCATGGTTGATCCTCCATTGACTGTTGGGTGTGTGTCTGCCGTCGAGGCAGCGCTTCATCTGGAGCGTCTAATGTGGCAGATGACAGAGAGGGTTCTATCGGTTCTAAAGAGGGTCCGGTATCGTTCTAAAGAGGGTCCGGTATCGGTTCTAAAGAGGGTCGGATATCGGTTCTAAAGAGGGTCCGGTATCGTTCTAAGGAGGGTCTGATATCGGTTCTAAAGAGGGTCTGATATCGGTTCTAAAGAGGGTCCGATAATGGTTCTAAAGAGGGTCCGGTATCGTTCTAAGGAGGGTCCGGTATCGGTTCTAAAGAGGGTCGGATATCGGTTCTAAAGAGGGTCTGGTCCGTATCGCCTAAAAGAGGGTCGGTTCTAAAGAGGGTTCTAAAGATATCGGTTCTAAAGAGGGTCGGATATCGGTTCTAAAGAGGGTCCGGTATCGGTTCTAAAGAGGGTCGGATATCGGTTCTAAAGAGGGTCCGGTATCGGTTCTAAAGAGGGTCGGATATCGGTTCTAAGGAGGGTCCGGTATCGGTTCTAAAGAGGGTCGGATATCGGTTCTAAAGAGGGTCGGATATCGGTTCTAAAGAGGGTCCGGTATCGGTTCTAAAGAGGGTCCTGGTCCTGTCCCTCACACCTCAGACCACAGATGAGTTCTGTCACTTTAACTTGTAATTAGACAGGAAGTGAACAGACGGCACCATTAAGGACCGCTGCTGTCAATCAGCCCCTTTAGTATGAAGATAGAACACGACACAGACACACACACACACACACACACACACACACACACACACACACACACACACACACACACACACACACACACACACACACACACACACACACACACACACACACACATTCTGCTGTGGAGTCCATTTTATCATTCTGTCATTGTTACGTTTATTTAGTTCTTTAATCTAGTTTATCTACAAATGTAGAGCCCTTTTAATATACTTATACACACACACATATATATATATACAGTGTATATATATGTGTGTATATATATGTACATATATATATACAGTATATATATGTGTATATACAGTATATATATATATACAGTACACATATATATATATATATATATATATATATATATATATATATATATATATATATATATATATTACATCATGTTGAATTTTTCCTTTGCGTTTGTGTTCGCTCCATAATTTCACTGGTCTGAGGTATCTGTGTGTGTGTGTGTGTGTGTGTGTGTGTGTGTCTCTGTGTGTGTGTGTGTGTGTGTGTCCTTGCTGAGGACACACACACACACACACAGGAGGGGGATGGTGAGTTGAAGCAATGACGGGACGAGTGTTTGGTTTAACTGTCACACTGCATGAATATCTGCTCTTACCTGCGCTGTCTGTTTAAATAAAGATGCAGCGTTTGTTTGGTGAATGCTGCTCATGTGATACATGACACACACACACACACACACACACACACACACACACACACACACACACACACACACACACAGACACACACACACACACACACACACACACACACACTGCTGCATCGCCATCTGTCAGACATCCAGAGACACACACACACACACACACACACACACACACACACACACACACACACACACACACTCTGCTGCATCGCCATCTGTCAGACATCCAGAGAATAATTCATGTTCATCTGTTACTCAAAACAAATGTTTTTCACACAGAAAAGTAAAAACGTCATTCAGACGCTCGTTGACATCTGTAATGATTTTAATAAGTGAACATGTCATCTGATCCAGATGTTCACCTCTTAAAACACGACATCGTTGTTTATTTAACGTTCATCTCTTCATACAAAGTAGATGATGTGCTTCCACCTTTTACTACTAATAATATATATTATTTACTGCTCTGTTGTCGTCACCTGTCTTATCTTGTCTTCTATCGTCCTCCATTGTCTTATCTTGTCTTCTATCGTCCTCCATTGTCTTATCTTGTCTTCTATTGTTTTCTTCTTCTTCTCTTTTCTTCTCAATGCAGACTTGTCATCACGTGTTTGTTTGTGGTCTGAACCTCCGCAGCAGGTTCTCATTGTTAGGCTGTGTGTGTGTGTGTGTGTGTGTGTGTGTGTGTGTGTGTGTGTGTGTGTGTGTGTGTGTGTGTGTGTGTGTGTGTGTGTACTAACTGGTCCTTCCTGCAGAGGGACAGAAGGTGTTTAAGATGCAGTGTGTGTGTGACGCTGTGAATGCTGTGTGTGTGTTCCTCTGTGTGTCTGGTACTAACTGGTCCTGCAGAGGGACAGAAGGTGTTTAAGATGCAGAGACCATTGACGCTGCAGGAATGCTGCTCTCTCTTCCTCTGACACCATCTGGTCCCTTTCTGTGTTACTCAGTGCCCCTCCCCCCCCCTACTACCCCCCCCCCTACCACCCCCTCCCCCTACCCCCTACCCTACTACCCCCTCCCCTACTACCCCTCCCCCCTACTCCCCCCCTCCTGTCTTTTTGTCTGTGGATTCCACTTCCTGTTGGTTGTTGTTCGCTCTAATAACCTGCATGGACGGACCGATGAGGCGCAGTCAGCTGCACCACAGCTGTAAACTGCTGCACATCTGCAGGAAGCAAAATAACACCTCAGAATATGTCGGCTGAGACTCGTTGCTTTTGTCCTCCCTTTTGTCCCCGATGGAAGCGTCCAGTTCGTCCAGCAGCGACTTTGTTGTGTTGTGGTCAAAGGTCAAAGACGCTAGCGGCCGTTACGCGTTTCTCCACCAGCTCCGCTCCACCCACAACAAGTCACAAACAAAAACAACAACAGTGACTTATTTCAATAGACGGACTGAAACGTGGCTCCTACAATATGAACTATAGAAGAATCGCTGTCCGATGACTCATGATGATCAGTAACAATCACTCGTTGAAGACACTCAGGTACTCAGATCACATTTCAGACTCCTGTCTTCATTTCTCAGGTGCAGATATAAAGCTCCTACAGACCTCAGTGAGTCTGCTGGAGGCCTGAGGCTGGTCCTGGGTCAGTTACTCCTCAGTCAGTGGAGGATGCTGGATGATGCTGGAGGTCCAGTCACATTATGATCTAACTTCTCTGTATCAGTGAGTCCTCTCACAGGTGGACTTGCTGTCGGCCTGTTGTCTGTTTCTCATTAGTCTAACAGTCATGGAGCCCCCCCCCCCCCCGCCCCCCCCGCCCCCCCCCCCTCCCGCCTCCCCCGCCTCCCCCGCCTCTCAGCCTCTAAGTGGATTAAATGGATGTGACACTGGAGCCACAGCCAAACTAATAGCATTGCATGCACTTCTAGCCGTGCACGGTGGATTGATTCAGAGACTAAGAGCAGCGTGCGCGCACACACACACACACACACACACACACACACACACACACACACACACACACACACACACACACACACACACACACACACACACACACACAGCCGCCTGCTGACTAATGTTCAGCTCATATTCTGCTGGCTTTTTAAACCCACATGTTCTTAAGTCTTTGAATATTGAAACCAAAGAATTCAGAAGGAATAAACCAGAAAAGAGGATAAATTTGGTTATTTTGACAGCTGTAAATATCTTAAAGGAAAACGTTGAGCAGAATGTATATTTAGATATATGACAGTAAAATAAATCATATTACAGAGTGTATGAAAACTAAAAGACAATATTAATATTGTAATATTGTTATCTATGTGCTAAAATATGATTAATCCTTTTGGTTCTTTCCAGAAACAATAACGTTGCTACAGAGAAAAGTGAAAGTGAAAAGTCAGAAAACAGGAATGAAGAGTTATTAGTTATTAGTCACATGACCAACATGAGCTTCTCTTAATCACTGCAGCTCCGCACAGCTAATTAAGAGTGTTTCTAATAGGCTAAAGGACCCCGCCAAAACAAGAGCACGCTAAAACAAACCCCTTTTTAGAGCCACAACAAGTTCCTTTAGGACGAGTGTTACTGCGGCACAGACAGAACCAATAATGATCATTCTTATGATCACAGCTTCTCAAATGAACAAAAGAGACTGAACTTACAGCGTAGCTGCCGTGGTGACGTAATATCTCGGTTGTATTTGGTCCTTGTTCGATACGTAACGTAGATGATTACAGGCACAACCTATTTACGTCCAAAGGCACAGCAGAGCTGTAGAATACAGGATGCACGTGGTTTTTTTGCTTGTCTGCAATGAATAGACGTTAAAAACAGCTTATTCTGCTCTTTCTTTGTATCTCATTATGCGTAACTGTCAGGAAGGTCGGACTCACACGCAGCGTTTTCCAGAAACAAAAAGCGACTTTAATAGTCAAAAATTCCAAAACTCAAATTTCCAAAAAGGCAAAACGTAGTCAAGGAACAGGAGACATGATGCAGAACTACAAAATAAAACCGCACATGAACCCAAACCGTGACAGTAACGGCTGCATTTGTCATCGTGATCTAAACATGGGAATAACACACATATTATAGACAACTGTAAGAATAAACAAAGATTATAACTTCATATCTCAGAGGAATGAGATATTGAAATAGTTGCAGCTGCAACATATGTTCTTTTAAATCCCAAATCTATCAAACTTCCTGCAGATGTTTCACAAAAGAGCCTGTTACGAAAGAGATAAACGAACCATTTCAGTGCAGCTTTAAGTGAAACTGAAATGATGTGGCTCCATGTATGTCTCGTGCTCGTGGACGTACGTAGTCGTGTACTGATGGTTGATACGCGGCGGTCGGATCGCCGCGCACAGTCGGTATGCTGATTCACACGTTTAACGCAGAGCGCCGCCCTCTTCCTTCAGAGTTCATTACGAGCTGCGACGGCCTGTTTCTCCGCTCGGTGATTTGATTGGAGCCGATTGGATTCTCGGCCCCCTCTCTGTGGTTAATGGGGCCTCTGCAAAGACCGCATTAGAAGTAATTTGCAGCCTGACATCTGGGCCGCGGCCCTGTCACTCAGCTGAAGGGCACAAAGGGAGTCAGGCGACAGGCTCTGCGGCGTACAGAGACGAATAAACCAACGAGGAAGAGATTTCATCCTCCAGTCAAATTCAGCTTAAGGGTTGGTTTGGTTTGTGTGGAACCTTTAAACAACAACGTGATTCCAAAAAATCTTAAAGCTGCATTCTGTGTAGTGACCAGCAGGGGGCGACTCCTCTGCTCCCATAGACGTCTATGAGGAAATGACTCTACTTCTCTGTAGTGACCAGCAGGGGGCGACTCCTCTGCTCCCATAGACGTCTATGAGGAAATGACTCTACTTCTCTGTAGTGACCAGCAGGGGGTGGCTCTGCTCCCATAGACGTCTATGAGGAAATGACTCTACTTCTCTGTAGTGACCAGCAGGGGGCGACTCCTCTGCTCCCATAGACGTCTATGAGGAAATGACTCTACTTCTCTGTAGTGACCAGCAGGGGGCGACTCCTCTGCTCCCATAGACGTCTATGAGGAAATGACTCTACTTCTCTGTAGAGGAAAATGACCCGCAGGGGGCGACTCTCTGCTCCCATAGACGAGGAAATCTATGAGGAAATGACTCTACTTCTCTGTAGTGACCAGCAGGGGCGACTTTACTCTGCTCCCATAGACGATCTGAGGAAAATGACTCTACTTCTCTCTTGATTTATTCCCTCAGTAAACATTTGTAAACATGAGTTTATGGTCTCAGTCTCTAGTTTCAAGTCTTCTTCAACACAACATGATGTTCATTTAGTGACTGATGGTCCATGTAGAGTCAAACAGACCATAAAGCAGAGGACGCTTTATGACGTCTCTACGTCGTTCTCACTTCACAAGACATCCACAAACCGATGGAACCAGAGAGCTTAGATGTGATAATAAAAGTCTTGTGTGTCATTTTCAGCGTAGCATAGCATGTGGCGCTGCCATAGCAGAGCCACATGCTTCTGAAGGTGTGAGGTGAAGCAGGAAGACATGAATCCTCATCAGCTTTCTGCTGTCAGCAAGATGCATGATGGGAAATCCCCCATCTCAGCCCTTCCTGGACCTCTTCCGAGGGGCTCTACAGGGGTCTGTAATTGGTTACCAGTATGAGGAGGAGGAGCACGTCCTCGCTGCCTGTGAAGGCTGAATGTTTACAGACCTCCATCAGGGAGCGCTGCCATCCTCCATCAGCCCCTTAATGTGGAGGGAATCTCCCCAAGCACTGCAGACACGCTTTAATTCTGACTCATGGACGTTGTCTTGTCTGTGAAGACGATAGTGGCGCAGCGGTAGAGAGGCAGCGCTGGGAACCGCAAGGTTGGCGGTTCAAGCCCCGGCTGCTCCACGTCCAGTGTCCAAGTGTCCCTGAGCAAGACACCTACTTTCTCCCCGGGGGTTAAAAATGTAATGTAAGTGGCTTTGGATAAAAGCGTCAGCTAAATGACCTGTAATCATTAAAACATGTGTCACGCTTAGGAGCGTACCTGAGCAGGTAGTACAGAACGTACCTGAGCAGGTAGTACACAGCATACCTGAGCAGGTAGTACAGAGCGTACCTGAGCAGGTAGTACAGAGCGTACCTGAGCAGGTAGTACAGAGCATACCTGAGCAGGTAGTACACAACGTACCTGAGCAGGTAGTACACAGCATACCTGAGCAGCATGCCTGAGCAGGTGAGGTACAGAGCGCAGGTAGTACAGAGCGTACCTGAGCAGGTAGTACAGAGCGTACCTGAGCAGGTAGTACAGAGCGTACCTGAGCATGTAGTACACAGCATACCTGAGCAGGTAGTACACAGAGTACCTAATCCTTGAGTGGACCATCTGCTCATTGGTCCTGAGAGCATCCTCCTCGTGTCAGTAGCAGGTTAAACGATGACTCAGACAGGTGTGTGTTCCTCAGTGTTCCTCAGTATGCAAATATGTGAGCGTGTGAATGATTCAGAGATGTCAAGTGAGCTCATGAATATTAAGCAGGACGCTTGTTGAGCTGTGAATATTGCATGGAGAGTGAAAGTGAGCAGAGACAGGAGCTGGTTGCCTGTGAGAGGACATTAGATAACCCATGGACGTACTTTGAGAAAAACATTGATTGATAGAAATCAGTATAATTAGAAATCTGCGTCTGTGAAGCAGAAGCTTCTGTAGAGCTGAATAGATGCTGCAAAGAAAACAGACGTCTGTGATGGAACATTAAGTCCACACACACACACATAGTGAGCCACAGAGCTGCAGGTGGTTGAGTCTGTTTGGGTTTAAAGTATCTGTCTGCTGAGGCTCATTAGACATGTGACTCTATCAGGATGAAGACAGTAAGTGTGTGTGTTTTTCTGTGTTCTTCCGTCTGACTGGAGAATGTGCTGCGTGTTTCTGTCCAACCGTCGTTTTTGTGTGTCAGGAATCAGGAATCAGGAAACATTTATTGCCAAAATATGTCAAACATACAAGGAATTTGTCTTGGCGGTTGGTGCGTGACAGTAGACAGTGTAACAATAGACAAGACAGCAGTGCACAAGTAATAAAATAAAGTAAAATGAAGTATATAAAACAAGTATAAAACAAGAATAAAGTTAAAGTTAAAAATTTTAAATGTAAAATATTAAAAAAGTTAAAAAATATTAAGCATAAAGTGCACTAGCGAACAAGTAGCAAAGTGACGAGTGACGACAAAGTGAGTAATGACAGTTAAAGTGACGTGTGCAGTGTGAAGGGGATGACCGGTGGGATGTTATAGTCAGTCAGTGGGGGACCGGCTCTGTTGATGAGCCCGACTGCTGATGGTGAGAAACTGTTGGTGTGGCGGGAGGTCTTAGTCCTGATGGACCTCAGCCTCCTCCCAGATGGAAGGGCACAAACAGGTTTTGTCCGGTGAGGGGTCGCTACCATCTTTTAGCTGCTTCAGAGACCTGGGGAAGCGAACAAGTCCTGCAGGGACGGCAGATTGCAGCCGATCAGCCTTCTCTGCAGAGCGGAGGACACGCTGCAGCCTGCCCTTGTCCTTGGCTGTGGCTGCAGCGTACCAGACGCTGATGGAGGAGCAGAGGATGGACTCCATGATGGTGTAGAAGTGGACCATCATCGTCTTTGGCAGGTTGAGTTTCTTCAGCTGCCTCAGGAAGAACAACCTCTGCTGAGCTTCTTGGTGATGGAGCTGATGTTCAGCTCCCACTTGAGGTCCTGGGTGATGATGGAGCCCAGGAAACGGAAGGAGTCCACAATAGTGACGGGGGAGTCACACAGGGTGATGGGGGAGGGTGGGGCTCTGTTCCGCCGGAAATCCACAACCATCTCCAGCGTTGAGCTCCAGGTTGTTCTGACTGCACCACGACACCAGATGGTCAGACTCCACCTGTAGGCGGACTCGTCCCCACCGGAGATCTATGAGAGGTCTATGAGGAAATGACTCTACTTAACATTGTAAACATGAGTTTATGGTCTCAGTCTCTAGTTTAAGTCTTCTTCAACACAACATGATGTTCATGTAGTGACTGATGGTCCATGTAGAGTCAAACAGACCATAAAGCAGAGGATGCTTTAGGGCGGGGCTACACGCTGATTGACAGGTCTCTAATACACCATAAAGCAGAGGATACTTTAGGGCGGGGCTACACGCTGATTGACAGGTCTCTAATACACCATAAAGCAGAGGATGCTTTAGGGCGGGGCTACACGCTGATTGACGGGTCTCTAATACACCATAAAGCAGAGGATGCTTTAGGGCGGGGCTACACGCTGATTGACGGGTCTCAGAGATGTATACAGCGTCTCTACGTCGTCCACAGTCACTTCCTGTTTACTGATTGGGATGAAAAACAAGATGTCTGTTACTAAAATGCTGAATTTGAGGCTTCAAGCAACGAGAGACGTCACCATGACAACATGTGAAAAGTTTCAGCTGTTTACAAATGATTGACGGAGTCAACCCAACATCACCAGAGATGTGACCTCTGTGGCCTCATAGATTGAGTTTATTGACTGGGGAGCAGCTGGCTGTTTGTGTGGGTTCACAGCTCATCTCTTACCTGTTGTCTTCCTCAGGTGGACAGGTCTGGACCAGTAGAGGACGGTGAGGCGGGTAGAGGACCATGAACAACCTGGGCATCATACCCGTGGGCCTCAGTGGGCAGCAGCTGATCCCAGGTGAGCGGGTTCACTTCCTGCTTCATGACCTAATTGAGTAACAAGGTAACTGAGTATCATATCATCATCCAAGTATCATAGTGACAAGTTATCACCATTTTAACTTGTTTATAGCCAAGAGGTTAGTTTTCATCAGTGGCTGCTGGCTGAAGTCTACCTAAAAACAGAACGTATGTTAATATTGACATTATATTCACTCGTGCTGGGCGCGTTAGCGTTAGCGGTGTTGTCGCGTTCACGCATGAATTCATCACTGCCGACCTTCTTTTATTGCGTGTCAACGCAAATGATTAACTTATGATTTACAAAGCCTGTTGCTCACTGAACACACATACAGACACACCAGGGGTCACAGTCAGGGGGGGGTCAGTGTTGGCTAGGTAGGGGCGTGTCTAGAACAAATGCATTGGGGGCGGGCCTACGACTGCTCTCCAAGCTCCGCCTACATTGGAGAGAGCCGGTGGAACTTTTTTGCCTCATACAAAAGAAAGACGCAGGAGTACAGATAGAAAAGACATGCAAAACACCAACTGGGAGGCCAAATCACCAAAGATGAGAGGAAAGGACCTTTCATTAACTGGGAAAGTCCTGGTTATAAAAGCAGAAATATTTGCCTCCCTGACATCCTCGTCTCCAACCTTCCCAATCGCAACAGGTTCATGGTGACCGCGGGAAAAACCCTGTTTCAATTCACATGGGGGGGCAACACGACAAATAATGTACAGGCCTTTAGAGGAGGGGGGAAAGGTGTCCCAGGCGTGTTTTGGGTCGGCCTCGAGCAGGAGGCAGGAGGCCGACACAAAGCATGCCGCACACGCAAACATGGCCAAACATCTATGATACAGTGTTTCGTGCATCAAACAAGGAGTAACCCAGCTGATGGGTTTATATGATAAAATAAAAATGTTCTGTCACCACACCAGGTTAGGCACACTAACGTAAAAGGAAACAAACAACATGAATGACTCCCAACAAACACCCATAAGGATTTGACCAACCGTTGGCTAACCAGCGTTTGCCTCCAAGAGCAAGAAGAACGTGGCAGTGATAGTGAAACCCCACAACACCTTCTCTGGTCATGTCCAGCTGCCCAAAGGGTCTGGTTAACGGTGTACATGTTTACAGTTCATGTTCGCTAGATGTGGTGGGTTTTTAATTAATGGGAGTGTTTTTTTACAGAGCACACAACAGCTTAAGAGCTCTTGTTGTGTTCTGACCTCTGATACTTATGTTTTATAGGTGGTGAATACCGTTAAAAATGTCTACAAATACACCTGTAAAAGTATGAAGGCATTTTATGTGAATAGGATAAATAACTATAGCGTAGCTCACCACACACGTCGAGGCAGAGCTGCATGTAATGCGAATGTACGGACTTTATACAGCAAAAGACGTGTGTGTGTGTGTGTGTGTGTGTGTGTGTGTGTGTGTGTGTGTGTGTGTGTGTCTGATATCCACTGAGTTTCCACTTCATCAGGAATCAGGAAACATTTGTTGCCATAATGAGTCAAACATACAGGAATTTGACGCATAACCGCAGACAGAAGGACAAGACAAATAAAATATAATGCTATGGGTTAGTTTAAGAATAAAGGAATAAAAGTTTAAAATATTTTTTAAAAAGTTAAAGTTAAAATTAGAGTTCAAAATAAAGTGCACCAGTGAACAGAAAGTGACGTGTGACACTGAGAATACTACAAACACTGTTATTAGTACCATAGACATTACATGAAGCAGTTGTACTTGTACTTTGTGATGAAGCAGTTGTACTTGTACTTTGTGATGAAGCAGTTGTACTTGTACTTTGTGATGAAGCAGTTGTACTTGTACTTTGTGATGAAGCAGTTGTACTTGTACTTTGTGATGAAGCAGTTGTACTTGTACTTTGTGATGAAGCAGTTGTACTTGTACTTTGTGATGAAGCAGTTGTACTTGTACTTTGTGATGAAGCAGTACCCTCTGACTCCCCTGCAGACTCTCTGCAGTGTCTCCAGGGGTTCGACCCCGGACTCGGGCTCATTGCTCCCATGAACCCAATGATGGTGGGCGTCGGCCTGGTGCCCCCCCCGCCGCCCCCCCCTGACATGCCGGTCGTCAAGGAGATCATCCACCGCCAGAGCTGCACGTTGTTCCCTCAGAACCCAAGTAAGTCCAACCGGACCGGACCGCGTGGTCATAAGAATCATTCTGCATTTTATTTGTGTCCAATAAGAATCATAACCAGTATTAGTATTTGTAGCAGTGCAAGAAGTACTTGTCTTACTTATTTGTATTTGTTGATCAATCAGGCTGATCCTGACATATTTTAATTAATCACATGAGCGAACAAAAAGATAATTAAACTGTTTCGTTACTTTCAGTATTTAGAGCTCTTTGAGAATAAACTGTCACTGAAATAAAAACATAAAAAATAGCCATTAATAAGATAATATAAGTATCTGATCAGACTGTGCATCTGTAGATAATCAATCATATTGATAGTAAATGGATCAGCGTCTGAGGACATTTAAGTGACGATGCTGCTGATGAGGTTAATGATGATGACGATGGCGTCTTCAGACCTGCCCCCCCCATCGACCCGTGAGCGACCCCCCGGCTGTAAAACGGTGTTTGTGGGAGGGCTGCCGGAGAACGCCACGGAGGAGACCGTCAGAGAAGTGTTTGACCCCTGTGGAGAAATCATCGCCATCCGCAAGAGCAAGAAGAACTTCTGCCACATCCGCTTCAGTGAGGAGTTCATGGTGGACAAGACTCTGTACCTGTCAGGTGAGAGGACACGCACACACGTGCACGCGCACACGCACACACACGTAGAGTGGAATCAGGACTTAAGAAAATGACTCTTCTTCTCTCCTGATTTATTCCCTCAGTAAGCATCGTGTCTCAGTCTCTAGTTCCAAGTCTTCTTCAGCAGGTCTCACCTGGTCTAGTGGTCACTTCCTGTCTCGTGCCTCGTCTCCCAGGGTACCGGATGCGGATCGGCTCCAGCACCGACAAGAAGGACTCGGGGAGGATCCACGTGGACTTTGCTCAGGCCCGGGATGACCTGTACGAGTGGGAATGTCAGCAGCGCCTGATGGCGCGGGAGGAGCGCCACCGCCGCAAGATCCACGAGGACCGGCTGAGGCCGCCCTCGCCTCCTCCCATAGTGCACTTCTCTGAGCACGAGGCGGCCACGCTGGCAGAGCGGCTTAAAGGTGAGAGGAGCCGATCAAACCGTAAACCGATCAATTTACAGAAATGCTTTTTTAAAGCACATTTCCACAAAAACCATTAAAAAACATCCATTCAGTCATTGGAATAAAAATTACAAATTAAAAAATACACCTAAATAGAATTGAATTGGCAGTGTGGGTTACGAGCACCAAAAGGGTGCATGAAAGGCAGCAGCAAACAGAAAGGTCTTTAATGTGGATTTAAAGGAGCTTCGGGAGCTTGTGTGGAGGAGAACAACTGAAGCTGCTTCTCCATCTTTAGTTCTGACCGTGGTGGTTCATCAGG
Source organism: Gasterosteus nipponicus (assembly GCA_014132575.2). Classification (NCBI taxonomy): domain Eukaryota; kingdom Metazoa; phylum Chordata; class Actinopteri; order Perciformes; family Gasterosteidae; genus Gasterosteus; species Gasterosteus nipponicus. The sequence goes on along the minus strand of BMAF01000010.1, from coordinate 219,647 downwards.
TATCAGCAGATCAATGAACACTGTGCCCTCAGCACACTGTGTGATGTGTGGATGTTCTTCTGAAGCCCCCCTCCTTATTTCCTGCTGTAGCTGATTTTTATCGCCACGACTGAAAATAACCCAGTTTTACAGCAGAAAGCAGTTTTTCTTCACACCGAGCAGAGCTGTGTTTATTCACATTTATCATAGAGACTACGGAGTTGTTTCAGGAAGCAGATTAGAACATTTAATAAATAACAACTTCACGGTTTGTCAGTAAAGGAACAATAACGCTTCTACACAACATAGAAATACAATAGTGTCACGGTTTGGGTTCATGTCTGGTTTTATTTTGTAGTTTCTTGCCTCCGTCCTCCCTGGGTCACGTCACTTCCTGCCTTGTCCTGTCGTCCCCTGTGATTGTCTGTCATGTCATGATAGTTTCCACCCGTGTCCAATCCCCTGCACCTCCCTCGTGTCTTCAAGCCGTGTGTGTCTCTTGTCACTGTTGGCGTCGTAGTAATACAGAGGAAATACAGTAGAAATACAATATTAAAACAATAGTGATAAAATAGTAATACAATAGTAACACAACTTCAATACAATAGTAACGCAATAGTTCCACTATTGTTATACAATATTAACACAATAGTAATACGATGGCAGAGCAGGTGAAAAGCAAACAGTGCGTCTATAGTGTCTCATGTGAGGAACCTGTTGCTTTAGGTACACACACACACACACACACACACACACACACACACACACACACACTGTTGTGCTCAGGTAGAAGGTTTATTGATGCTCACAAGAATTAAACTACCGAAACGTTGTGCCGCCGCTCATCCGTCCTCCGCCTCCTGACACAAGGCGCCGGTGTCGTGTGATTGGCTGCTCGTACAGCGGCAGGATGGTGTGTCTGTGTGAGGCGGCTCATCTTCTCTCTGCAGGCCTCTCAGCGCTCTGGTCCAACGGTGCACTCGGTGGAGGCTTTGTTGGTTTTGGAGGATCAGAAATGCTGTCTGTGCTCAGCGGCTGAGTGGCGGTTCGTGGAGGCGGGAGAAGAGAAGCGTTTGATTCCTCACGGCCGCTCGGCTGTTTGTTCAGCGCGACTGAATGTTAAAACCACTTCCTCCTCCTTCAGACCCAGAGCCCCACAGAGCGCCAGTCAGTGGTCGTTCTGGGTGGTTATTGTGGTTGTACTTGGTTGTAGATTTTTATTCATTTGACCTTTATTTAACCAGGTAAAATCATTTGCTGTCCTGCTCCTAAATGGTGGAAGGAGGTCTCTGAAGACATCAAGACCACAGAGAGCCTTCACATCTTCAGACTAAAGACACACCTCTTCAGACTCTACCTCCACTAACACACTAACTAACTGTAGCACTGACATTGGACTTATAATGGTTCTTATCTACAGCATCTTGCTCTTCTGAGTTTGTTTCCTTATGGTTAAATACACTTATTGTAAGTCGCTTTGGATAAAAGCGTCAGATAAATGACATGTGATGGAATGTAATGTAAAATGAAAGGAGTTATAACCAAACACAGTATGGACTCTGGGAATGATGAGCCAAATGAAGGTAGTGGATCTTAAATAGAGATTGCTGTCAGAAATGTGCAGAAGATGTGAGAGGTAGCAGTGGTCATTCCCACAATGGATTTGTAGACCACAAGCAGCCAGTGTTGTAGTCACCTGGTATGAAGGGGGGGCAATCCACCAATCTGTACAGATCACAGTGGTGGGTTGTGAAGGGCGTCCAGTTTTCTGAGGGTGGACTTTTATAAATTATATCACCATAATCGAATAGAGGAAGGATTTCTAATTGGTTTAGTTGGTTGTAGACATTTATAGTTGGTTGTAGATGATTATAGTTGGTTATAGATGATTACAGTTGGTTGTAGACGTTTATAGTTGGTTGTAGATGATTATAGTTGGTTGTAGACGTTTATAGTTGGTTGTAGACGTCTATTGTTGGTTGTAGACGTATATAGTTGGTTGTAGACGTCTATTGTTGGTTGTAGACGTTTATAGTTGGTTGTAGACGTCTATTGTTGGTTGTAGACGTTTATAGTTGGTTGTAGATGATTATAGTTGGTTGTAGACGTCTATTGTTGGTTGTAGATGATTATAGTTGGTTGTAGATGATTATAATTTGCCGTTGTTGGTTGTAGATGATTATAGTTGGTTGTAGACGTCTTTTGTTGGTTGTAGATGATTATAGTTGGTTGTAGATGATTATAATTTGCCGTTGTTGGTTGTAGACGTTTATAGTTGGTTGTAGACGTCTATTGTTGGTTGTAGACGTTTATAGTTGGTTGTAGATGATTATAGTTGGTTGTAGATGATTATAGTTGGTTGTAGATGATTATAGTTGGTTGTAGACGATTATAGTTGGTTGTAGATGATTAGAATTTGCCGTTGTTGGTTGTAGACGTTTATAGTTGGTTGTATTCGGCGGTAGTTTGGGTGTGGTTTAAGGTTACAGGTGTGTGGTTTCAGTTTATATTTAATTATGCTTTGAGATTATATTTTGTTTTGAAAGAGATACCAAGATGATAATAAATATTTTCCTTCTGCTGTCCTCAGAGGACCATAAATTCAGCGAAGCGACGGCGGTGCTGTTCACCTGGATCGACCGTGGCGAGGTCAACCGCCGGACCGCCAACCACTTCTACTCCATGATCCAGTCGGCCAACAGCCACGTCCGGAGGCTGATGAGCGAGAAAGCCCAGCACGAGGAGGACATGGAGCATGCCAAGGAGATCTTCAAGAACGCCCTGCTGGCCATCCTCTACCAGTGTAAGGACCTTTTTACCATAAAGATCAGTCGGGCAGACCCTCTAAGGTAGGTTCCTCCTACAGCTCCATGTGTTCCTGGGGGTCTTCTCACGGCCAAACCGTTTGGAATCAACCAGCAAGTCATCTTAGTTCATCGGCTTCTTCTGCGCATTACGAAACAATTCACATACATATTTAAATCCCTTTATTTTAAACTCCAATATGCAGTTACAGCGAGGCTCTCTTTCAACGAGCTCTGCTTTCCACCTCAGGAGGCTACAGTTAAAGTTAGTTATTTATATATCATATGATCATCCAACAATGTGAATTGTTTAAATAAATAATAATGAAATTACATACGAAGCCAGTTGTAATGTAAATCTAAGTCTAAAGTGAAATAGTAGAGCAGGAGAACCGTTTGTAAAGTACGTATTATATTAATATTGCGTCTAATGAAGGTTGTGATATTGAAGGTTCATAGGTCACGAAGATGTGAAACTCTATAGAACTGGGGCCAATAATCTGCTCACGAGTTCTGGATTTAATCTGAAGAAAGTTACGCCAGGATGAGGTGGAGCTGCTCACCGACGTGGTGGATACGATCCGTTATCTCACAATGAGTCATTGGCTCTGCAGCTCGTCGCCATGACGACCCGCTCCATCAGGCTCCAGGTCTCAAACGCCGTATGATAAATATGGTTCCCCATGATGACTTTATCCTTGAATGATATTACTTTTGTACTACAGGATCGAGGTATTAGTATTTGATCGCAGTACTCCTCTTTGTCTCTAGCTGATCAATGATCTCTCCTCGTACGTTTCTACAAACTCTTGTTCACCTTAACGTTAATTTTCATACGATATTACATAGAGTGTTGTATCAGAAATGCGATCGTAGCCAATAGAAAGAATAAACAGGTGAAGAGAACTAGAGAATTTACCAAAGAATAATAAGGAATCTGTTTAAATGGCTTAGCGGAGCGGCCTTCAACCAAAGGGAACCTTTAACAGCTCAGTCCAGGAACACGTGAACACGAAAAGCAGATCACAAAGTGGGTCGGAGAGCTGAAGGAGCCTGATGATGAAATATTATGCAGGTTTAAGCAGGAATCAGCTCAGGGTGAGTATTTGTGAGGAACACTTTCAAAGGCAACATTTAACCTCAGGACATTTGGCTTCAATTCACTTTCACTGTAAAGCAAAAGGATGACATCACGAGCTCCTCCTCCTCGAGGCTCAAGCTCCGCCTCCGCTTTGGTTAAATGTTGCCCTGGTCAGTCGAACAGGAAGTGAAACAGCACGTAGGTACGGGGCGGCAGCCGGAGAGACCTGATGGTCACGTGATCACACATCAGTGTACGGACCAGAATCATCTGCAGAAGTTCTGCTGACAATCACAGCTCATCATGTTTCATGTTGGTCAAGATGTGTCAGAGATTTTGGTCATAGCATTTGTTTGTTATCTGGCAGATAGAAGTGACTTTACTAAAATGTTTGTGACTGGACTCCACGTTGTGTCATCATGTGCTCAGTGACTCTGCAGGACTCAGAGGAACATCTGGTCTGAAGGACCCACAAGCATGTGTGGATTTGACTAAAATGAAAACATGACAACAACAAGAACTGACCTGCCAATCAGCGTGTAGCCCCGCCCTATAACATCCCCTCAATCTCTAGGACGTCCCCCCCTACGACCAGAGGAGTCGCCCCCTGCTGGTCACTACAGAGAAGTAGAGTCATTTCCTCATAGACGTCTATGGGAGCAGAGGAGTCGCCCCCTGCTGGTCACTACAGAGAAGTAGAGTCATTTCCTCATAGACGTCTATGGGAGCAGAGGAGTCGCCCCCTGCTGGTCACTACAGAGAAGTAGAGTCATTTCCTCATAGACGTCTATGGGAGCAGAGGAGTCGCCCCTGCTGGTCACTACAGAGAAGTAGAGTCATTTCCTCATAGACGTCTATGGGAGCAGAGGAGTCGCCCCCTGCTGGTCACTACAGAGAAGTAGAGTCATTTCCTCATAGACGTCTATGGGGAGCAGAGGAGTCGCCCTGCTGGTCACTACAGAGAAGTAGAGTCATTTCCTCATAGACGTCTATGGGAGCAGAGGAGTCGCCCCCTGCTGGTCACTACAGAGAAGTAGAGTCATTTCCTCATAGACGTCTATGGGAGCAGAGGAGTCGCCCCTGCTGGTCACTACAGAGAAGTAGAGTCATTTCCTCATAGACGTCTATGGGAGCAGAGGAGTCGCCCCCTGCTGGTCACTAGAGAGAAGTAGAGTCATTTCCTCATAGACGTCTATGGGAGCAGAGGAGTCGCCCCTGCTGGTCACTACAGAGAAGTAGAGTCATTTCCTCATAGACGTCTATGGGAGCAGAGGAGTCGCCCCCTGCTGGTCACTACAGAGAAGTAGAGTCATTTCCTCATAGACGTCTATGGGAGCAGAGGAGTCGCCCCCTGCTGGTCATTACAGAGAAGTAGAGTCATTTCCTCATAGACGCGTCTATGGGAGCAGAGGAGTCGCCCCCTGCTGGTCACTACAGAGAAGTAGAGTCATTTCCTCATAGACGTCTATGGGAGCAGAGGAGTCGCCCCCTGCTGGTCACTACAGAGAAGTAGAGTCATTTCCTCATAGACGTCTATGGGAGCAGAGGAGTCGCCCCCTGCTGGTCACTACAGAGAAGTAGAGTCATTTCCTCATAGACGTCTATGGGAGGAGTCAACAACCTTCTTTTTCTCACAGACCATTTCGATGTTAGACAACATTTCGCGGACCGGTCTCGGAGGTGTGGTGGATAAACTGCCCGACGATCCTTTTACCCCCCAAAAATAGCTTGGTGATGCTTGGGAAATATGTCAAATGGACAAGCGCACGTAATTAGGAGAGAACCCGGTCAATTTTCTAAATTTTTTAGGAAAAAAAAGTCAAATGGCTCAAATGGCGTGTGTCCCTTTGTCCCTGTCTGACAGCGAACCGACAGCTCCGTCACTTCTTTCTAGCAGCGCCTTTGACAGACGCACTCCTCCCATCTGTCCCGGTGTAGCTCCACCTGAGCTCAGGAGGACACTGTTTTAACACGTGAGGACGTCCTGAGGACAGCGTGTGTCCTGTTAGCATCAGTCATTGCTACAACGCTACATAAACAGCTTGCTTTGTCTTGACCCCCCCCCTTTCTCCTCCTCCTCTTGCTCATCCTCCCCCTCCTCCTCCTCCTCTTCCTCTCCCTCCTCCTCCTCCTCCTCCTCTTCACCCCAAAGTCGAGCAGATCAAAGCCGTTTTCAACGCTGCCACCCGGCAAAAGGCTTGGGACCATTTCTCAAAAGCTCAGCGCAAGAACATAGACATTTGGAGAAAGCAGTGTGAGGTTAGTGAACCATCTCTTCTCAGAGTCCCACAGGAGACAGACAAGAGACAGGAGACAGGCCTCTCCTAAGATATGATGTCTCTGAAATGTGTGAGACATCGCCATGGCAACAGTGATTTCCAGGGTTCAGCCTCAGATCACTTACTCAAATATGGATGAGGAGGAGAAGAAGTATTCAGTGTTTAGTCTCGCTCAGTAAACTGCAGAATTAAAACCATCCAGACATGAATATTGTGGTAATGTAATATTTATGTCTGTGAGAATAAAATGAAACGAGTTAAAAGAGTAAACTAACCAACGGTTAACTGAGCAATAGCTATGAGAGGTAAAATCCATGTTTTTATGAATGGAGTCTGGTGTGTTTGAGCTTCAGATCCTCATCAAATATCGATCGTCTCTGTTGTTTGAGGGTTTGAATGAATTGAATCTAAATTGAATGAATGAACTGAACTGGTTGTATTCCTGCACTTTGAATCATCTGGAGCCTGCAAATAGGTCAGGTGAGCCTCTTCTGAACCAGGTAAGACTCAGTGATGAGACAGTCCGGGTGATGGTCCTCCTGTGGTGGTCGCAGCGTGGTAAGTGTCGCCACGGCAACGGCTTGGGCCGCCGGAGGACGAGAGGAGGCGTAGATTTCTGTAGAAGCCAATGGAGAGAATGCAGCTTCAAGACGGAGAATATACAGTATATATATTTATATATAAATACATATACTGTATATCCTCTCTGTGTCATCTATTGGCGTCCCAGGAGCTGAGGAACGCTCACAGTGAGGAGATCATGGGTATCAGACGGGAGGAGGAGATGGAGATGTCTGAAGAAGACAACGAAGAGGAGGAGGAGGAGGACATTCCCTGCAAGAGGCTTCGCACCGAGGACATCGGTACGCATGAGCTGATGACATCATCAGTCCTGTTTCCTGTGTGTCACCTTCACACTAAAGCCTGAAGGTTCAACTTATTTCCTTTCCCTCCTTGTCGTCTCCTCCTCTTCCTGCTCCTCCTACCCTCCTCCTCTCTTGGCCTCCCACAGGCGCATGTGATCAGACTCATGCATCTCTGAAGGAGGAGAACGACTCTTTGCGTTGGCAGCTGGAGGCGTACAGGAACGAGGTGGAGCTTCTGAAGAGAGAGCAGCGAGGAGGAGGAGGAGCAAGAGGAGGAGGGAGACATGAGGAAGATCCTCCAGTGACTCCCAGCTGTGAGGTTCCGATCCAGCTACTGCAGCAGAACATGCACCACTTGCAGCAGGTGGGCCGGCTTGGTCTGGAAACCGATTTACCCCCCGGTTACATGTACACGTACGACGCACACAGACACGCACACATCCTGACCACATGTTGGTAGGTCACTCGTTTGTCGTCCTCCCGTTGTTTATATATCGTCCCTTAAAATAAAATGTTTAAAAAAGAATGAAAATAGGACTTGTTTCTATTTACTGCTGTTAATATGTAAATGTTAATAATATATGTGCATAGCTTGTTGTTGCAATGAAAGCACCACAGAAGAAGAAGTGATTGGTTTTCCTGGGGTAATGTGAGGTCACATCCTCCACTTCTTCATTCATTTGATCGATCAATAAGTTAATAAAGTCACCTGATCATCAGCTGATCTCTTCCATCTCTAAAGATTCAAAGTTTGTCTTCCAGCAACTCCTGAGTCTGCAGGAGCAGCTGAGGAGTAAAGAGGCCGAGCTGCAGGAGGCCAGGGAGGAGCACCGCTACCTGCAAGGGGGCGTGGCCCACCTGAGAGACCAGGTGAGTAGGGCGGGTCCAAGGGGTGCCCACACTTCTCCAGCTCGCAAGCTACTTTTCAACTAACCAGGTCAGGAGATCCACCCCCTCCCCTCCGCGCCGGGGGGTAAATACCACGCATGTGGGTCATCTCTTTTCTCTGGTACTGCCTTTGAGATGGACTGGATGCGATGGACCTATTGGGCAGCCCCTCATCTAAAGCGGTGGAGTTATCCGTCCCTCAAGGACGATAGCTAATAACTATTCCAGATGGGATTGGAATTGTACCTCCTGGTCTAATAACAACCACCTTGACCTCTGTGGAAAAGGTCACAGGGTTCAGGACAGGTGGATACGAGGGCTCATGAGCAGTTAGGAAAACCCAACCCAAGGGAATCCGAGCTTTGTGTCTAATAAGTCCCATGATGCATCAGGCCTGTGTCTCCCCACACGAAACCCACAGGCAGCGTTCCATTAACTCCACCAATCAACGGCTGAACTGTGTAGCTTTAACGTCCTGTTTGTCTCCACGTGTCTCCAGCTGCTCGCTAACGGAGACGTGGTGGACCGAACCAACGGAGACCTCCACCAACCGGTACCGCTCGTCTTCTTCTGTGGTCCCGAACATAAGCACAAATATATACAAATATATATGAATGTGTGTATATAGATACGCACATTCATATTTACTGCATCCAATACTTTTCATGTGTAACACAAACGTATATATATATAAATATATATATATATATAAATATATATATATATATATATATACTCCTCACTGTGCGCAGTTACATGTGTCATTGGGAGAAAATCCATTTTTCAGATAAAAAAAGTTATTTCTTTCCCATTTCTCTGCGGCTTGATACTAAATGGCCGCGGTGGTTGAGGACCTCACACACACACACACGCACACGCACACACACACACACACACACACACACACACACACACACACACACACACACACACACACAGATCTGCTGAACTAGAAGCTGAAACATTCTGAGAGCTACAAAGCTTTTTATTCAGAATCATGTGGGTGTGTTTTAGTGCTCGTTGTCCTCAGTAGTACTCTGGTGTGTACTGAGCAGTACTCATGTGTTTTTGATGGGGGAAGTAGTGGGATTATAGTCAGTAAAGTCAGTAAAAATCCCAATAAAACTAAGTAGGATCATCACAGTCCTCAACCAGAAGCCGTGGATGAACAGAGAGGTTTGCCTGCTGCTGACGGCACGAGACCTGCTTTCACATCACGTGATGCTCAGGCCTACAGCTAAAGGCCGCCGCGTGTTTCTGCGTCTTTACGCGTCGATGCACTCGTTCCACTTCCTGGCTGTAAAGTCCTGCGTGTGTTGCAGAGCGATTCACCTCCAGAACAACAGGTGGAGTCACGTGTTTTGTTGAAGACGACCTGGAGAGTCACGTCTTTGTGTGTGGAAGTCGCTGGTTGCTTTATTTATTGATCATAGACTTTATTGCCCCGTGCATCCACACTGCTGCTTTTCATCACGGACACATTTGTCCCGTATTTTCCTCCACGACTTTGTCCCCCTCGTTGGTGGAGATCTCCCTCCATGAATCAGAGGCCATCCGGCGTCCTCATAGTCCGCCAATGACGGCTTGTACAAGCGCTCATATTTAAAAGCTCTTCAATCTGATCCGTTCTCTCGTAAACGTTCTTCCTTTTAATAACGGCCGTATTGTGCTGTGAAAACGGAGACGTGAGACTCTAAAGGACGTAGTCAGAGGACCAATCACAGCCTGCTGCTGCAGGAGGACCAGTCGCTTTAGACGCTAGTCTACAAAAATGGGTCGACGCACGTAAGGAGGTGTGAAAAGACACGCAAGGGACACGCAAGAGACACGCAAGGGACACGCAAGAGACACGCAAGGGACACGCAGGGGACACGCAAGGGACACGCAGGGGACATGCAAGAGACACGCAAAAACTGCTCCATGTCTATTTCACACTGTACATTTATTTTAAATATACTCTGCACTTTATCTGCTTTTGCATTCTGGTTAGATGCTTAACTGCATTTTGTTGTCTCGGTATTTGCAATGACAATAAAATGGAATCTAACCCTAAAAAAGTATAAATACTGGATGAGCAATGAAAGAGAGAATAGTGAGGTGTTATCAGCTAGATGTACCAGCTGCTCTGCTTCACACGTGTAACGTGTGTGTGTGTGTGTGTGTGTGTGTGTGTGTGGTTGCCTAGGCGATGAATGGATGTGCTCCCTCATCAGTCCACTGCAGAGAGAAGAGAGAGAGGAGAAGTGAGGTCGTCATGAGAGGAGGCGTGGCCTCAGAGAAGGAGGCTCTGCTGCTGGGTGAGTAACTGTGCTCATGTACATATACACCTACATGAATATATATATATATACATATATATATATATATATATATATATATGTATATCCACTGTTGTCATAGTTACGGGTGATAACACACGTCGGGTTGCACTGAAAAATTAGACGGGAGACGAGACAGTCGGCACTGTCAATAATAGGGAATAAATCAAGGGAGAAGTCTCAGGGGGCCGTTTTCTCATAGACGTCTATGGGACAACGAGGTGGTCACTGGTGGTCACTGGTGGTCACTGGAGGTCACCTGGTGGTCACTGGTGGTCACCTGGTGGTCACTGGTGGTCACTGGAGGTCACCTGGTGGTCACTGGTGGTCACCTGGTGGTCACCTGGTCACTGGAGGTCATCTGGTGGTCACTGGAGGTCACCTGGTGGTCACTGTTGGTCACTGGTGGTCACTGGAGGTCATCTGGTGGTCACTGGTGGTCACCTGGTGGTCACTACAGAGAATCTTTTAACACATGGAGCTTTGAATTCCTCTTCTTGCTGGACATCGGCAGGAGTGCTCTCCCAGTAAGCTCCCCAGTAGGACTACATGGACCCACTGGGACTGCTTGCCTGTGGAGCGTTTAGAGGAGCAGCAGTGGGGGGGGCAGCGGGGCCCTTCAGCCCAGAAGCAGAAAATCAGCCCGAAACACAAACTGTCTCTTCTTCTCTGCTCCCTATCTGCGTCTCACTGGCTGAATCCATTCCTGCCTCAGCAGCACATTCATCTCTCTTAGCCGAGCCGAGGAGGAAGGTCGGTGCTTCGTCTTCCTCTCCCTGCTTTTATTCTGCAGGAGACGTTTAAAGACACACATACTCACTCAGGAGGAGGACAGTGTTCATGGGAGTGATCCTCTGATACGTTATTCAACCTTCTTCTCTTCTTCGCTCTGATGTGAGAAACAGCAGAGGAACCGATGATGACTTCAAACCAAACTTCATCACGTACAGATTTTCCTCATGAAGCCTTATCTTATCTTATCGGTGTGACCCTGTGACCTTGAAGCTCCTCCTCCTCTAGTCTTTAAACTAAGAAGGAAACCTCCATGATGATTTCTAAGCTGAGAACATTAGCACCTTAATGGAGTAAGAAAACAATCAGACTTTTCACTCATGTTCATCATGTTGATTGTGATTACATCACAGCTGAATCAGTTTATTTGGGGTGATAAAGCTGTAATAAACCATAAATTAAATTAAAATATTAAAACAAAAATGTAAATTATAGGGAATAAAGGCTGGCGCATGTTTCTGTGTCTTTACGCACCGTCGTGTCGACACACTCGCTTCCATTCATGTTGTTGGGCGAAGAGGCAAAAAAGGAAGCGATTAATCGCATGACTTATTCACATGTATTCATCACTTATCTACTTACAACTAAACAATTTGTTTCTTGTTTATTAGTGAACTTGATCAGCAATGGTTAGCGAATCTTAATGTAACTCTTCCCCAAAAATTGTTTTTTGAAGTGGACAAATTAGAGACATCACCTTGGGTTTTAGGAAAGCCAAGGAATGATTTAGGGACATTTAATTGAGAAACGAATTGCCAGATTAGGAGATAAACTAGTGTATTAACAGAACAATATTTACTAGCAAATAAATCGGAACAATATCAGAACAATTTAACCGGCCCTTTCGGAGCAACAGCAACATGATATTCATTAGTGTGGTAATCAGGTGGCAGCATCAACGTCTAACGCGTTAACATGCCCACATGTTATATATACACATATATATAATGTGTTTAATGGTCTTCTCGCTGCAGGCGTCATGTCCACCTTCCTCCATGTTCATCCGTTTGGAGCCAACCTGGAGTACCTGTGGTCCTACATCCAGAGACTGGACACTAAGGTGTTCCTGCTGTGTTTGCTAAACATATCATAAATCATCCACTTTTATGTGTATACATATACATTTGTGCAGTCTGATTATTTACTGAGCTGCCTCTCTGTCCCCCCGTCTGTCTGTCCTCAGGTGTCTGCAGTGGACCTGGAGCGTCTGATGGTTCGTCTCCCCAACATGTTCAGACAGGAGCTGAGTGGCGTTGGAGCGACTCTGGAGAAACGGTGGAAGTTCTGCGGCTTCGACAGCCTCGGCTCAGCGTGACACAGGAACCATGCATACGCACACACGGACTGGGACACGCACACGCTATCGGTGTGCGTCGGCGTCCTGAGCCCAGTTGGCTGTATCAGCGTGTGGGACACTGAGGAGACGACCTTGTTCTGCTTCATCTGACCTTCAGGTTGGACCAGGATCCTGGTCCTCGGCCATCCGGATTTGGACAAGAAAGAAGAAATACCAAAGTTTCTGAGAAGGGTTTGATTCCTAATCTCATTTAATTTCATGGATGGATGATTACGAGACACGTTGTCTTTCAATCTGTCATCGCTCTCCGTGGTGCAGACGGATTGTTCTCAGAGTCTGATTCTTCTAACAGTTTGTTTGGGATGTAAAACATTAAATATTAACAGGCTATACGTTCAACCAGTGAAAAATTCCGGAAAATGCAAAACATATCATTTGTTTTGATTCTTTCGAAACCGAAATCTAATGAGCTCGGAAGTTACGTCTTTATTTAAATATGGTACAATTATAAAGGTGATTTTTATATTATTGTCTATTGGACTTGGTACATCATATTTCTTTGTTCACAGTGTTCATGTCTTAATAAAAAGAAGATAATTCAACAGACAAGCAATGATTATAACTGGAAGAGGTCGAATATTATTATTGTGATTATTATAGGAAATAATTGGGATGACAAAAACAAGATAAAGAGTCTTCAAAGGGTGATATAAGAGAAGTGACAATGTTTTATGAAGAAGCTGATGTTGCATCTGTATTTAAATATGTTAATAGCTGAGTAGGTTCTTGTTAGCTTCAGTCTTTCTGAAGAAGAGGGGACGCTGTTCTGTTTCAAAAGACTTTAATGCTGTCAGACTATAAATGATGATAAACGGATTTTGTACGTTACTTCGTTAAAGTTAGAGTACTCTTTTTTTTGTCAGAAGAAACGACTCGCATTTACTTCATTTATGAGTAAACTATACTATTACTATAGTGTTCTGATTGAATGCTTTTTACTCTTGAGTAAATACAGTTTCTTTCCTAAGTTTATAAATTATAACTATCAACTCATTTTGTCAGAATCCTTTGTGTTAGTTACTATTGTCAACTTAACTAACATTCAAATTATGTTAACTTCAGTCAACTAATATTAGCTACTTGTCAACTAATGTTACTAATGTTAACTACAGTCACCAACATTTAACTAACGTTAGCTATCCCAGGGATTCCCAAAGTGTGGTGCGGGCACCCCTAACATGTAATGGTGGTCAAATGAAGTCATAATTCATATTAAATGACTTACAAACTACCCTTTGTAAGATTGCAATTTAAAATAAAAAACATACAATTTAATAAATACACTTCAGCTCCTCCTTTTTACACACACGTCGCAGAGAGGACAGGGACAGAGAGAGGACAGGGACAGAGAGAGAGGACAGAGACGGAGAGAGAGGACAGACACGGAGAGAGAGGACAGAGACAGAGAGAGAGGACAGACAGACAGAGAGAGAGGACAGACAGAGAGAGATAGAGGACAGAGAGAGAGAGAGGACAGACAGAGAGAGGACAGGGACAGAGAGAGAGGACACAGGGAGAGAGAGGACAGAGACAGAGAGAGAGAGGACAGGGACAGAGAGAGAGACACGAGGACAGACAGAGAGGACAGACAGAGATAGGGACAGAGAGAGGAGAGGGACAGGGACACAGAGAGACAGAGAGAGGGACAGAGAGAGAGAGACAAGGAGGACACAGACACGGACAGAGGACGAGAGACAGACAGAGAGAGGACAGAGACGGAGAGAGAGGACAGACAGAGAGAGGACAGGGACAGAGAGAGAGGACAGAGAGAGAGAGAGGACAGGGACAGACACAGAGAGACACGAGAGAGGACAGAGACAGAGACAGAGAGAGAGGACAGAGAGAGAGGAGAGAGAGAGGACAGGGACAGAGAGAGGACAGAGACGAGAGAGACAGACACGGAGAGAGAGGGGGAGAGAGAGGACAGACACGGAGAGAGGACAGGGACAGAGAGCGAGGACAGACACGGAGAGAGAGGACAGGGACGGAGGAATCTGAGGCGATAGAAATGGAGAGCTAATACTCACGTCTCTTCCTAGCTAACGTAACGTTACCTCGCTCTCTCTGATGGACGCCTCCCTTAGTTCTGTTTCTGAGACTACGCATGTGCCAATATTTGTTCTTTACATGGTTTACTGTGTTTAAAATTCCCCTACCTCCGACGATCAGTAGTGATGTGTAACTTTACATTTGGAATTTTAAATAATTTAGCCGCTATGTACGGTTAATTGTAAATGGAATATGATGCAATCTGCCTGTGAACCTGTGCGTGTATCCTTAGAGGGCAATGCGCCATAGTAACACACCCTCTCCTAGCAACGATGTCCCATGATGCATTGCACTGAAATCGGCCATGAGCAACGAAAAACAAAAAGTTTTGTTTTTTTAAATCATTTTTGTTGTTTATTATATTAAAAATACATTTTACAAATAGTCAATATTTGTGTTTTTGAAACGTGGATTATATACCCGGTAATATTTGTAAATGAAGATATCTGCTCAAACTATAGGCTATGCGTTTCCTGCACGTCCTCTGCGCTTGTCTGCTTGTCTCAGCTGGACTCGGGCCGGTCCCAAACCGGCGGGTCTAAGAAGCAGTCAGCCAATCACTGATAAAGTTAATGAGTGACATTATAATTTCAGCGTCCTAAAATCCATAGAGATTTGGTCCCTTTGCCGCCCTACGCTGCGCTCTCGTCAAGGCGCCGCTTTAACAACATAACAAGAGCAGTGTCCTTCAAGAGGACACAACCCGAAACTAGAGGTAAAACAACTGGACCCAGATCAGCCCGACCTCACCATCAGAAAACGGACCGGCGAGAAAGGGAAGCCGACTTCTACACCTGGGGTGTTATTACTACTCATTCTCTCGCGCGCGAGTTATTACGGAACAGCGTCTGTTTGGGGCACTAACATTTGCTTTCACAACCGATTGTAACATTATTGATGACAAAGTCCAGCCTCTCGCACCTTTTTGCTTAATTATTGCACAGTTTGTCAGTCAGCATCAATGAAAACACACACTGCTGAATATGAAGGCAAATGGCTTGTTGTCGACATTCAGTCAACAACACTTATCAATTAGATATTAAGCCCCAAAATAGTTCCGGACTCACCGATTGGCAGATTTTTTTGCACAATCCATCCGCTCTCATGAAAAATCAGATCGGTGACTCGTCATTTGGACTTCGAATTAAACGTTACAACGTAGCTGGTGTGGTGACGTCAGCTGCGTAAATGTAATATCCATCCATCCATCTACAAACTGCCTATCCTGCACTCAGGGGGCTGGAGTCTGTCCCAGCCAACTTAGGGCGAGAGACGGGGGACAGGGCGATTCACAGAGACAAACAACCATTCACACACCTACAGGCAATTTCCCACAATTCACCCAGAGCATGTCTCTGGACTGTGGGAGGAAGCCGGAGAACCCAGAGAGAACCCACGCAGACACGGGGAGAACATGCAGACTCCACACAGAAAGACCTCTGGGCGGAGTGGAACCCAGGACCTTCTTGCTGTGAGGAAACAGTGCTGACCACCACGTCACCGTGCCACCATGTCCAGTAAGATCTCGGTTTTGGTCCTTGTTTGATACGTAACGTACAAATTACTGGCACAACCTATTTACGTGCAAAGGCACAGCAGAGTTGTGCGTTTTGTCGTACATGTAGAGTACAGGATCGAAGTGCGCATGCGCAACGTGGGTTTTTTGCTCGTCCGCAATGAGTGAAAAAGCAGCTTATTCTGCTATTTCTTTGTATCTCATTATGCGTAACGGCTGCATTTGTCATCGTAACATCTAAACAATTGGAATAACACACATTTTGCATATACAACTGTAAGAATAAACAGTAAAAATACAAATACAAGTTTATTAAATAAAATGATGTAATACATATTTTTATGTTTGAATTTTGGCAGATAGATGCTACGTGGTCGCCCGTTCTACAGATGCTATGTGATGTTGGTTAGCTAAAGCTAACACACTCATTACTTGAACCCTCCCAGATAGATTTCCCGCCGTAACCCATGGAGGATGCCACCAACAATTAAACGTCACCACCGATAATTATACTTAATATTATACTTAATTATAAATAAACTTAAATGCTGCTGTACTAACACATGTTATGCAGTGACGAGTAGTCAGGTTAGGTACCTTGTCCAGAGTGTGTCATGGTATTCTGTCCTTCAGCCCTGTGTTCGGTTGACAAAAGTAACCACATTCACTCACAACAACCTGAATAAAATCTTGTTGGGCGTAGACTTAACTGGCACCTCAACGCATACCGATACAAGCTTCAGTCAACTAACTCTAGCTGGAGTTAAATAACGTTAGCTATAGTCAAGCAACATTCAACTAACGTTAGCTTTAGCTAACCAACATCACATACCATCTGTAGAACGGGCGACCACGTTGGATCTTCTTCTATCTGTTGCCTTACAGCTTCATTGTATTCCAGTGCTTTATTTCTAGTTGTTCTTCCTAATTGATAATGATGACTTTGTTAATCTGAAATGGCGTTGTCTGATTACGATAGGTCTTTGAAATGACTCCTGCCTTCTTGCTTCCGCTGTGAATTCCATTATTTCTCCAGTTTAACCCTGCGACATTGATTAAAACACTGTCAGTTGGTTCATTAACATATTCATTTGATGGTGTTGTTCTGTCAGCTGTAATGAGCAGAATGTGTCACATTACTTTGAATTATTAAATGAAAGACAGGAGCGTCTGGAGCTAACGGCTAACTGCGACAGCCCCAGTGCTGCTGTTTGTCCTCCGGTTAAAGCTTCTCCGTCTCCCTGGTGTTCGACATCAGAGAAGAAGATCTCCATCAGACGCCCTTTCTGCAGTATTCATGTTTCTGGTAAACGCCAACAGATGTCTCTCACAAGTCTTCATACGGCGAGACACAATCACTCTGGACAGGAAGTAGATGAGTAGATTAAAGGTAAAGGAAGCAGTAAAGGAGTTTAATGTGTTAAATCTGAGGAGAACACTCAGACGGCTGTGGTCATCTCACGCCTACTGTGCCTCAGGTCTACCTTCCAGCGCCATCTGACCTCTGCAGCTCACCCAGAATGCAACAGCTCAACTGGTGTTCAACCTACATTCACCCACACCGGTCTACATCCAGGACCTGGTCTACCCTTATGTCCCTGCCCTTCTCACTCCGCTCTGCATCAATCTGCTTGTGTCTCCTCACAGAGACTAAACACTCATTAACATGCCGAGCGTTTGATGCCCTGGCTCCTAAATGGTGGAATAAGCTGTCCAATGACATCAGGACGGAAAGTAGAACTATAACAGAAACACACCTACCGACTCTGGACTGGACTGAACCCACGACACCTGGACTTCACTTTAAATAATCTGTTTGTTTTCTTCTCCTCACTGCGGACAGAAATGTTAAAATAAAATAAGACTTTTATTACAAATATTAAAATCTCCTGTGACCCTCCGGTGGGCCCCGAGCCGGTGATTGTGCCCCGCTGCCTGCAGCCTCGGCTCCTCATGATTCAGAAGATTTCCCACTGAACCTGCCAGCTGGGACGCTTCCCTCAGTCACATGATCTCAGGAAGAAGAAGACAGGAAGCAGCTCGGCAGCCAAGTCCCGCCGCCCAGAAGCATCCATCACTGTGTGTGTGTCACTGTGTGTCTGTTTGTTAGCGTGTTTGTTGGTGTGGGTCTGTGAGCAGCCCCCCATTAGCAGAGCTTCTTCTCTAATGACTCCAATTAGACGTCTCTTTGTGTTCTCTCTGTGTCCTCTTTGTCGGCGGCCGTGTCGACTCCTTCATGTATTTGTGAGAAGTGAACAAAGTCGTTGTGACGTCAATTTGAAACCTTGAGTTTGATGTTGGTCGTCTCTATCTTGGTTCTTGGTGTCAACCATGTTGTCTTCACGGCTCTGTACTCGGTGGTGATGAGGTCATTCACAAAGAGGCAAAGAACAACCTGAAAGAGACAGAGAAGGACGACAAAGAACAACCCGAAAGAGACAGAGACCTCCGAGAAACCAAAACGGCCATAAAGAGACAAAGAACAACCATAAAGAGACAAAGAACAACCATAAAGAGACACCTCAAAAGGGGAGAAAAAGACTTTACTATCATCATTATTGGTGAAAGAGTCCAACCAGCAGTAGGACGCTGGCAGAAAGGAGCAGGCAGACCACATTATACAATATATATATATATATATATATATATATATATTTAGTTCATATTCCGGTCCTACACTGACACCTGCAGGCTGCATTAACTTATGATTTATTGTGTTTGAAGTCAACAAGTTTTTATTTTTATGATACAAATGATGAGCTCTCATTTTAACTCATGAAGCAGAAAACCTCAAACTAGCTTATTAACTTATTTCTGATTTATTATTTATATTAATAGTATTTTACATTTCTGGACCTTTATTTAACATTTGATAGCTAAACTACTTTAATGTATGAAGCAAATATGGAGAGTGATAATCAACAAAAATTATTTAAGCTTTTGGTTTTCACTGTTAATATCTGCAGCCCGTAAAGATTTAACGAAAGCGTTAAGAAAATGACAAACTCATCAATTATGAAATCTGTAACTTTAGTCACCAAAGGACAAATACTTTAAAGGAAGTGATTACGATCCATCTAGATTAAAACACTTATTGAGTTAAATTAGATGCTTTACTGTGTGACTTTTGATTAGCAGTGAGTATTTGAATCTGTGTGCGTTCATGAGATCAGAATCAGCAGACGGCAGACGATCAATATTACTTGTATAAATTATCAAAATAAACTGCTTCAAATCCACAGCAAAGATTCTAAAATAAATTTAAAAAATATGTGTGTGGAATTATTTTTTTAAAGCCAGTAGAGATAAGTGTGTGTGACCCTGAATATTATTATATGAGAAAACCAAGGTCTAAACCCACATGAGTGAAGATTGAACTTGATTTTCAAAATAAAATAGAAAGAAGCATGACAATAAACAAACAGAAATAACCACAGCAGAGACAACATGTAGTGCTGATAATCATGCTTTATTAAATCAATACTTGGATAAAACTCAAGGAGGCTGCGTAACTCTACGACTCTTGTCGGCGGTCAACGAGCCGAGCGACGTTCTCCGTCCTCGCGCCGGACGTTGCTGCTCCGGCTGCTCGGCTCGGCCGGCTCCTAAAACAACTAAAGAACCACACAAACACTCTGCAGACCTCCGAGAGGCGGCTCCGCCTCTGCAGGCCGAGCGGCGGGGGACGGACTCTCTCGATCCGCCGAGATCAGAGAAGAGATCCGAGCCGGCGGTCGGCCTGCCAAAGGCGGAGCTCTCAAACAAAAAGAACACGGGAGCTCAGGGAGTGCAGGCCGCTTGCACTGTGAGCGCGTCATCGAAATGGCGTTACGACGAGATCGGTCAGAGGGTGAGGTCCGGTCGCCCTGCGTGCTCGAGGGTAAGAAGCAAACAGCGGTCGGGACCTCGCGCTCCGCTTACGAATCTACGAAGGTTCTGTCTCGGTTGCGTTAACGTCGACGGGGAGCCTCTCGACCCGCCGAGGCAGCTTCAGACTTCAACGTGTGGTTGAGGCGCACAGTTTAGTTTCTCCGTCTGACGGGGTATTCGTTCCTCGAGGAACTTTCTCCCGTCAAACTACACTTAGTTTCACTTAGTTTCAGTTCATATATTATTGTCATAAATAACAATGCATACATTTCCCATAACCGTTCAATTCGGCTATATACATTATGTACATGTCAGAAAAGTGGATTCAAAATCCTCAGTCAGAGTTAACCAATATGGCACATTCTATAACAACGTTCGATTTGAGTCTAGTTTGGCATAAATTAATGTCATGTTTGGTAGAAAAAATAGTTCATATTTACAAGAGCAGGAATCCAGATGTTTTTCACGTTTATCATTTTGCTCGACTAATAAATAAAAAGGCACCGACGTGGGGAAAAGGGGATCTTTGATTATTGGGTTGTTTTTTGGGGTTTCTACACCGATCGAATGCTGATGTGGACGGTGGCAGAGTCAGACCCCAGCTCACTGGACAGCTTCAGGGTGTAGGTCCCGGCGTCCTCCTCCTTCACCCCAGTGATGATGAGGGTGGTCAGGTCCTCGGAGGTCTCAATGTGGAAGCGTCCGCCGGCCGTCACCTCGATGGCTCTGCCGCCCCGGGACCACTGGATGTGTTTGGCGTCACCGGAGAAGGCGCAGGTGACCGTGAGGACTTTTCCCGGCTCAATGCTGATGTCCTCCGGCAGAGCCTCGATCCTGGGAGCAGAGCCTGGAGACCACAGCGGGGCGAAGAGGTTATCAGTTATTTCTCATTAGATTGTGGGATATAAAATTTAAGAAAAGAGACAATATTCTTGAATTAACCAGGATTGAACGTCCGGAGGAACGTCTGTATGTTGACTGATCTATGAAGGCCTGAATGTATGAATACATCTCACAGTATTCTCGTCTGACTTCCTGTAAGTAGTGAACCAATCTCACCGATTGCTCTGAATGAAGATCCCTCCATGTGGGAGGAGCTGCCAGAGCTCATGGCGTACATCTCAGACGCCATGGAGGACATGCTGGACATGGACATGGTCTCAATCTTCATCTCGGCCGCCATGCTGCTGATAGAGCTGGACTCTATCATGGACGACATCATGGCGTGCTGGGCAGAGGTGGAGGACGTGGAGAAAGAGGACGACTCCTCCATCATGTGCGTTTCCTTCTTCATCATCATGGAGGAGCTCACGGACGATGAAGACTCCTTGTGGCTCATCATCATCGATCCCGAGGCTGCAGATAGAAACGGTAACCATGTTAACCTTCTTAAACCATCACAAGATTGGACCAGACTAAAATGAATACCTGAGGCAGCCACTTACCTTTGAGGGCCAACTGCTGCTCGTGGTAGGCGCTGATCTTCACGCGCATGGACTGGAACACCTGTCCGCTGAATGAGAAGGAGGATTTGGAGACCCCTCCCTCTGACGTCATCTCACAGGTGTACTCTCCCTGGTCGCTGTCTGCCAGGTTGTGGATGAGGAGGCTGCAGGAGCCCTCGGAGTAGTGCATCTCAAAGCGGCTGCTCTGGGAGAGCTTCCTGCCATTCACAAACCACACCGCCTCCCTGACGCTGCTCTCGCAGACACAGGACATCTTCACAGAGCCCTCGCTGGCCTCGGCCTTCAGCTGACTCAGGACTTTGGGGGGTTTCGGGATGGGGGATTTCACAGTGGGCGGGGACACGACCCTCTTGGGGGACAGGACTGGAGGAGGAGACTTCACCCTCAGAGGGGATTTGATTCCTGAAGGTTCTGGGGACTTGATTCCTCTTGGAGTCTTGATTCCTGCAGGTTCTGGAGATTTTACTCTTATTGGGGTCTTGATTCCGGCAGGTTCTGGGGATTTTACTCCTAGTGGTGTCTTCATTCCGGCAGGTTCTGGGGATTTTACTCTTATTGGTGTCTTGATTCCGGTAGGTTCTGGGGATTTGACTCCTAGTGGTGTCCTAATTCCGGCAGGTTCTGAGGATTTCACTCCTAGTGGTGTCTTGATTCCGGCAGGTTCTGGGGATTTGACTCCTAGTGGTGTCTTGATTCCGGCAGGTTCTGGGGATTTTACTCTTATTGGGGTCTTGATTCCGGCAGGTTCTGGGGATTTTACTCCTAGTGGTGTCTTGATTCCGGCAGGTTCTGGGGATTTGACCCTAGTGGTGTCTTGATTCCGGCAGGTTCTGGGGATTTGACCCCTAGTGGTGTCTTGATTCCGGCAGGTTCTGGGGATTTGACCCCTTGTGGTGTCTTGATTCCGGCAGGTTCTGGGGATTTAACCCTTTGTGGTATCTTGATTCCAGCAGGTTCTGGGGATTTGACTCTCTCCGGAGACTTGGCTGGTGGTGGTGACTTGAGTCTGGGTTCAGGAGATTTGACACTCTGCGTTGGAGACTTCACACTTGGAGCTGGTGATTTGACTGAAGGCTCCGGGGACTTGATGCTGGGGACAGGTGAAGCTAGAGAGGGAGCAGGTGATGTGACTGAAGGCTCCGGTGACTTTACCGATGGCTCGGGGGATCTGACGGCTTCGACCTCTTTTTTGGGAACTGGTCTGCGGATGGTCAAGGTGAAGTGCGCCTCCTGTCTGCCTGCTAAGTTCTCTACCACCACCATGTAACTGCCCTCGTCGGAGGCCGTCACGGACTGGATCTCCATGCTCGACTTGTACTGAGTGGTGGTGACCTGGACGCGCAGAGACGATTCCATGGTCCTGCTATGTTGCATCCACGTCACAGTTGGTGCGGGCTCCCCGTCGATATCACAGGAGAATTTGGCGGTCTCTCCCTCGGCAACTGTCACAGACTGGGGCTTGGTGAGGATTTTGGGAGAGAGAGAAGGCTTCGTCTTGTGGACAGTAACTTCCTCAGCGGAAGAGGACTTCACTCTAGCAGCAGACAAGGTGCGTTTCCCGGTCAGAGAAAATGCTTCAGACGAGTAGGAGGAATCAGATGACAGGTAATCCGCGGAGGCATACTTGATCGACGAATCGTACCTCTCTGAGGAGGCAGCATATCTCTCGCGCGACACAACCTCATGTGACTTGGTGACCTTAGACTTGCTCTCCTCCACCTGAAGCTGGGTCTGGGAAGCGTAGCCAGCCTTGAAGTGGCTGGTGTGATAGTGGTCAATCTTAGTGACTTCAGGGACATATCCTTTGGGAATATCCTCGTCCTTACGGCGAGAGGAAAAGGTGGTGTAGCCGCCACCTGACACGTCAAGGGTGGCGTAGTCCGAAGCTTCTCCCTTGGAGTTGGAGCAGACACAGCGGTACGTGCCACTGTCCTCCTCCTGGCAGTCCAGAATGGTGATGGACAAGACACCGCTCATGTTGGTGAAGACATATTTCTCACTGCTGTCGCTGATCTCAGTTCCATTGTGTAGCCACTTGACCTCGGACTCTGGCTTGCTTTGGATGTTCAGGGTGAATTTGGTGTCTTGGCCGATCGGTATGCGATGAGAGCGCATCCTGACGGTCACACGGGGTGCGTGGTCCAGGCTGAACGGGGTCTGGCTCACCACTTGATATTTCCTCTCTGACTTCAGGGCGGCCTTTCTGGCCTCGTAGCGGGACATGATGTCAAAGCGGGCAGACCGCTCGAACCTGGAAGACGAGCGGGATGACCTTTCAACAGACTTGATAGGGCTGGGAGAGCGGGGACGGGTTCTCTCGGGGTTGGGGGACCTCCTCCCCACAACCTCCCCATCTACTTCCACAGGCGGCCTGGAGCGTGACGGTCTGATCAGCTGTGAGACTGGACGCATTAGTTCAATATACGTGGGAGAAAGTGACCTTCTCCTTCTCATGAACTGAGAAACTGTGCGTTTCTTCTTCGTCTCAGCGAACTCAATGGCCTCGTACCTCACCTCCTGCCCCCTATCTTCAACTTCCATGCCACGCCTCTCCATGCGGACAGGACTGCGGGTTGGAGAGGCAGAGAAGCCCAACTCCAGTTCGTCCTCCAGCATCATACTCTCCTCCTCTGCTCTCCTCACAGAAAGGTAGTCATCCACAGGCATCAGCAGCTCTTGGTCGCTAATGTCTCCCAAGGATCTCCTTCTGGATCTGAAGGAGACCTCGGATTCAGGAGAAGGTGAACGGCGGGCGGGTCTCACAGTCTCCAAGTCATCCAGAGAGAGTTTTGGAATACGCCATCGTGGCCTGTACTGGTCGGTGATTCTGGGGAGGGGCATGACGTAGAACTGCTCCCACCTGGAGAGGCGAATACGTCTCTGCCGCTTCTGCACAATCCTCTCCATCTTCTCGGAAACCTCGTACTGGTCCCTAATTTTTCTATACCACTTCATGTCAGAGAGAGGCATGAACTGTTTGATGGCTTTGTCCTCATCCAGAGCTCTGGGATCATGGATCACAGGCTCTGGTATCTCATAAGGCATAAAGATCCTCCTCTCCTCTTCCAGCTTCTTGGTGGTGGACTTCTCCACTGTGATGTCAAACTCACCCTCAACGTTCTTGGTACCCACCGCAGGCTTGTACATCTCCGCAGCGAACTTGATTGCATCCTGGGCGGTTGGGTTGAGAGGTACAAGCTCCTCGGTGGCCACAATCTGCAGGGCCATCTTGTTTGTCTTTTCAATTTGCTTCTGTACGTGTCTGTATTTCTCCTCTTCACTCTTGTACTCCTTCCTGGTGTAGGTCAGGCGATCCACCTTCAGCATAGCCTGGCAGCTTGCGGAGCCGGCGGAGTTGGTGGCAGTAACCATGTACACACCAGCGTCCTCGAGCAGAGTATTTCGGATGTGTAAGACGTGGCAGTCTACGTCCTCCTGTATGACAACAACCTTGGGACCGAACTGCAGCGAACGGCCGTCCTTCTGCCATTTCAGAGTCGGAGTTGGGCTTCCAGAGACTCTGAGCTCCAAGCGGACGCTGTGTCCCTCAACACAGTCAACGTTAGCCAGCAGACGTTTGAACATTGGCCTCATGGTCTCCTCAGTTACGGGATGAGGTGTCACGGTGAGACGCGCCTTGCAGCTGTCTTCTCCGAACTTGTTGTGAGCCATGACAGTGTATTCTGCATCGTCATCTAAACTCAGGTTGTGGACCATCAACT
Organism: Gasterosteus nipponicus; assembly: GCA_014132575.2. Lineage (NCBI taxonomy): Eukaryota > Metazoa > Chordata > Actinopteri > Perciformes > Gasterosteidae > Gasterosteus > Gasterosteus nipponicus. The sequence goes on along the minus strand of BMAF01000010.1, from coordinate 194,660 downwards.
GGTAGAGACCCTTATCACTGGTGAACGTGTACTTCCTGTCATCTTCACCTGGCTTTAGTCTTTCCCCATTCTTCAGCCACGTCACGTGAGGCTCCGGGTGCACGGTGATAGTGACACCAAAGCGCACGTCTTCGCCGATGTAGGCAGAGCGATGGTAGAGAGGCAAAGTAAACTCAGGCGGCCTCTGCAGGAGTCTGGTCCTGTCAACTCTCCTCCTCATCTTCTTGATGGAGCGGCTGATGTAGTATTCTCTGATGCTCCTCACCGTCTCGACAAAGAGCTCTCCGTTAGCACTGTCCTCTCCATCATCACTCACCACCTTGCATCTGTACACCCCATCATCACTCTCTTCAATGTCCTTCACATAGATGCTGGCAAAACCGTTACTGTAAGTCATTTCATACTTGGTGCTTGAGTGCAGCTGACGGTTACCGTGGTACCACGACACCTGAGTACTCTTGTCGTAGTTGGTGATGTTGCAGGTGAATCTGACGTGGCCACCTTCTTCAGCAAAGCCGTGCATAACTGGCCCGGTGCGAAGGCCACGGTACTCGGTTCCAATCTTCACTTTACCCACGGCCAATCCTCTCTGGTTCTTAAAGGCGCCGCCGTAGGCAACACGAGCTGCAGATACAATGGTATCTGTCCTCTTCACCAGAGATTGGTAGTACCTTCTGTGTCTCAATGTCCTAATGGCCTTGTTGCTGACATTCTCAATCTTCATCTTGAGCCATGGGTGCTCTAGGGCCTCGTGGGCTGTCATACGGACCTTCCTGTCTCTGACCAGAAGTCTGTCAACAAAGTCCATCGCCTCCAGGCTGATGTCCTTGAATGCTTCGCTGTCGAAAATATATTCACAGTTGGAGATGTTCTCAACCATCTGAGTGATGGACTCTGCCCCAAACGGATTGAGGCCACTGAGCAACACATAGGCCAATACACCAACAGACCACATATCAGTGGCTGTTGTGACCATGTCGTGGCGGTGGATCTCAGGGGCGCAGTACTCTGGAGCAGAGAACAGCATTCTGATGTTTTCTCCTGGCACCAGCAGTCTAGCCTGGCCCATCTCAATGATCTTTGTGGTGGTGCTTCTCCTCGTGGTGTAGACGATGTTGTCCGGGCGGATATCAAAGTGGCCGAAGTTGTGGATATGCATGAACTGGAGGGCAGAGCAGACCTGTTTCAGGTAGCGGACAATCTCCTGCTCCGTGAGCTCGAAGTTGCTTGTGCCAAGACGCTCAAAGATGTCAACTCCAGATATGAATTCAAAGATCAGGACGATCTCCTCCATGCTTTCAAAGTATTCATGCAGGTAGATGATATTCATGTGCCTTGCTACGTTGAGAGCTTCAATTTCTCTGAGAACCAACTCGCGGTCGGTTCCTTTGACCTTGATGGACTTGGCCATGAAGGTCTTCTTCGTGGCAATCTCTGTGCAACGGTGGACCACTCCAAACTGGCACCGAGCTAGTTCCTCAGAGATGACGTATTTGGAGGACAGCTCCTTGACCTTGTAGAACAGAGCCTCCTCCTTGGTGGTCTCCCTGGTTTCATCCACTTCCTCGTCGTAGTTCCGGATCACAGACTTGTCTTCCTTGGTGGTGATGGGCTCTGTTGGTGGAGAAGGAGGGCTCAGGCCAAGACGGTTTTCAGCAATGAGGCGGAACTGGTACTTGGTCTTTCCGAATACGTTGATGATGGTAATGCTGCAGTCACTGGTCTGTCCAGCACGGATCCACCTGTCAGCAGTTGTAGGACACTTCTCCACTATGTAGTTGATTACGTCGCTTCCGCCATCATTGGCAGGTGGTTCCCAGGTCAAGGTAATGGAGTCCCGAGAAATGTCACTGACAACCAGAGCCTTTGGAGCTTCGGGTATGTCAGCCACATTCACCTCAATGGTTTGCTTGTCTGACCCAAACCTGTTCTTTGCCATCAAAATGTAGTAGCCAGTATCCTTCCTCTCCATTCCCTTCTGGAACACTAGAGAGGTGAAAGACCTGGTGGTGATGACTTGGTGATACGGAGAATTGGAGAGGATCTCCTGTCCCTTCTGCCAAGTGATGGCTGGCTCTGGTTTGCCAGAGATGGGGATCTTAATGGTGATGTGATCCCCACGGACGGCGTGGACTGCTCCCATTCCCTGGAGGTCCTTGGGCAGGTGGATCTTAGCAGGAACTGGAATTCAAATTGATATTTATTATTGAAGATTTGGTCAACCTGAGGAATTACACTTCCGAGAGATGCAAGATATTTTGTTTTTGCGAGCCTAAAATGATATCCTTACCTTCCACCTCCAGGTTGGCAGTTGTCGAGATGGATCCTGAGGAGTTGGTTGCTCTGACTTGGTAAACGGTGGCGTCCGTCTCCTCAGCGGCAGTGATGACCAGCTGGTAGTAGCCTCCCTTGAACTCTTGGGCTTTAATCTTGGTACCATCTGCCTCGACCTCTTTTCCGCTGCGGTACCATTTCACCAAAGGTTTGGGATATCCCACCACCTGGTCAAGGGAAAATAACCGTGTGAATTACTAAAGCGATAACTCATTTGACTGCTTGAAAGCAAAGCTAAACATAGCTCAAATAAAGTACCTTGGTGACAAAGGTGGCATTGGCTTGGTATTTGACGGTCATGTCCCTGATCTCCTCCCTGAACGCAGGAGCACGAGGAGTCTGGTCGGACTTGGGGGTGATGGGCGCTGAGATCTCGCTCCAGTCGCTTTCACCGCCCAAGTTCTCACACTTGACGCGGAACTCGTACTCAAAGCCTTCGATCAAGCCTGTAACCTCGTAATTGGTCTCAACCATCTTCTTGCTGGTCACCGACATCCACTTGTTCTGCTTCTTCTCACGTTTTTCCAGGTAGTAGCTAGAGATTTTAGCTCCTCCGTCGCTGCTTGGGGGCTTCCAGCAGACCACACAGGAGTCCTTGGCGGAGCTGATGATGAAGGGCTGTTGTGGAATGCCAGGTTTTTCTGGGAAATAAGCAGGGAACGTCACTGGTGTGCTCAGAAATGTTGCCACAGAAGCCAAAAATGGCAGACAAAGTATGTTCGGACTCACCAAATGGACTCTTAACGATGACCACCGAGGGGATCTCCAGGGACTCACTGACTCCGTATTGGTTCTTGGCAGAGACCCTGAAGTAGTAGCCGGCGCTCTCTATCAGGTTGGGGACGCGGCAGGTGGTGCCAGAAACAGAGGAGGACACCAGTTGCCACTGTTCACCTTCTTTGGCCTCACGTTTCTCCACAATGTAGTTGGTGATCATGGAGCCTCCGTCGTCCTTTGGAGCCTTCCAGCTTATGACTATGGAGCTCTTCAGCAGGGCGTCGACAACGATGGGGCCCTCAGGGATGCACGGTTTATCTGGAAGGAAAAAATGGTTGTTTTTATTCATATAGGCACAAATACTAGTGGTAGTCATTTGTAATCTATATGTTTGACATAGAAATAAGATAATACAGATGTCGTCACTATATTTGTAACGTTTGCACTTTCTCCTGTTCTCAGAAGTCTGGTGTCACCTTGGATTTCAACGCGCAGGGAAGTGTCCACGGTGCCGTACGTGTTGCTGAGCTGCACCTTGTAGCGGCCAGCGTTGGTCTTCCTCTGGACGTTCCTCACCACCAGGTGGGAGTAGCTCTCCGTGTTTTCAATGACAACATTCTCGGATGCGTTCAGAGGCTTCTTGCCGTAGAACCACATGATCTGGGGGATGGGACGTCCGATGTAGACGACGTGGAGACGGAGGCTGGTCCCGGCCCCAGCGAAATACTTCTCCTTCAGAGGGAAGCCGGGGTGGAACTGGGGAGCCGCCTGCAGTCGCAGCCTGCCACTGGTCTCCACCTCTCCAGCCTCGTTGAGGGCCCTGCAGGTGTAACTGCCCTCGTCCTCCTGCTCGTCCGTCAGGACGCTGAGGGAGTGGTTACGGCCATCTGAGCTCATCTTGTACTTGCGGCTCTGGATCAGCTCCTTGCCGTAGCGGTACCACTTGATCTCAGGTAGAGGTCTGCCGATGATGCCACAGGTGAGGGTGCCGGACTCGCCGAGCTTGGTGGTCACGTCCTCGATCTCTTCCTTCAGAGCTGGAACCTCACCAACTGCAGAGAGGTGAAGGTTATAATTAGATTTAGATAGTCGCTGAGCACACTGCTATATTGCTTTCCTGATGCAGTATCTGTAACTCTGTCGGGTCACATCCCAAATTGGCTGTGCTTGAATCCACAGATGATAACATTTGTGTTCAGCTAACATGAACACGTGTTGATGATTCATCGCCATGCCGCTGCACCGCTCACCGCTCAGTTTGGTCTTGATGCCCATGGGCGTGCGGCGAGGTCGGCTGAGTCCAGTCTCGTTCTCGGCGATGATCCTGAACTCGTACTCGGTGGCCTCCATCAGACCGCCCATGGTGAACTGTCGATCTTTGGAGCGCTCCTGGTTGCATTTCTTCCAGGCACTTTCTCCTGCCTGCCTGAACTCAATCCAGTAGCCCAGAATCTCCTTCCCACCGTCCTGCTCTGGCCTGAGCCAATGGATGGTGATGCAGTCTTTGGTGATGGAGATGATGTCGATCTCTCCTGGTTGGCTGGGTTTGTCTATGCGGAGGAGGAAAGCACTTATTTCGATCTTGGTTTTCAATGTTTTCACTACTTTAATTACTTATTGATATGTCTGTATAACAATCGGCAACAAGTGACTCACCGAATGGATCTTTGCAGACCACGGACTCTGAGGCGGGACCAGGCTCGCTTTGCCCGACGTCGTTCTGAGCCAGCACTCTGAACATGTACTCTGCATCGGGGATCAGACCCGTGATGTTGTACATGGTCGTGGTGATGTGGGTCTTGTTGTGTCGGACCCACTTCTCTGTCGACACCTCCCTCCTTTCCACGTAGTATCCTGTGACTCGGGAGCCTCCGTCGTCCCGGGGCCGGGCCCAGGACAGGGACACCACGGTCTTGGTGACGTCCATGATCTCCGGCGGGTTGCTGGGAGGCTCCGGTGGGCCTGGGGGGGAAAGCAGGTTGTAATATTCACACCTATTGGACATGTATTGTGGCCGACACGTACACCGCAACTTTGACATTCAGAACCTTCGCCGCGCAAAACTCACAGAGTGGTGTTTTCGGCGTAACGGCCTCATCAGACTTGAGAGATCTGCTGATGCCGAACTGGTTCTCGGCAGAGATCTTGAAGTGGTACTGCACGTTCTCTTTCAGGCCCTTCACCACCAGTGAGGTCTCAGTGACCCGGGAGTCCACTGTACACCAGGCGGCTTTGGGTACTTCCCGCCTTTCCACGATGTATCCCAGAATGTCAGAGCCGCCATCGTCTGACGGTGGCCTCCAGCTGACACGGACCGATCTGGCCTGAATGTCATCAAACTCCAGAGGGCCTTCCGGGATGTCAGGGCGACCGATCACCTTCACCTGGAGGGGGGTGTACAGGAGGTCAAGTTCCAACCACCGCTTTTCATTTGACTCCAGGTACCGAAGTCAATTTATCAGCGAGATTGAGCCGCTCACCTTGATGTACACGGCCTTCCTGCCGCATTTGTTCTCCAGCACCAGGTCGTAGGTACCGGTGTCGTCTTTGTGCGCCTCTTTTATGACCAGTTCTGTGATGTCATCGTGGGTGGCGATCATGGCCCGGTGGGAGATGTCCCGACCGTCCTTGGTCCACTTGCATGTGGGGATGGGTTTACCCTTGATGGGCACGGACAGCTGGACAACTCCGCCCTGCCGCACCACGTAGCCCTCCTCGTACCTGTGATCCAGCTCGTAGTCGGGATGACCTGAGGAAGACACAGATTGGATATTTGGCGATTAAATTACAACGTTAAAAGACTAAATGTGACATTATTTTGACTGACTGTCATTGATGTTTTTTTTACCGAGCATCTCCTGGACTTTAACTACTCCAGGAACGTCAGCAGGCTCTCCAGTGCCACCAGCATTGCAGGCGATGACCCTGAACTTGTACTCGGCGCCCTGAGGCATGTGGGTCAGCGTGTACTCGCACATCTTGGTGGGCGTGGTGTTGCACAGTGTCCATTCCACCTGGTCCACCTTCTGCATCTCGATGTAGTACCCAGTAATGACAGCACCACCCTCTTCTTCGGGGGGCAGCCAGGCCAGAGAGACCGAGGTCCTGGTGGTGTCGGTGACGCAGGGCTTAAGTGGAGGACCTGGAGGCTCTGTTGAAAGAATACGGGGATAAATATGCTGACTCCATTAGGTGTTGAGACCCTCAGGAATTGAGCTTCTCTCAAAGACCAGGAAGAACACGTACCGATGGGGTCCATGGCCACGGTGATGTCAGAGCTCTCGCTGGGTTTACCAGTTCCTCTGGAGTTGATGGCGGTGACCCGGTGTTCGTACTCCAGCCCCTCTATCAGGCCCGAGGAGCGGTACCTGGTCATGGTGACAGGGTTCTTGCTGACCTTCATCCACCTGTCAGAGCGTGCCTCCTTACGTTCGATGATATAGCCGGCGATGGTGGAGCCACCGTTGTCTTCGGGCGGTGTCCAGGTCAGGGTCATGCCCTCGTGGGTCGCATCAAGCACCACTGGCCTGCTCGGGGGTCCTGGGATGGCTACGCAGGAAAAACAGACGGGCACAAATGAATGCGATTCACGGATGAACTGGGAAAGGGTGATGCAGGAATGCATCCATCAAGGTGTCATCAAGTGTTGAGAAGAAGCTGGACTGGGAAGTGCTGGAAGCTCACAGATCAATAAAAGAATACTTAGAGGACAGAAAAGATAACAGCTCTGATGACTCACTCTTCGCGCTCTTGCACTCCACCACCTCAGACTGCAGGAAGCTGCCGACGCCGAAGCGATTCATGGCGGCGGCGCGGAACACGTACTCGGTTCCCTCGTTGAGGCGCGTGAACTTGAAACAGGGCCGGGTCACCGACTCGGAGATGGTGATCCAGCCTGGTCGGTGGGCGTCGCGCTGCTCCACCACGTAGCCGCTGACGTTGGCACCGCCGTCCTTCTCCGGAGGCTCCCAGCTGATCATCACCGACATGCCGTCATTCTCCTCGATCCTCACTGGCCCGACCGGGACACCGGGTTTGTCTGGATGGAGGAAGGAGGACAGCTGGTTAGACTTGTTGGTTGCAGCTTTTCCCAATCAGGAACATTTCTCCTTAACGGGCACAACTTCTAGGTTGTAGTTTCTCCTTACCGAGGATGATGACCTTGATGACCTCAGTCGCCGTGCCGACGGCGTTCTTCACCTCCAGCGAGTAGTTCCCCGTGTCGTTGATGGTGGTCTCGCGGATGACGAGGTGGGTGAATTTTCCGTTGCTGTCGATCTTGATGCGGTCCAGACTGTCCTTCAGTTTGACGCCGGCGAAGAACCAGGAGCAGACGGGCTGCGGTTTGGCCTCGAAGGGGATCGTGAGGTCGACGGGTTTACCGCGGTGCACTTGGACGATCTTCTGAGGGATGCTGGTCAAGTCGATCTTCGGCACCACTGGAATACACATATAGAATATATAATAGAATATGCGTTTTCAATGAATTGTGAAGAGTGTGAGGATGATATGTTGATGTGTCACCATGTCTCCTTACCCTTGATGTCCTGAATGACCACAGGAGTGACAGTGTCCATGGGCTCGCTGGTTCCTCTGCTGTTGGTGGCTCGAACCCTGAAGAGGTACTGCTCTTTCTCAGTCAGAGACTGGATGATGTGCTGGGACACGGAGGCCTTGACTGTTGCCACGACGCTCCACCTGTCCGTCCCCCACCTTGCAGGCCTCCAGGACAAAGCCTGTCAGCCTGCTGGCACCGTCGTGCAGGGGCTTCATCCACTGCAGCGTGACAGAGGACTTGGTGACATGGAGGACCTGTAGGTCCTGAGGTACGGACGGAACCTCGCACAGCAGCACAGCCTCGGACGTCTCGCAGGGCTCGCCGACGCCGTAGATGTTCTCGGCCAGGACCCTGAAGAAGTAGTGCACTCCCTGCTCCAGACCGCTGATCCTGAACAGCGTCTTCCTACATTCGGTGGTGACGGTCTTGTACGACTTCATGTTGGCGTACGCTTCTCGATGATGTAGTTGCTGACGTGAGCGCCGCCGTCGATGCTCGGGACGTCCCAGGTGATCACGACCGACTCCTTGGTATAGTCCTTCACGTTCACACAACCTGGAGGACCAGGCGTGTCTGCAGGGAGAGAAGAAAAGCACAACTTGTAAACTTGCAAACCTTTTTTATAAACTTACCAAACTGTAATATTTGGTAAGTGAGGAGACTCGAGATGACTCACCGTATACTTTAACCAGGATGGTGGCCGACTTCTTGCCGGACGGGTTCTCCGCCTCCACAACATACTTCCCCGAGTCGTAGCGGTTGATGTTCTCCATCGTCAGTGCGGTGAAGCTGTCGGTGTTCTCGATGTAGCCGCGGGTCTGCAGCTCCACGCCCGTCTTCCTCCAGCTCACCACAGGGGGCGGACGGCCGCTGACGAACACGAGGAGGCGCATGGTTCCTCCGGCGCGCAGGCATACCGTCTTCTTCAGGTCCTCGGCCAGCTCCAGATCGGGCATTTCTGAGCGAAAGGACAGCAGTAAGATGAGGCTTAGTGCACCACTTCCCCATCTTCTCAATGGGACTAAGACTAGAATTTTACGATTTACGAATGATTAGGTATGAATCAGTATCAGTGATAACTTCTCTAAAAGGAACTCCAACACATTTAGATATTTCCTATATTTTTCCTGGAGTTTACCCACAGTATCTAGTATCTTTTGCCACGATACGAGTGTTAACTTCCGCTGCGCGTGGATTTGCTGACTTTGGATTCTGCACCAACTCACCGATCTTCTCCAGCGGCTCCACCTCGGCGCTCGCTTCGCTGAACTCCCCTGTGCCTTTGCTGTTGATGGCTGCTACTCTGAACCTGTACTTCTTGTTGGACGCCAGGCCGGCGGCCACGTAGTCGTTGGTCTTGAGGGCCTTGGCCGTGGCGCGGTACCACTGCTCCGTTCCCTCCTCCAGGATCTCCACCACGTAGCCGCTGACGTCGGAGCCGCCGTCGTACATGGGCCGGGTCCAGGTCATGCTGATGCTGTGTTTGGTGGTGTCGGTGATGCGAGGCATCGATGGTGGAGCCGGGGTGTCTGGGGGGAGAAGCGGTTTATTACAAATACGTTTTACTACTTGGCCCGACTGAATCCCTTCAACATCGCATTGTGATGGAAGAAGATGGAAGCTCACATGTGGGTTCTTTGCAGAGAATGTACGCCGAGGCGTCGCTCGGCTGGCTGTCCCCGGCAGCGTTGACGGCCGTCACCCTGAACTGGTACTCGCTTCCCTCCAGCAGGCCCGTGATCTTCAGACGGGTGTCGTAGATGGTGAAGTTCTTGTTCACCCGCGTCCACCTGGTGAAGAAACAAAAGGCTGCAGTGAGAAAAAAACGTGTGAAAACTAAATGCTGCCCTCCGAACTCTTCAGAAGTCGTTCCCACCTGGTGCTGCTCGACTCTCGCTTGTCCACCAGGTAGGTTTTGATCTCGCTACCTCCGTCGCTCTCGGGCTTCAGCCACTCGATGACGACATGCTCCTTGCCCACCGCAGTGGCCTCCGGAGTGCCCGGTTGGGAGGCGAAGGCTGAGGAAGACGGGCAGAGTCACAGGAACAAGGTCAGGGTCACATGATCTACTTGATCGGCAACTTCATTCATTCATTACTATAATTGATGAATTCAACATCAACAGAACCGTCCATCACAGGATGATTTAACTGGTGAGGAGAGCAGTTGCATGCTGCAGCTTACTGTAGGCGTTCCTGGCGATGACGGGATCGGACTCAAGAGGAACTCCGGGCCCAAACTTGTTGACTCCTCTGACCCTGAAGACGTACTCGTTGCCCTTGATCAGCCGGGAGCTGACGCACGATAGCGCCTTGCACTCTGTCTCCACGATGGCCCAGTTGAGACGGCTGGTCTCGCGGCGCTCCACGATGTAATGGCTGACGGTGTCGCCGCCATCCTCCAGAGGAATCTTCCAGGACACAGTGCACTTCTCCTCCGTCACTCTGCTGATGGCGATCTTATCCGTCGGGGCCCCGGGAGTGTCTGAAAGACGAAGCCAGACGTTCAGTTGTGACCTGACCTGAGGCCTCAGAGATCATGCTGTGAGCAGACGTATTTCCTCCGGTACTCACCCAGAACTTTGACGCTGACGGCCACGGTCTTGATTCCGCTGGCGTTCTTGGCGGTCAGGACGTATCGGCCTGTGTCGTACCTGTCGCAGCTCTTGATGACGGCCATGGCTCTGCTGGAGGTGTAGGTCAGCGAGTATTTCTCACCCAGCTCCAAAATCGTGTCTCCCTTTGCCCAGTAGACCGTGGGCTCCGGCTTGCCCCCCACAGCGCCGTCCAGGACCACGTCGGAGCCGGCGTTGACAGTGATGGTCTCACCCAGCAGCTTACCGTCCAGCTCAGCTTTAGGAGGAGCTGCAGTAGAGAAGAGAAAATCAGATATGTTAGAAGTAGAACTCCAACGTTTTAGTGCAGAACAACCCAGTTAAATAATCATAATAAAGACAGTGTAAAACAATGGACTCTAAAAGTGTAACCATGAAAAAGAAAATGGGGCCATAAAATATCTGTCTGTCGACTAATGGCGATTAATGAACGTTGTTGTTACAATGTTGTTTTTAATGAATATTTGTTTTTTGACTAAATCTTAAAAGTCACTCTAGAAAACATGTATTTTAGACACTGTTGTTTAATTAATGAATTAAAACAGAGGTAGTAACTTATTATAGTAGTATACTCGTAGTAACTTGTTATTTGGCCAACGTTTTGATAACCGACCATTTCAGTGTTTCCCATCATTCTAAATGAAGCAGTAAACCTATAGGGGACCAATGGGAATAAATCAATGGGAACAACGTGTTTGTCACTGGAAAAGGGGTTCTGTTTTTATCTGTTTAAGTTCTGTAGCATGCGGCTCGATACATTTGTCCCTCTGTTGTTTCAGCGTTCTCTGAATGTCGCCATGTTTTCATCATTCGAGCGGCAGGTCACGTGATCTGAAGGCACCTTCGATCATCTTGTAACGGACTGACCTGTTCTGTGAGCAGGTTACGCAGCGTTTGTCCTAAATGGACATTTTTCCCCCTACATTACTTTCACTCTTATACTTTAATTAGTTTTGAAACTTTTACACTTTTACTTAAGTAAAAAGCTTGAGTTGATACTTCAGAAGTCTACAGAAGTTCTATAGAAGTCTTTTCAAACCGTAGCATATATACTTCTACTAATGAATGTTAATACTTTTGACACACATTTCATCATCTTGGAGGCAGAATTCCACCTGGTGGAACATGTTGAACTAGCAACTCTTCAGCTACCTTAGCCTAGCAGCCAGCTTAGCATAGCAGTGCTTTAAGTGGTCCGTCTTCACGTGGAGGAATTCCACGACACAGTTCTCCGCTCTATGTCGCACCTCTGTTTGTTTTACTTCCAATGCAAAAAGCACTTTCCATCTATCGTCTTTCTCCGATCAAACTGACTAACTGACTGTTTGCCAGGTTGCACCCAAACTTTTCCTTGCGTTGCCTTTTAACACCACAATTTCAAGTTAATTTTTTTATCATGCTCCATATACATTTATATATATTATGTAAATGATTTGAAACAAGAGTAAGGTGTAGGTAAATGGGAAAAAAATGTGTAGGGCTGTCACGATATCATATTTTTGTTGCAAACGCTTCGTTCGCTGAGAGGCAGCGGATGCGAGGACAGGTACCCCGGTGCGACCTAGGAAACATGATGCTGTACGACCAAATTGGTCACACTTTACAGCCCTGATATATATATATATATATATATAAGTAGCTGCTATTCTTAAAAAGTCCACTGGGGATGCGTTAGACCAGGGGGATCGGCGACAGCATTTCTCCAGGCAGCAGCGGCCGCTTGAAAATGACGACTCGCAACCCCTGTCGACCGGACCACCCGCGCCCGCGTGACATCAATGTGGACAGTATGTGGCCCCCTACCTAAAATAAGTTTGACACCCCTGATAAAAAATGGCTGTATTGACTTTACAACTTACAGTATTCGTCCTTGCAGGTGACCGGCCCGGTGACCTCAGAGGGGGCACTGTGGACGCCGGCGGCGTTCTTGGCAACGACACGGTAATCGAAGGTCTCCCCCTCTCCCAGGTTGGTGACGGTGAAGTAGTTCTCGCTGATGGTGGTGTAGTTGCACTTGAGCCAGCGGTTGTCGTCCCACTCGTCCTCGCAGTGGACCTTCCTCTCCACCACGTAGCCCACGATCCTGCTGCCGCCGTCGTTCTGCGGCACGGTCCAGCACAAGGACACGGAGGACCGGGTGATGTCTGTCACCTCGGGTTTACCGGGAGGATCTGGCCAGGGGAGGGTTGAGTATTTAAAGCTGTACCTCGGGCTTCATCGAGGTCTTTACGGGCAGAACTGAATTAACGGATTACCAGAACAGGCCTCCATCGACCCTAAACGTTCTATTAGTTATTCAAAGAACCTTTCATTAGCTCACGTATGCAAGACAATGAATGTTTCCCTCACCAACAGGATTGAGTGCCACCACGGGTCTGGAAGCCCCGCTGGCCTTGCTGAATCCGGAGATGTTCATGGCGTACACCCGGAACTGGTACTCCAGGCCCTCGATCAGGCTGGACACCTTGTAGTGGCACTCCAGGCAGGGCAGCTTGTTCTCCCTCACCCACAGGATGGTGTTTCTCTCCTTCTTCTCAATCCAGTAGCCAGTCACCTTGCTGCCGCCGTCGTCATATGGCACCTCCCATTTGATGCCGATGACACTGGCGGACACGGATGTCACATCTGGACGACCTGGAGGACTTGGAGCAACTGTGGAGCAGAAGTGGAAGTGAGTAGCAGTAGGGAACATTTGGAAATGTAGACAAGTAGGTGTAAAGGTCGTCCCGTGTATTAAAACAGGACTCACCGTATGGATGCTCGATCACAACGGAAGCGGACTCTGTGGACTTGCTGACTCCGTACTTGTTCTCGGCGCAGACCCTGAAGGTGTACTCCATATACTTGGTGAGGTGAGTCACTTTGATGGTGGTTCTCTTCACACTGGAGTTCACTACCTGCCAGGAGGCAGAGCCGGACTCTCGTTTTTCCACGATGTAGTTGGTGATGTCACTGCCGCCGTCGTCGGCTGGCTCGGACCAGGCCAGGTTGCAGGACTCCGAGGAGACTCCAGAAATGTCCACGGGGCCGGTGGGTGGAGTTGGTCGGCCGACAATAGCCACGGTCACCGTGAACGTCTTGACGCCGGCAGCGTTCTCCAGGCTCAGGTAGTACTTGCCGCTGTCGCTTCTCTTGCTGTCTTTCACCACCAGAGTGGTCCTCTCCTTTGTGGTGCTGATTAGGACTCTGTCGGTCTCCTTCAGCTTCATCTCCTCCAGCCGCCAGGTGACCTTTGGTGCCGGCCTGCCGCTGATGGGGATGTCGATGGTGAAGGTGCTGGAGGTCTTGCAGGTGACCAGCTGGTTGGTGATGCTGCTGAGGTCAGCGGTTGGTTCGATGCAAGGCTCTTTAATGACCACAGAGCCGAAGGTGCCCTGAGGCTCGCTGACTCCGGCATCGTTCTTGGCCTTGACTCTAAAGTCATACTCTGTGTTGTGAACCAGACCCTCCAACAGCATCTTCTGGGATTTGGTCTCTCCACCAACAACCCAGAGGTCTGATCCTTTAGCTCTGTATTCCACGATGTAACCTCTGATGCGGCTGCCTCCGTCATGCTCGGGCTTCAGCCACACCAGGGAGGCTGTGGAGTTGGTGGTGTCGACAACATCCAGTCTTTTGGGTGGAGCAGGTTCCTCTGTGGCAATGATGGGCTCCGTCATCTCGTGAGCTTCTCCCTGGCCATACTGGTTGACAGCAATCACCCTGAAGAGATACGGCACACCGATGTCCAGACCAGTTACCCTAATCATCTGTCGGGATGACTTGTTGCTGACTTCCTGCCAGGCGAGGCGGCTGGCCTCGCGCTTGTCAACAATGTAGTGGTGGATTCGGGCTCCGCCGTCGTTGGTGGGGGCATCCCACATAATGGTCAAGGCTCCCCGGATAACGTCCTTGAAGGTGATGGCTCCCGGAGGTCCGGGTGTGTCCAGAACTTTGACGGTGAACGTGATGGCCTTGCGCCCGCTGTTGTTCTCCAGGGACAGGACGTATTTGCCCGCTTCGTATCTCGTGCAGCCCTCGATGGTCAGCGTGGAGGAGGAGTCTGTGGTGCTGATATCGCCCATGACGGGCAGCTCACCGTCTATCTTGGACCAAGTGGCGAGAGGAGCTGGTTTGCCGCGGAAGGTGACTTGAAGGGTGACAGTGCCGCCGTTCTTCACGATGTGAGTCTGCTTGAACTTGGCATCAAGTTCGATTTCAGGAGACGTGAGTCTGTCCAGAGCCTGAACAGCGCTGGCCATCACCGAGGCGTCGCCCTCCCCCGATCCGTTCACAGCACTGACCCTGAACTTATAGAGCTCTCCGGGCACCAATCCCTTGGAAGTGTAAGTGGTGTCGATGCACAGCTGGTTGTTGACTCTGTGCCACTCCTCCAGGCTGGCCTTGCACATGTCGATATTGTAGCCAATAATTTCCAGGCCTCCATCGAAGACTGGCTTGGTCCATTCCAGGGTGACGGAGGACTTGGTGGAGTCAGTGACCTGATCGACAAGAAAAGAGTAGAGTTTGAGGGGAATTTCTAATTTGTCTTCTTCTTGGTAGATGTTCTTCTACATTTTCAACATTAAAGTTATTTTGGAGTTTCTGCTAAAATAAAAGAGAAACTGATTTGAGCTGATTTCTTAGTTGATTTTATAGTAACAGATATATGACATTTGTCGATGGTTCCTCTCTGAGATTTACAATCTGTTGTACAATTCGTACAACCCTACCTTTATTAATGTGGGGGCACTGGGAGCACTGGTCGGCTCCTTGCATTTGAAGAGTCTAGAAGTACTGCTGGCCGGTCCGATTCCAGCACCATTTTCAGCCATGACGCGGAACTCGTACTCGTTGCCCTCGGTGAGATTGATGACACGGTGTCTTAGCTCAGTGATGGGCCTCTTGGAGGAGACCTTCACCCAGCGCAGGCTCTTCTTCTCTCTCCTCTCGAGGATGTAATGTTTGATTTCATTACCTCCATCAGACCTGGGCCTGGTCCAGCACGTGGTGATGCTGTTTCCAGTCACGTGAGTTGCATCTGGGATACCAGGCGCATCGGGCACAGCTGAGGAGAAAAAGAAGTCGACTTGAATGGAAAGGCAGTTTGTTTATCTTTCGAGTCAACATTCAAGTGAAAGTTTGTAAAATTTGGTCAATATTTAAGGAAGTAGCTTTTCTCACTGTATTGCATCTGTGCGATGATGGCATCAGAGTCCAGTGGTTTGCCAACACCAAACTTGTTCACGGCAGAGATTCTGAACTGGTATTCGTTGCCCTTGATGAGGTTGGCAGCATTGAAAGAACAGGCTTCACATTTGGATGAGGCCAAAGCCCAGGAGATCCTGGATGTCTCCCTCTTCTCCACCACATAGTGGGTGATGGCGGCACAGCCGTCGTTCTCTGGTGGGTTCCACCACACGGTGCACTTCTCAGCCGTGATACCGGTGAATCGGATGGGACCATCAACAGGTCCGGGGGTGTCTGAAGGTAAACAGAAGTTAGAGGAGTTTGGTCATGAAAAGGTCAGTGTCTTGTGGCAGATACCTCCGCAGTGTTTACCAACCTTGTACTCTGACGTTGACGTCAGCTTTCCTGCTACCGGAGCTGTTCTTGGCCTCCACGGTGTAAATGCCACGGTGGTTCCTGTCAGCATCACGGATGAAAAGACTGCTGGCGCCGATGCCGCTAGTAATCTCGATGTCATACATGGTCCTCTTGTCAATCTCTTTGCCATCCTTATACCAGAGGACCTGGGGCACGGGACGCCCAGTGATGCTGCAGTTGAGCATGATGTTCTCACCAGCCTTCAGGGTGGTCACCTGGTCTGGAGCCCACTCGATCTCAGGGGTAACTGGAGAACAAATGCTGTCAGAAATCTACCATTTATAATCTAGCGGAAATCTCGTTTGAATTTGAAGATACTTACTGCTTTCATCTTTGGTCATGATGTATCCAGAGGAGTTGGAAGGTGGACTCACTGTGCCCACAGCATTCCTGGCGATGATTCTGAACTCAAACCGGTCCCCAGCGGACAGACCGGTCACCGTGTACTGGGTCTCGCAGATATCAGTGAAGTTGCATCGCAGCCATTTGCCTCTTCCTTGGCGCCGCTCCACACTGTAGGCAACAATTCTGCTGCCACCATCCTTCTTGGGGATTTCCCACTGCAGGGTGACCGAGTCTCTGGTCACATCGATGCAGAGGGGGTTTCCAGGTGGATCTAATTAACAAGAAAAGATGCAATTTATATATAAGTAATACAGATGCAAAAATGATCTTAATCAACTTGAACACGGCGAGGACACATTCTGGTACTGGATGAACACAAATATTCATCTTTTTATCTCAAGAAAGTCGAATCCCAAAATGTTGTCCTACTTCGATAAGTCCTGGTTAGTGGTTAGGAAATGTAATGCATTATAGCATAGAAACTCTAGAGAAGTAAGTTTACTCAGAATATTAAAATTGAAGTTGGGAACATTTCCACATTTAACAGGTTAAATGTTTTTCAAACCGTTTTTTCCGTGTCCTTTGTGTGTCTCTGCCTTTCTGTCTCCCCCTCTCCCTCCCTCTCCCCATCTTTCTCTGCCTCTTTGTATCCCGGGCCGCCCTGGGGGGGGCGTGCTTCAAACACACCACATGTCCCCCCATTTCACTTTCGTGGGTTGGGGGTGGTAATGAGGCCGCGATCCCCCGTCGGCCCATTGCGCCCCCCCCCCCTAGGGGTCGCGAACACCCCATACACACAGAACGATGCCTTCTTCAGGATCTACTTACCAACAGGGGAGATGGCGAGCGCGTGTTTGCTCTGCTCGCTGACGGGGCTGAGCCCGGCTTTGTTCTCGGCGTACACTCTGAAGGAGTACTCCAGGCCCTCTATGAGGCCGGTGATCCGGTACTCCTTGTTGGAGATGATGGTGGAGTTCACCTTCTGCCACAGGAGGCTGTTTCTGTCCTTCTTTTCAACATGATAGCCCAGAATGGGGGAGCCTCCGTCGAAGCCTGGGGCCTCCCACCGGATGGTCATCCCGTCGCTGGTGACGTTGTAGGCTACCGGCTTTGCTGCTGGCCCCGGAGGTTTGTACTGGTGTTCGGCGAGGATTTCTGAGGAGGTGAGTGATTCACTGACCCCGTATTTGTTCTCTGCACGGACTCTGAACTGGTACTGAGTTCCCTTCACCAGGTTGGGAATCTTGAAGGTGGCCCTGACGACACTGGAGCAGACCATTTTCCAGTTGGACTGAGAGGTCTCACGCTTCTCCACGCAGTAGCAGGTGATCTCTCCACCTCCGTCCTCCTTCGGCTCATCCCAGGAAATGATGATACTCTCAGCCTTAATCTCGTCGAAGCGGATGGGTCCAACAGGCACTGAGGGGGGTCCCAGAGTGGTCACATTAATGTCAAAGTAATTCTTTATCACTCTGTTGTCCAGAACCAAGGTGTACTGGCCGGCATTCTCCTTCTTGGCTCCTCTGACTGTGACTGCGGTCTTGTTGTCAGTGGTCCTGAAGCGGATCTTATCACTTTCCTTCAGCGGCAAGTTATCCTTTAGCCAGCTGATTGCAGGTCTTGGTTTACCCTTGAAGGGCAACTCAATGTGGATGTTCTGACCAACACGAACAGCCAGCTCACCATTGGGGTAGTCACTTAGACTGGCTTCGGGTTGAATGATGAAGTCCATCACTGTGATGTCAGTGATCATGGAGAAGTCGCTGTTGCCCTTCTCGTTCTTGGCGAACACCCTGAAGTCCATGACGGCGTTCTCCTTGAGTCCCGTCACCTCACAGTTCAAGCGCTTGCATGTCGCTCCCAAAGACCAGTTGGCTTCTTCCGAGCTTCTCTTCTCGATGACGTATTCGGTGATGTAGCTGCCACCATCGTGGTCGGGTCTGGTCCACTGCAGGGTAACGGAGGACTTTGTGGAGTCGGCCATCACCAGGTTCTTTACAGCTCCTGGTGTCTCTGTGGCTCTTACAGGCTCGCTGGTTTCGCAGGTGTCTCCCACGCCGTACTCATTTTCAGCAGACACACGGAAGAAGTAAGCTATGTCCTCCTCCAGGCCCGACACCTTGTAAGAAGTGTTGGCCCACTCGGCGTTTATCACCTGGTAAGCCTTCATTGTGGAGGCCTTCTTCTCCACAATGTAATGAGTGACCGGTGAACCACCTTCGATGAGAGGGGCCTCCCAGCTCAAGGTAAGCTTTCCTCTGGTCACGTTCTTGACCATCAGTTTCTGGCAGGTGGCCGGACTGTCCAGAACCTTCAGGGAAACGGAGATTATCTTGGGTTCTCCCACGCCGTTCTCAATCTCCAGCAGGTACTTGCCCGCGATCATCGCGGGTGACCTTGGGGATGAGGAGTGTGGTGGCCCGTTCAGTGGTAGTGATGGTGTAGCGGTTGTCAGCAGCGATGTTGCGGTCGTTACGGCGCCATGTGACGTTGGGGGTGGGGCGTCCCTTCAGGGGGATAAACACTACCACGTCACGGCCGGCCCTGGCGGTGTACTGAGTCTTCATGGGAACGTCCAGGTCCAAATCGGCCTCCTCTGTTGAGTATACATTTGTTTTAGCAATAATGACATAATTATACACTTTATTCAATTTAAACATGTTAATTAAATATGGCTTCATCTCAGTCATGAAACAAATATAAAAGTGTAAACTGCATCCAGGGAATGTTTTGAGTACGAACCCAATATATCTTTGGCCTGCACAGGCTGGTACATCTTGATGTCTTCTCCTTTGCCCTTGCAGTTAACAGCAAAGACTCTGAAGAAGTAGTAGCTTCCTGGTTTGAGGTGAGACACAACGTACTCGCAGGCCTTGACCTGCGGGTTGACAGTCACCCAATCCTGTTCCTCTGTGTTCAGCTGCTCCAGAAGGTAGTGTGTGACTTCACTGCCGCCATCATAGATGGGCTTCTCCCAGCCGAGGGTGATGGAGGTCTTTGTGGAGTCCACCACACGCAGCTTGGATGGCTCACCAGGGAGATCTGGAGAGGAAAAAGGCAAGAATGTTGTGAACTGCTCTGTGTGCAGGTAGCAACGTTCAACAAATCATAAGAAGAAATGGTGAGGCTTGGGGGGCAATAATAAACGAAGGTATACCGATGGGGTCGTAGGCCTTGTAGAGGTCAGAAGCCTCAGAGTAGTTTCCTGCTCCAGCCTTGTTGACAGCACAAACTCTGTACTGGTACTCGTTGTTCTCTGACAGGTTGGTGACTTTCTGCCTGGTGTCTCTGATGGTGCCTTTCACCACCTGGCCAGCAAAAAAAATGTTTTGATGCCTGCAGATGCCTGTGATCAGATTGGCTTATTTAAGTACAACATCTGTAAAGATCAGGACCACAAACGTACCTTGAACCACTGCAGACTCTTCTTTTCCCTCTTCTCCAGGTAGTAGCCGTCGATGTCGCTGCCTCCATCCAATGCCGGCCTTTCCCAGATCACCGTCATGGTGGACTTGGTGATCATGGTCACTTTGGGCTTGGACGGCTCACTGGGAGCAACTGTACAGCAGCAAGATGGATCAGGTTTGATGAAATAAGACAGCTCCCAAATGTTTTTTCCATTCGTATTCATGACTAATATGGAATAACACATTAGCATTAGCTTACCAAATGAGTTCTTTGCGATTACAGGTTGGGACTCCAGTGGTTCCCCGACGCCGTACTTGTTGACTCCACGGACTCTGAAGATGTACTCATTGCCCTGGATGAGTCTGGGGACGTTAACAATGCAGTCCACCAATTTCTCTGAGATGATGGACCACATGATCCTGCTGGTCTCCCTTTTTTCCACAATATAGTGCGTCACCATGGCGCCGCCCTCGTCAGCAGGAGGCGACCACATGATGGTGATGTTGTCGGCTGTCACCTTCTTAAACTGAATCTCTCCATCAGGGGGGCCTGGCTTGTCTGGGAGGGGGGCATATGCATACATGTTAGGACCATTACTTACTTACACTTACATTAGATAGAGGTAGATTTGATATCGCCCATGACGGGATCTGAATACCTTGAATAAGCAGCCTGACGACGCCGCTCGCGGTCCCCAGGGAGTTCTTCACCTTCACCTCGTAGACTCCAGAGTTGAGGCGAGTGGTGTCCTTCAGGAACAAACTGGTGGACTCGAATGTGTGTTTGAAAGAGAGCTGGGTGGTCTGCTCAAGCTCTCTGCCGTCCTTAAACCACTCGATAGTGGGAGCAGGTTTGGCTGTGATATTAAACTTGAGTTCCACATTAGATTCGGCCATGTGCTTGACTTCACTGAAGTACTCTTGAGGTATTTCAATCTCCGGGGCACCTGGAGGACAAGCAAAAACCATTCAGCTGAGTTCAAATTCTGAACGATAAATAGGCATCGTACATGATGAAAACAGGATAAACAAGAGAGTAGCAAGCATTGTTGTTGGAAAAAAAGTAACAAAACTTGTTAATCCTTTTAGGAGATCAAACGTTAAGGGAAATAAAATTGTGAGAAACCTACCGTAGGTGTCCACACATGTGGCCGGTCCAGCTGTCATGGACGGGTTGCTCACGGAGCCCACGGCGTTCTTGGCCATGACTCTGAACTCGTACGTCTCGTCCTGGGTCAGGCCGGTCACAGTGAAGCGGCTTTCTGAGACATTGGTGAGGTTGGTCTTGGACCACCTGGCGTTACCGCCCTCTCTCTTCTCAATAATGTAACCGGTGATTGGGGATCCGCCGTCGTAATTCGGCCTCTGCCAGACCAGGCTGATGGAGTTCTTGGTGATGTCACTTATACGGACGTCGGTGGGTGGCTCTGCACGAATGATGGGAAGTCGTTATAAGACAACTGTTTCTAGGAGGTAAAACCTGATGTTCTTGACTGCTTCAAGAAAGCGTTGGCTCTCTACTCACCACAGGCATCAATAGCCAGCACTGCGTCAGACAGCTTGCTGAAGGCACCGACTCCGGCCGCGTTCTCTGCTGCTACCTTGAACTCATAAATGAGTCCAGCACTGATGTTGGTGACCTTGTAGTGATTTGCACGAATCACCATTTTGTTGACCCTCTGCCAAAGGAGGCTGTTCCGGTCTTTCATCTGGAGATGGTATCCGAACACATGGCTGCCGCCGTCCGACTGGGGCTCCTTCCAGGCTATGGTGATGGTCTCCCTGGTTACGCGAGTGACCTCTGGAGCTGATGGAGCTTCAGGAAGAGCTGGCGATAAAAATCACAGATAAAAGTTGTTACCACGTTCACTGAAAAAAAAGTATTAGTGACGATAAATGAGGGAAGGAAGCAAAACATTTCTTACTGTAAGGCAGGCTGACAGTGACGGCCGGCGAGTCAATGTGCTCGCTGATTCCATATCTGTTCTCAGCCCTGATTCTGAACTGATACTGCAGGCCAGTGGTCAGCTTCATGATCTTCATGGTGCAGCGGGCCACAGCAGAAGAGACATCCATCCAGTTGGCCGTGGTGGTCTCTCTCTTCTGGATGATGTAGTTGGTGATGGGGCTGCAACCTTCATATACGGGTGGGAACCAATTCAGGGTCACGCTGTCCTCTGTGACGTCAGACAGCTCCACGGGTCCAACTGGAGCACTGGGGCGGTCCAGAACCATTATATTCACAAAGGATTTGGTGGTTCCACTGGAGTTGGAGGCAGTGATATCGTAGCGTCCCGAGTCTCCAGCAATGCTCTCTCGCAGAGTTATCTTGATGCCGTCGGGGGTAACCTCAGAGTTGAACCTCATTGTTGACTTGAGCGGGACGTTATCCTTGGACAGAGAGACTTTGGGCATGGGCCGGCCGGTCAGTGGGATCTCACACTTGAGGTTGGAGCCGGCTCTAACATACACTGTGTTGTGGGGGAAGTCCTTCATGTTGATCTCAGGCGATTCTGGAACAATTAAGGAACATAAAGAGTTATAGTGGCTTAGTGTTAAACACACAGGCATGTTTCTTAGTGTATATTAATCACATTGATAAATCTGATCGGCCTGATTGATGACTTACCAAGCTGGTCTTTGACCACTACTGGGGTAAGCATTTCCTTGATATCACTGAAGCCAGCATGGTTCTCTGCTCTGACTCTGAAGAAGTACTCAGCATTCTCCCTCAGACCAGACACTGTGAAGTGGGTGGACTTGGTCAGCCCACACTTAACCCACTTCTCCTGGCCATTCTCCAGAGCTTCCACCAGGTATCCAGTAACTCTGCTGCCTCCGTCTTGTTCTGGTTTAGCCCAGACAAGGGACACACTCTCCTTGGTAACATCAGTCACACCCAGCTTTGGTGGTGGGCTTGGTTTTTCTGGAGAAAGGAGAAGATAATGTGTTTTGTTTAAATAATTGGGTATTGTCTTCTGCCTAACAAGTACAATATATAGCTATATTGACTTAGAAATGCAATACCTGTGATCTTGGTGGCATCTTTGGTCTCAGCAGAAACACCAACACCGTACTCGTTCTCGCCTGTCACTCTGAAGAAGTAGACTCCCCCCTCCAGCACGTCCATCACCTTGTATGTCAGTCTGCTGCAAGTGTCGGTCAACCTGGTCCAGCCCTTTTTGCTGGCCTCACGGATATCAACATGGTAGGTCTTGACCGGTCCTCCTCCCTCATTCTCAGGGGTGTCCCAAGTTACAGTAGCAGAAGTCCTGGTCACGTCCTTGACCTGTACATGGGCAGGAGGTCCAGGGGAATCCAAGACTCTGACGTTGAGTGTCAGGGTGGCTGTTCCAGCTACGCTAGACAAGGTGATGGTGTATTTGCCAGAGTCATTGCGAGTTGCTTTCTCTAAGGTGATGGAGGTGAAGCTGTCTGTGGTGTCAATGACAGCACGAACTCTAAGATCAATATCAGGCTTAGTCCATGAAACACTGGGGATGGGTTTGCCTCTGAAGGGTACTGTCATAGTGAATGAGCTACCATCCTTCACAATAAGAGTCTTCCTCATGTCGTTGCTGATGTCAAAGACTGGCTCCTCCTCTCTTTCTTTGGCAACCTGTTTGTCAGATTCAGGACTGGGCTCGCTGGCTCCGATCTTGTTAATGGACTTAACAACAAACACATATTCTGCCCCAGGTGTCAATCCCACCACTGTAAACTCTGTGTTCTTGGTATTCTGGACAGCAGTAATCCATTCATCATCTACAGTATTCCTGTATTTGACTCTGTAGCCGGTCACAGGGGATCCACCATCAAATAATGGCTTATTCCACGACAGGGTGGCTGTTGTCTTTGTAGAGTCGATGATCTTTGGCTTAGCGGGGGGTGAAGGCAGAAACAGAGGATCTTCAGCCTTTGTAAGTGGGCAAGCCACGCTGGGAGCACTCAGGCCTGCGGAGTTCTCTGCAAACACTCTGTACTCATACTCACTGCCACCCCGAAGGTGTGAAGCTTTGACTCGGAGGTCATAAACAGGTTTTTTGTTGACACGGCACCAGCGAAGGCCGGTCTTTTCCCGCTTTTCAATGACGTAGCCAGAGATACTGCTGCCGCCATCAGAAACTGGTCTTTCCCAACAAATGGTCATTGCCTCGCTGGTAATTGAGGTGACCTGTACATTAGTGGGAGCGGTGGGCACAGTGAAAGGATGTATGGCCCTTGTTGGCTCACTCTCCAGGGCCTCACCATCCCCGTATTTGTTGACCCCCCGAACTCTGAAGATGTACTCGTTTCCTCTGAGCAGCTTGGTCACCTTACAGGTCGTTGCCTTCATGTCACCATAGACAAGAGTCCAGGTGAGACGACTGGTCTCGCGTTTCTCCACAATGTAGTGCATAACTTCCGCACCGCCGTTCTCCTGGGGGGGGCCCCAGTTTATGGTGCATTTCTCGCCCGTTAGACCGGTTACTGCCAAAGGTCCCGAGGCAGGTCCAGGTCTGTCCAGAACTTTGCAGTTGATAGCAACAGACCTGGTTCCTGCAACATTGTGTAAGGTCAGCACGTACTGGCCAGAGTCCCTCCTGATAGCGTCTCTTACAATCAGCGTTGTTGCAAAGTTGGTGGAGGTGACTTCACACCTGGCCTTCTCCTCAATCTCCTTTCCATCCTTTGACCATGATACAACTGGGAGTGGACGGCCCGTGATTTCGGCATCAATTCGAATGATCTCTCCAGCCTTAGTGACAACCAGCTGTCTGAATTTATCTTCCAGGATAATAGTGGGAGGGTCAACATCATCCTTGACCGTGACAGGACCAGTGCTCTCCGAGGGAGCACTCAACAGCTCTGCAGAATTCTTAGTAATGACGTGGAAGTCATATTGGACATCTTCTGTGAGGCCTGTGACATCGTAGTAGGTGTCTTGCACGTTGGTGAAGTTGCATTTAAGCCAGCGGCCGTTGGGAAGTTCTTTACGCTCAACAATGTACCCGGTCACCATTATTCCGCCATCATACTCTGGCTTCTCCCAGAAGAGGGAAACTGAGGTCCTGGTGATGTTGGTGACTCTAAGGTTACGTGGAGATTCACATGGATCCCGGGCTGGCACAGGGTCACTGGCTTTAGTGCAAGGACCAATTCCAGCCATATTCTCAGCATAGACTCTAAACTGATACAGCAGGCCTTCTTCAACGCCTGTCATTTTAAACTGGTTCTCAGCCAGCAGACCTCTGTTGACCTTGGTCCAGAGGATGCTGCTTTGGTCTTTGCATTCAATGTGATAACCAGTTACAGGGCTGCCACCATCAGTGGCAGGTCTGCCCCATACCACGAGCATTCCATACTTGGTGGCATGGGAGACATGGACATTGGTCGGAGGGCTAGGAGGCTCGAAGGGATACTGAGCAGTAACAGGAGCGGAGTCAAGTGCAGAACTCTTGCCGTAACGGTTCTCAGCTGCAATGCGGAACTGATACTCGGTTCCCTGAGAGAGACGAGACACCTTGATTGATGTCCTGGCTACTGTGGCGGAGACAATCTGCCATGATGTTGTGGTAGTGTCTCTCTTCTCCACCACATAGTTGTTGATTTGACACCCACCATTATAGGTTGGAGGATCCCATGACAGAGAGATGAAGTCAGCGCTCACCTCATCCATCTTAATGTTGCTGGGCGGGCCGGGTTTGTCTAGAATTACAACAGATATTCCAGCTGTGGTGGTGCCAACTGAGTTTGTCAGAGTAATCACATACTTCCCGACATCATCTTTGGTTGCATCCTTTATGACAATCTTGGATGAGGTCTTTGAAGTAACGACATTAACCCTTGTTGTCTGCTTAAGCACTTGGCCGTCCTTCTTCCAGGACACCTCAGGCTGCGGTCTACCTCTGAAGGGAACATCGATCTTCATGTCGTCTCCTGCTTTTACACTGTATGTGTCATACAACAGCTTGATAACGGGCTCCATTGTGATGTCCTTCACTAGCACGGGGGTGGCCAGAGGCTTAGCATCACTCTTCCCCTTATCATTGACAGCAGTGACCCTGAAGGAATATTCCTCACCAGTTGTGAGTCCACCAATTGTAGCTTCCAGTGCTTTGACTTCACTGCACACAGACCATTTGTCATCTCCCTTTGGCTGCATCTCAACAATAAAGTTTGTAATCTTGCTGCCTCCGTCATGATCGGGCTTCTCCCAGGAAAGAGAGACCGTATGACGAGTTACGTCAACCAGGACAATCTTCCCAGGAGGCAAAGGAGCCTCGGCCACCTTGACTTGTTCTGTGGAGGCAGGCAGACCTACTCCGAGCTCGTTCACAGCCAACACGCGGAAATAGTATCGGCCTCCCTCCTGCAGGTCAGAAATCAGGTAAGAGTTCCTCACGCAGTTGGTGCAAACACTAGTGAAGGCCATTCTCTTCTGATCTCTCTTCTCAACAATATAGTGGGATATCTTAGCCCCACCATCTATTGAAGGAGGTTCCCAGGAGAGAGAGACACAAGTTCTCTTCACATCCTTAATCACCAGGTTGGTAGGAGCGCTGGGGGAGTCCAGAACTCTGACATTGATGAAGGCTGATTTAGAACCACTGAGGTTCTCGAGGTTCAGTACATATTTTCCAGTGTCAAATCTATCGACATTCTCAATCATCAGCATTGTGTAGGAGCCTGTGACTTCAATCTGGGTACGCTCATTCAAAGCGCCCTCGGCCTTTGACCATTTGACCTCTGGCTCTGGTTTTCCTCTGATAGGCACAAACAGACGCAGAGTGGCGGAGGCACGGATATTGACCATCTTCCTCAGGTCTCCATCTAGTTCTATTTCAGGAGCCTCCAGCTTCTCTGCGGCGATCACAGAACCAGACAGGTCCACATGCTCTCCTACACCCTCACAGTTAATCGCGCAGATGCGGAAGTTGTACTCTGCATTCTCCTTCAGATGCTTTACAGTGTAGTGAGTAGCCGGAACACCAGTGGGTGGTGTGCAGGTGATCCATTCATCATCTGCTGCCTCCTTCATTTCAACAACATATCCACTTATCGATGCTCCACCATCATAGATTGGCCTGGACCAGGACAGGGAAACTGTGGTGCTTGAATGGCCAGTGACTTTGGGGTTATTTGGAGAACCTGGTGGATAAATGGCATCACAGGCTTTGATGTATTCTGTCGGTGGACTAGGCTTTCCCACACCTGCAGCATTTTCAGCTGAGATCCTGAATTCATAGGAGTGTCCCTCTGTTAGGCCACTGCACCTGAATCTCAGGTCACTCAGTCTCTTCTTATTGCACTTAGTCCATCTGATGCCATCCATATCACGTTTTTCAAGGATGTAGCCTTCAATCTCAGCTCCTCCATTGTGCTCCGGTCTCTCCCATGTAAGCACAATGGAGTCCCTCGTGATAGCGCTGGTCTCTGGGGTGGAGGGGGAACTGGGAATGGTGAAGGGGTTACGAGCAATAACAGCCCCAGATTCCAAAGGTTCACCAATGCCATATTTATTGACAGCAGTGACTCTAAATATGTATTCATTGCCAGGCAACAGTTTTGTGATTTTGTAGCTGATGGCCTGGATCTTGGGCTCAACCATGGTCCATGACAAACGACTGGTCTCTCTCTTCTCAATTATGTAGTGAGAGATGCTGGCTCCACCATCATGTGAGGGATGGTTCCAGTGCAGATAACATTTTTCTGCTGTGACCCCTTTGACTTCCAGGGGACCATCTGGAGGACCAGGTCTATCCAGAACTTTAACATTAACTGGGACTATCTTGACTCCTCCTACATTGACAAGTTTGAGGGAAAAGTGGCCACCGTCGACTCTGATGCAATCCTTGACCGTCAGGATAGTACGTGTGAGGGTGGTGTTGACCTCCATTCTCTGTGTAAGTTTGTCAATCTCTTTCTGATCTTTTAACCAAATTACTTCAGGCAGAGGCTTGCCGGTATAATCAGCGTCAATGACAAACGTCTCACCGGCACTAACAACAGTAGTATTCTGGAATTTAGAATCCATGGTGGCCTCTGGAGCCACAATGTCATCTTTGGCGGTAATCTCTCCTGTGCTCGGAGAGGGTCGACTGAAAATCCCAGCAGCGTTTCTGGCAATGACTCTGTACTCGTAAACACAGCCCTCAGTCAGGCCGGTGAGTGTGTACTGTGTAGTAATGATGTTGGTGAAGCTGGCCTTCATCCAGCGGGTGTCTGGGTGCTTCTTCCTCTCAATCACATAGCCAGTGATTGTACTGCCTCCATCATATTGAGGCCTGGTCCACTGAAGCGTCACATGATTTCTGGTGATATCAATGGCCTCAGGAGTGCCTGGTGGGTCACAGGGGTCCCTGGCTACTGTGCTCTGTGAGACCTTGCTAACTGGGCTGAGTCCAGCAATGTTCTCAGCATAAACTCTGAATTCATACTCAATGCCTTCTTCCAGGTCTGAAGTCTTGAAACGTGCGTCTGGGATTAGAAGCTTGTTGAGTTTGGTCCACAAGAGGCTGTTCTTCTCTTTTCTCTCGAGGTGATAGCCTAAGACTGGGCTACCTCCGTTGTTGGGAGGAGCTTTCCACTCAACAACCATGTTCTCCTTGGTTGCAGCAGAAACAATTGGTGTTCCAGGAGCAGCAGGCGCACTGAATGGAAACTGAGCAATAACATTGGAAGAGACAATGGCAGAACTCTTTCCATATCTATTCTCAGCCGAGACTCTAAATTGATACTCAGTTCCAGTCTTTAAATTGGTGACTTTAATGGTTGTTCTGGCAATGGTAGCAGACACAATCTGCCATGCTGTTGTGGTGGTATCTTTCTTTTCCACAATGTAGTTGTTGATTTGACAGCCTCCAGTATACTCTGGTGGCTCCCAGGAGAGATTGACATAGTTGGAGCTCACCTCCTCTATCTTCACAGGGCCTGTGGGAGGGCCGGGCTTTTCAAGGATGATCACGGTAATCTCCTCTGAAGCTGTTCCAACACTGCTGGTGGCTGTGATGGTGTATTTACTAGAATCTTCCCTATTTGCATCCTTGATGCACAGCTTAGTAGATGACAGTGTTCTGGATACGTTTAGTCTAGTTGTCTCCTTTAGAGCGTGTCCATCCTTCTTCCATTCAACACTGGGAACAGGGCGCCCAATCACTGGAATCTCTATCTTCAGATCCTCACCGTTCTGTACACTGTAAGTGTTGAATGCCATCTTAAAGCCGGGCATCATAGTAACATCTTTAGCAGTGACTGGTGCAGCCAGAGCCCTGGGGTCACTCTTGCCCTTTTCATTGAAGGCCGACACTCTGAAGAGGTACTCATGCCCAGCGCTCAGGCTTGTGACAGTACCCTCACAAGCTTTGGTTGTGGCGGCCACCACCCACTCTTCTGAACCCACCGGCTGCATCTCGATGTAATAGCCCATAATCCGGCTGCCGCCATCATGGTCTGGCTTCTCCCAGGAGAACGAGGCAGAGGTTTTGGAAACTTCAGTTAAAGTGACTTTACCAACTGGTAGAGGAGACTCAGAGGTCTTAACAGAGTCTTCTGTCTCAGCTGGCTGTCCCAACACCAAACTCATTCTCCGCCAAGACTCTGAAATAGTAGATTTGCCCCTCAGTGAGACCAGTTATACGGTAGCTTGTCTTTGTACATTTGCTGTCCACGTTGGAGTAAACTTTCCTGTTTGACTCACGCTTTTCAACAAGGTAATTCTTGATTCTTGCACCTCCATCAATAAGAGGAGGCTCCCAGGTCAAAGTGACACTTTCCCTCTTAATGTCTTTTACGGTCAGATTCAAAGGGGCCCCTGGCGTGTCCAAAACTTTAACAGAAACAAAAGCTGACTTGGTGCCTGCGGTATTTTCCAAGTTGAGGATGTATTTTCCAGCATCATATTTGTCACAGATATCAATGGAGAGCTGTGAGCATTCTTCATTAGAGTCTATCCGAGCTTTACTGGGCAGTGCTCTGTCCTCCTTGGCCCAGCTGATCTCAGGAGTAGGATGGCCTTTGAATGGAATGCAGATTCTCATTGAGCCCCCCTGCACGGACAACTATTCCTTTCCTTAGCTCTGAATCCAGAATCACCTCGGGAGGATCAAGCTTGTCCAATGGTTTCACAACTCCTTCGACCTCGGTGGGCTCACCCACACCTAGCTTGTTGATGGCACATATGCGCACCTTGTATTCCTGGTGCTCCGTCAGCTTAGTGATGGTAAACCTGGTTTCACTGACTCCAGTAGGTGGAGTGCATATGCTCCATTCCTCTTCATCGGCCTTAGTAATTTCCACAGCGTATCCTTGAATCTCACAACCACCGTCGTAGATGGGCCGGTGCCAAGCCAGACCGATGGTGTTTTTAGTCACATCGAACACATGGACATTGGATGGACAGCCCGGTTCAAAGGAGGGGTCACAGGCCTTGAGGTAAGATGTAGACGGGCTTGGTAGACCCACTCCAGCTACATTCTCAGCAGATACCCTGAATTCATATTCATGGTCCTCAGTCAATCCTGTCGCTCTGAAACGTAAGTCTGTCACCCTACGCTTGTTGCACTTGGTCCATCTCACTCCAGCTCTGTCTCTCTTCTCAACAATGTAACCAACAATTTCACTGCCTCCAGTTGCCTCCGGGCGGTTCCAGCAGACGGTCATGGAGTCTCTGGTTATGTTAGTGATCTCAAGCTCCTGAGGTGAGCCAGGGGGAACAAATGGATTTCTCATGATAACTGGCACTGATTCAAGAGGCTCGCCCGTTCCGTATTTGTTGACAGCCATGACTCTGAAGATGTACTCGTTGCCCTTCAACAGTTTGGTAACCTTGAACATGGTAGCTCCACAGTCACTGGAGACTAAGGTCCATGCCAGGCGGCTGGTTTCTCTCTTCTGAATGACATAGTGAGAAATGCTTGCTCCTCCATCGTGCCTGGGGGGCAACCATGACAGGGAGCACTTCTCCTCAGTCACATTGCTGACGGTGAGAGGTCCCTCTGCGGGACCTGGTCTGTCCAGGACCTTGACGCTGAATGGGACAGTCTTACTTCCAGCCACATTAGTCACAACAAGCGTGTACTGTCCACCATCCACTCGGATAGCGTCCTTCACAACGAGCAAAGCCTTAAAATCTGTATTTTTGATCTCAGCTCGTGCTGAGTTTTCAACTTCAACATTTCCCTTGAACCACTGAGCTTTGGGGACGGGTTTTCCCTCCACACTGGCCTCCAGACTGAAAGTCTCACCAGCATTGAGGACAATGGTCTGGTTGTACATAGAATCCGTCTCACACTTAGGTTGCTCAATTTCATCCTTGGCTGTGATGGATCCCGTACTCTCAGAGGGCTTGCTGACAGCACCAGCTGCATTCCTTGCTATTACTCGGAAATCATATTTACTGTCTTCCGTCAGACCGGTCACTGTGAATTCATGTTCAATGACGTTCGCAAAGCTGGCCTTCATCCACTTTCCCTCAGGAAGGTCGCGTTTCTCCACGACATAGCCTGTGATAAGGCTTCCACCATTATACTCCGGAGCCGTCCACCTCAGCTTCACTGAGTGCCTGGTCACAATCACCGCGTCAGGGCGGCCAGGGGGATAACACGGGTCACGGGCTACATAAACCTCAGAGACTTTGCTGCATTTTCCAATGCCAACAATATTCTCAGCATAGACTCTGTATTCATACTCAATGCCTTCCTCAAGAGGAGCAGATTTGTACCTGCAGTCTTGGATGAGCATTTTGTTGATCTTGGTCCAGAGGATACTGTTCTTCTCCTTTCTCTCTAGATGGTAGCCCAAAATGGCACTTCCTCCATCCGATGGGGGTTTGTGCCACTCAACCACCATGTAGTCTTTAGAATATGTGGACACAAATGGTGTTCCCGAAGGGCCAGGCTCCTGGAACGGATACCGAGCCACAACAGGCTCTGAATCGATTGCATAACTCTTTCCCAATCTGTTCTCAGCATAGATTCTGAACTGGTATTCACTACCGGTCTTCAGATTGCTCACTTTTAGCGTGGTCCTTGCCAGAGTAGCAGATAAGACTATCCAATTAGTTGTTGTTGTGTCTCTCTTTTCCACAACATAGTTGGAGATCGGGCAACCACCCGTATATGTTGGAGGCTCCCAGTTAAGAGTCATACTCTCAGCACTAACATCCTCAAATTTGACAGGGCCTGTTGGTGGGCCTGGTTTGTCTAGGGTAATTACCTCAATTGTGGCATCCTTAGAACCCAGGGCATTGACAATATTGATGCTGTACATGCCTCCATCGTCTCTGGCGGAATCTTTTATGGTGAGGGTGGTGTGACGTGCCGAGTCAGTGACATTGACTCTGGTGGTCTGCTTGAGGGCTGCTCCATCCTTTGTCCACGTGATGGTTGGCTTTGGATGACCAGCAACTGGCACCTCAATCTTCAGGTCATACCCCACCTGGACACTGTAGGAGCTCATATGGGGTCTAACGAAAGGCTCAATAACAAGGTCCTTAGCTAAAACAGATTGAGCCAGTTGTCTGGGGTCACTTTTGCCCTTGTCATTCACGGCAAAAACTCTGAACTGGTACTCCTCTCCCTTGAGCAGATTTGTCACTACAGTCTCCAGTGCTTTTCCACTAGCGCACAGGGACCAATTTTCGCTGTCCTTAGGAGCCAATTCAACCTCATAGTAACTGATCCTACTGCCGCCGTCATGCTCAGGCTTCTCCCAGGTAAGAGATACGGTGCTACAAGTGACGTCAACCACACTGACTTTACCAGGTGGCTGAGGCTTTTCAGATATCTTAAGTGGTTCTATGGTTTTAGCAGGGAGCCCCACGCCATATTCATTCTCGGCCAGGACTCTGAAGAAGAAGATTCCACCCTCTGGAAGAGGCTCAACTTTCCATGACATCTTGTTGCAGGTGGTGATGGGAGAATAAACTTTCCTAGTGCTCTCACGTTTCTCAACAATATAATGCTTGATCTTTGAGCCGCCATCCAGATGTGGAGGCTCCCATGTGAGAGTGACGGAATTCTTGGTTATCTCTTTCACTAAGAAGTTAGCCGGTGGACCAGGTGAATCCAAGACTCTGACACTGATGAAGACCGACTTCACTCCGCTGGCATTCTCTGCAGTCAGGGTGTACTTGCCGGTGTCAAATCTGTCAACATTCTCAATGACAAGTGAAGCATAGCTGCTTGTATTGTCAATCAGGGCAGTCTTTTTAATTTCACCCTCAGCCTTCCCCCATTTCATCTCAGGAGCTGGACGACCTCTCACGGGAACAAACAGCCTGAGAGTACTTGCTGATCTGATGTTGATCATCTTTCTCATATCACTATCCAAGTCAAGATCTGGAGCCTCCAGCTTTTCCTCCAGCAGAATCTTTCCTGGGATATCAGCATGCTCCCCGACACCAACTTTGTTGATGGCGCAAACTCTGAATTGGTATTCGTGCTTCTCCAGAAGCTTTTTCACTGTGAACTTGGTGTCTGTGATTCCAGTTGGAGGAGTGCACATAAACCACTCATCACTTGCTGAATTGCAGGCCTCAACAATGTAAGCCTGAATCTCACAGCCACCATCATAGATGGGTTTGCTCCACGTCAGAGAAACAGTGGACCTAGATGTGTCCACCACCTTGGGGTTGTTTGGCGGGCCTGCTTTGAAGACAGGATCCAATGCTTTGTAGTACACAGTGGGTGCACTAGGTGTTCCAACCCCAGCAGCATTTTCAGCAGCAACTCTGAATTCATAGCTGTGGTTTTCTAGGAGCCCTGTCACTCTAAAGCGCAGCTCACTCACTGTCCGCTTGTTGCACCTGGTCCATCTCACGCCGTCCTTGTCACGTTTCTCAACAATGTATCCATGAATGGAGCTGCCACCATCGTTAGTCGGTCTATCCCAGGTCACCACCATTGAGTCTTTGGTGATTGTGGAGACTTCTACATCTGTTGGTGAGTTGGAAGTGACAAACTGATTTCTGGCGATCATTGGCTCAGATTCTAGCGGCTCACCAACTCCGTATTTGTTGACTGCAATCACTCTGAAGATGTACTCATTACCAGGAAGAAGTTTTGTGATCTTCAGGTTCAGTGTCTGAACTTTTTGTTCAACGACAGTCCAAACCAGTCGGCTGGTTTCCCTCCTCTCAACAATGTAGTAGGACACATCGCTACCTCCATCTTGCAGGGGTGACTTCCAGGCGATGGTGCATTTCTCACTGGTTACCCCATAGATGGAGATAGGGCCATCAGGTGGACCTGGTCTGTCCAGGACCTTGACATTAATGTTAACAGATTTTTCTCCTCCAACATTCTTTACCAGCAAAGTGTACTGACCTCCATCAACACGGATAGCTTCTCTAACCACAAGGCAAGCTGTAAAGTCTGTGTTCTTGAGCTCTAGGCGGGCTGCGTCAGAAATCTCTCGGCCCTCCTTACACCAGTGAACATTGGGCACGGGCTTACCAGAGACACCCGCCTCAAGCCGGAATGTATCTCCAGCATTTACCACCACAGCCTGGGAGTACTTAGCTTCTAAGTCAATCTTGGGTGGATCCACCTCATCTTTGGCAGTGATGGATCCAGTAGAATCAGAAGGCTTGCTGAAGACACCTGCTGAATTCTTGGCAATGACACGGAACTCATAAATCTGATTTTCTGTAAGTCCTGTGACAACAAATTTAGTCTCAATGACGTTGGCAAAACTAGCTTTCATCCAGCGGCCCGCTCCTTCCTTCTTCTCAACCACATAGCCTGTGATCTTGATGCCGCCATCATACTCCGGTTTGGTCCATCTGAGTGTCACTTGGTTTCTTGTCACAATGACAGCTTCAGGTTTTCCTGGTCTGTCACAAGGATCTCTGGCCACTTGCATTTCACTCAGTTTGCTGGCTTTGCTGAGACCAACGATGTTCTCAGCATATACTCTGAACTCATACTCAATACCCTCCTCAAGGCCAACGGCCTTAAATCTGTTTTCTGGGATTATTTGTTTGTTCTGTTTCACCCACAATATGCTGTTTCTCTCCTTGAGATCCAAGTGGTAGCCCAGAATTTTGCTCCCACCATCACTGCTTGGTGTATCCCAAACAATCACCATGCTCTCCTTGGTGGCTGACTGGACCACCACAGAACGTGGTGAGCCGGGCACTTGGAACGGATACTGAGCGACAATGGTTTCAGAAAGCAGACAAGGGGACTTGCCATACCTATTCTCTGCAGCAATCCTAAACTGGTACTCAACTCCTGTCTTCAGACGGGCGGCCTTGATAGTGGTTCTGGCCACAGTAGCTGAGACAATCTGCCAGTTAGTGGTAGACGTGTCTCTCTTCTCAACAACGTAATTGCTGATGGCACATCCACCGTCATACTCTGGTGGATTCCAGGACAAGACCAGACTGTCAGCAGTGACCTCGTCCAGTTTAATTGGGCCAGTCGGAGGAACAGGCTTATCTAGAACAATGACATTGAGGTCTGTAGACGCTTCTCCAACTGTGTTGGTCAGTTTGATGGTGTATGTGCCCACATCATCTCTGCAAGCCTCCTTAATAACCAGGAGAAGGTTTTTATCTGTGGCTTCAGAATTAACTCTAGTTGTCTCCTTGAGAACAATGCCGTCTTTGAGCCAGGTTGCTGTAGCCTTTGGACAAGCAGCATATGGCACATATATCTTCAGATCATCTCCTGCTAGCACACTGAATGTTGTGAAAATCTGTTTGAAGGTCGGTGGGATGACTAGGTCTTTAGCCACCACAGGAAGACTAAGGCCACGTGGATCACTAACTCCCTTTTCGTTGGTGGCTGAGATACGGAACATGTACTCCTCTCCCTGTGTCAGGCCAGTTACAATAGCCAAATTGGTCTTTACCACCATGACCTGGGTCCACTTCTCACTGCCTTTACCTTGCATCTCAATATTATAGCCAGTGATTCTGCTGCCACCATCATAATCAGGCTTTTCCCAGGATAGTGTGACACTAGAGCTGGTAACTTCAAGGAGCGTCACTTTACCTGGTGGCAGAGGCTTCTCTGACACAGTAATTGATTCAGGTGTCTCCACTGGGAGACCAATGCCGTATTCATTCTCAGCAAGGATTCTAAAGCAGTACATCTTTCCTTCCTCCAGGTCCCCAATTTTCCAACTGGACTTATGGCAGCTGGCGCAAACTGTTGAATAGGCCTTTCTGGTCGACTCTCGCTTCTCCACAATGTAGTTGCGGACTCTGGAGCCTCCATCAATGAGAGGTGCATCCCAAACGAGAGAAACGGAATCTCTGGTGATCTCCTTGATGAACAAATTCTGAGGGGCTCCGGGAGTATCAAGCACCCGGACATTAATAAAGGCCGTTTTGCTTCCTGAGGTATTCTCCACTGTCACCATGTATTTACCTGCATCAAATCTGTCCACATTGTCGATCTGAAGAGTGGTGAATGATGAGGTGATTTCAATATTAGCTCTGTCCAGGGATTCTCCATGCTCTCTTGACCATTTAACCTCAGGTACCGGTCTGCCTTTGATAGGAACAAAGAGTCTCAGGGTGCTACAGGCTCTGAGGCTGACCACCTTACGCAGCTCGGCTCCAAGTTCAATTTCTGGAGGAAGCTGTCTGTCTTCAGCCTTGGGGGTTCCGGGAACCGCAGCGGGTTCCCCCACTCCCTCGCAATTAGTGGCACAAACGTTGATTTTGTACTCTTGGTTTTCCTTCAAGCTGGTAATGGTGAAGGACGTGGCTGTCCACCCCTTCTTGGGAGTGTGTATTGTCCACTCATCTTCCTCTGGAAGGCAGGTCTCCACAATGTAGCCTGTGATTTCAGAACCTCCATCGTAGACCGGCTTGTTCCAGGCAAGGGTGACGGAAGACTTGGTTGTGTCCAGAACTCTGGGGTTCCCTGGAGGTCCGGGCTGGAAGATGCTATCTACCGCTTTGTAGAATGGACTGGAAGGACTAGGCTGACTTAGACCAGCATTGTTCTCAGCAAGAACTCTGAATTCATATTCGTGTCCTGGCGTGAGCCCGGAGGCCTTGAAGCGCAGGTCTGTTACAGTCCTCTTGTTACATTTCACCCAGCGCAGGCCAGTCTTATCCCTTCTTTCAATGATGTAAGTGTTCAATCTGCTGCCTCCATCGTGTTCGGGGCGCTCCCAGCACACAACCATGGAGTCCTTGGTAATGGTGGTGACTTCAGGCTGCTGTGGGGGGTCACTGGGAACATACGGGTTGGTACAGATGATAGGGTCAGACTCCAGCGGCTCGCCCACCCCATACTTGTTGACAGCCATGACTCTGAAGATGTATTCATTGCCCTTCAGGAGCTTGGTGACCTTAAACCTGTTTGCCTGAAGGTCTGTGGCAACGTTTGTCCATGCCAATCTACTGGTCTCTCGCCTCTGAATGATAAAGTACTCGATCTTGGCACCGCCATCATGTGTTGGATGTAGCCAGTTAAGGACACATTTCTCAGCAGCAACATCAGTAACAGTGAGGGAGTCCGGTGGCCCGGGTCTGTCGAGCACCTTGACGTTGTAGGTGAATTTGGCAAAGCCCCCAGGATTGCTGGCAGTGAGTGTAAAAGCACCTCCATCCTTCCTCAGGGAGTCTTTATTCGTTAGGGTTGTGTGGAAGTCACTTGTCTTTATCTCAAGCTTGGCTGTATCCCCAAGCTCCTTTTCTTCCTTAGTCCATACCAAAGATGGGATTGGCCTGCCAGTCACACTGGCCTCCAGCTTGAACAACTCTCCTGCCATGACAACAACATTGCTGCTATAAGACGAATCAACATCAAGCCTGGGCTCTTCAATGTCATCTCTGCATGTGATTGCCTCAGATGACTGGGATGGAGCACTGACAGCACCCGCTGAATTTCTGGCAAGCACGCGGATTTCATAAGTTTTATCTTCGATCAGACCACTGACTGTGTAGATGGTTTCCAGGATGTTGTTGAAGTTGGCTTTAAGCCAGCGTCCATTAGGCATCTCCCTCCTCTCAATTGTGTATCCAGTGATGGAGAATCCACCATCTCCCTCCGGTTTGGTCCATGATACTGTCACCTCGTGTCTGGTGACATTCAGTGCCACGGGTCTGCCTGGTGGGTCAACTGGGTCAAGCGCATACACTCTCTCTCCGAGGGTTTGCTTGGTTTGCTGAGACCGGCCATGTTTTCAGCAATAACACGGTGTTCATACGCAATTCCATCAACAAGGCCTGATGATTTGAAGATATTTCCGACAACAATGGCCTTGCTGACTCTCTGCCACAGAATGCTGTTTTCCTCTTTTCTGTCCACGTGATAGCCAAGGATGACGCTACCTCCATCAGAGGAAGGCTCATTCCAGCTCAGAGTCATAGCATCCTTGTTGAAAGATGTGATCACAGGAGTGCCCGGCTGGCCCGGCACATCAAATGGATACGCAGCCACTACTGGCTCAGAAACAACGCATGGTCCAATGCCATATCTGTTCTGGGCCTTGATGCGGAACTGGTACTGGGTCCCAGTGTTGAGGCGGGCTGCCTTGAATGTGGTGCGGATCACTGTCGCCGCCAACTCTATCCAGGAAGTGCCGGTAGTCTCCCGCATCTCGAC
Organism: Gasterosteus nipponicus; assembly: GCA_014132575.2. NCBI lineage: Eukaryota > Metazoa > Chordata > Actinopteri > Perciformes > Gasterosteidae > Gasterosteus > Gasterosteus nipponicus. The sequence continues at coordinate 156,548 of BMAF01000010.1, read as the reverse complement.
GATATAATTGTTGATGGGAACACCTCCATCATTCTCTGGTGCCTCCCAGGACATGAGAACGTAATCACAGGAAACCTCGTCCAGCTTTATGGGACCAGTGGGGGGACCTGGAATGTCATGGACCAAGACTGTGATTGTCTCAGTCACTGTGCCCAGCATGTTCCTTCCAGTCATGGAGTACTGTCCTCCGTCAGACCTCTTTATCTCACTGATGTTGAGGATGGTTGACGTTGTTGTGGTTTCAACGTTCATTCTTTGTGTCTCCTTGAGCCCTATGTCTCCCTTCTTCCAGGAAACCACAGGTCTGGGTTTACCAAGGACAGGGATTTCCACTTTGATGCGATCCCCTGCCTTGGCGATCACCGTCATCTGGTAGACTCCACGCAGGTCAAAGGATGGAGCAGATGTCTGCTCTTTGATAATGGCGGGCCTGCTCTCGCGTGGGTCACTCCGGCCCGACGCATTGACAGCAATTATGCGGAAGGTATATTCTGCGCCTTGAACAAGATCTGTGACGGTGTAGTCCAGGGCCTTCAAGGTGTCCACATGAACCCACTGGTCAGTGTCCTTCTTCTGGGCCTCAATGACATACCCGGTGATCAAGCTGCCCCCGTCGTGAAGGGGCTTGGTCCACGCCAGACTCGCACTGTCATCTGACACATCTGTGACATACAAGTTCTCTGGTGCTGAGGGGGCCTGAGACACCCTGATTGGCTCAGGGGATTCAGCAGGCTCGCCTACGCCCAGGTCATTCTCGGCAGAGATACGAAAGTAGTAGTAAGCTCCCTCCTCCAGGTCTGTGAATTTGTAGGAGCACTTCTGCCATGTGGTGGTAATTACTGTGTAGGCCTTCTTGGTGGCCTCCCTCTTTTCAATGACATAGTTGCAAATCTTAGAACCACCATCGATTATGGGGATTTCCCACTGGAGGGTGATGGTGTTCTTGGTGATCTCTCTAGGCTTGACGTTCACTGGAGGTCCTGGTGTGTCCAAAACCTTCACATTAACAAAACCGGTCTTCTTCCCGGCAACGTTCTCAAGACAAAGGTTATACTTTCCAGCATCGTATCTGGTGCAGTCAGGAATAACCAGGAGAGTGTAGGACTCAGTTGTGTCAATGTGAGCACGTTTCTTCAGGTTGCTGTCATCTTTGCTCCAGGTTACTTCAGGAACAGGACGACCCCGAATGGGGACAAACATACGGATTGAAGCACGGCACCTGACCACCAGGGTTTTCCTGAGTTCAGCATCCAGCTCAAAATCTGGCAGCGTTTCCTGGTCCACCAGTTCAATCACGTTCTCAACCTCTGCAGGCTCGCCAACTCCCTCAGAGTTTAGGGCGGTGACTCTAAAGTGGTATTTGCCTCCTTTTTGAAGTTTACCAACGACATAATCCGTAGCTTTCAATGGATACTGTGTCTCCACCTCCCAGTCATCATGCCCTTCCTTTTTGTACTCAACAATATATCCTTCCACTTCAAGACCACCATCGTAGTGGGGCTTGCCCCAGGCAAAGGAAGCTGTGGTTTTTGTGGTGTCTGTAATCCTGGCGTTGGATGGCGGACCAGGTGGATCTAATAAACAAGGCAAACATTTTTAAATGAAACATGGTAATTTTGTTCTGCACATACAACTCTCCTGTCTTAAAATATGATCCAGGGTGAAGTGATAAGTAAGTTTTACTTACATACAATGTCCTTGGTCATCACAGGTTGTGATGGCTGACTTGGCTCCCCGAATCCAGCCTTGTTCTCTGCAGTGACTCTAAACTCATACTCTACTCCCTCAGTTAGACCTTGCACCTTAAAGCGCAGGTCAGGGACCGTCCTCTTACTGGCTCTCACCCATCTCATTCCTCTCCTTTCTTTCCTCTCTACACAATATCCTCTGATGTCACTTCCCCCGTCCTGTATTGGTCTTCTCCATGAAATGGTGACAGCGTTCCTACTGATGTTATCGACCTCTGGGATTGAAGGTGGGCCTGGTGGTTCTGGAGAAGCAACATGAGAGAGAACATTTTAGTCAGTTATGCCTTGGTCTATAATATAATTACAAGCAAATATAGAGCACATAAACTTACGGTAACTGTCAACCATTTTTATTGGACCGGAGTGGCTTGAGTCTCCGATGCCATACTGGTTCACAGCAAACACTCTGAAGATGTACTCATTGCCCTTGATCAGTTTGCAGGCTACATATCTGCAGTCCATGACGTTTTCGGCTAGCTTGGTCCACTGCAGGCGACTGGTCTCTCTCTTCTCAAGAATGTAGGACTTGATGGAGAAGCCTCCATCCTCCTCTGGTGGAAGCCAAGTCAGAGTACACTTCTCGGCTGAGATGTTGCTGGCTTCAATGGGGCCTGAGGGTCCAGGCACATCCAGGACCTTCACCTTTACATGTTCCTCCTTAATGCCAAAAGGATTGCTGGCGGTGATGGTGTACTCCCCTGTGTTCTTCCTGCTTGCGTACTTGATAGCCAGAGAGGAGGAGGTGGGGGTGCTGGTGATGGTGATGATGTCAGAGCTCTTAAACTCACGTCCTCCCTTGGACCAGACAGCGGTTGGTGGAGGTTTTCCCAAAATCTTGGAGGCCGAGATCAGGATGGTGTCTCCCGCCTTGACGGAAACACCGTCCTTCATGCCTGGATCAATTGTGATGGTCGGGGGCTCTGCAGAGAAGACAAAAGACAGATTTCAAAGAAGCTCCTCATTTTTTAACCAATCAATCCAAATTGGTTTCCCGCCCACCATATTCATCCTTGCAGGTCAGAAGCGCTGTTGTCTCTGACGGAACACTGATGGCCCCTGCAGAGTTCTTGGCCCTAATCCTGAACTGATACTGAGATCCCTCCGTCAGGTCGGGGACGGTGAAGGCACAGCCGTGGACATTGACGTGATTGGCCTTCATCCAGGTCTTGCCAGCGGCCTCCAGCTTCTCCACCATGTAGCCGGTCAGCTTGTGGCCGCCGTCGTATTTGGGGGGGGTCCACATTAGGGTGACCGTGGTCCTGGTGACATTGATCACGTCGGGCTTGCCAGGAGGATCTGACGGGATACAGAGTAAACCCGTTAAATAAACCATTTCCATTTAAGCATTCGGTATTGTAGGAAAAAACAAAGCAGTGAACCCACCAATTGGGTCGAGGGCAACCACGCCCTCGGTGACCCTGCTTGGCCTTCCAAGGCCAGCCACGTTCATGGCCATCACTCTGAATTCGTACTCTAGTCCCTCGATCAGGCCGGTGACTCTGCACTCCTTCACTCTCAGAGGAGTCTTACTGGCCCGTTTCCACATCAGACTGTTCCTTTCCTTAAACTCCACATGATATCCTACAGGCAACACAAAATCAGTTGGAGATGATTGCTGCTGTTTGATATTTGCTCTAAAGTTCAAACTGTCCACCACAGTCTGTTACCGGTTATTGGGGAACCACCAGAGTCCTTCGGATCGGCCCAAGTCAAGATGGCTGACTCGTGGCGGATGCTCAATATTTCTGGTGGAGCAGGTGCCTCGGGCACATCTGGAGGAGGCAGAGAAAGAGAAATGAAACAAATAATTAACAACATTCTTTCCCATGTAACAGTCGTATTAGAACAGTGTTCCAAAACTGTAACTTTAAACTGACTTTAAAGTTTAACTTAAACTTTAAATTTGTGCATTTGTTCCCTCTGATTAGCAGTTAAACAGTGTATGTTTAGTGCTTTTATTGTGAAAGGTGAGAAGAGAAGGAGTGGATCTGGTCTGCAGTGCTTTGGTGGTTGAACCAAATGATCTTGTTCCGGACTGCGGAGCCTCCCTGTGGTTGCTGTGGTATTGTGCATTGTAAATTATTACTATAGTGTGTGTGTGTGTGTGTGTGTGTTTGTGTGTGTGTTGAATATGTCTATCTGCTCAAAGGGATTTGTTGCATTTTTCATACGTCCTAATGAAGAGCGGATTCAAGATCCCACAAGGCAGTTTATTCCTGTATTACTCAGTGACGTAGTTAGGAGCAGGATACTCACTGAACGGGTGCTGGGCGACGACCGGGTCGGACCTCAGATGCTCCCCGACCCCATACTTGTTCTCAGCGAACACTCTGAAGATGTACTCTATTCCATCGTGGAGCCGGATCACCCTCATGGTGGTCTTCTGAATGGCCGAGGCCACTGTGGCCCACTTGTTGTCCGTCGTCCTCCTCTTCTCCACGATGTAGTTGGACACCTCGGCGCCGCCGTCGTCCTTGGGCGGCGCCCACTCCAGGGTGATACCGTCAGCGGTGATCTCCTCGAACTTGATGGGTCCGGTGCAGATACCGGGCTTGCCGACCACCTTCAGCTGGAACTTGCAGTCCTTGGAGCCGGCGCTGTTCCTGACGTGGACGTTGAAGGTCTCGGCGTCTCCTCTCTGGCAGTCTCTGATCAGCAGAGTGGTGACGCCCTGAGACGCCTCCACGCACATTCTGCCGGTGTCGCCGAGCACCACGTCGCCTTTCTTCCAGGTGACGGTGGGGGGGGGCACTCCGGTGACGGGGATGTTGATGCGCGTGGTGCTGCCCTCCTTCACCACGCAGCAGCCGTCGTGCAGGGCACTCAGGTTGCAGTCGGGCGGCACTGGAAAGCAAAGGAGCGGCTCAACAGGAAGGTTTCAACGACAAACCATCTGAACCACAACAGCACCCGGCACTGATTTCTCACCAAACTGGTCCTTGGCGACCACGGTGAGCTCGATGGGCGGTCCCTCTCCCGACTCGTTGAGCGCCTTGACTCTGAACAAGTACTCCTTGTCCGCGGTCAGCTCGCCCACAGTGTGTGAGGAGGTCTTGCCTTTCGCGATCTGCTTCCACTTCTGCTCGCCCTCGCTCTGCTCCAGGATGTAGGCGCTGACGTGGCTTCCGCCGTCGCTGAGGGGCTTCTTCCAGCCCAGGACCACGGAGTCCTTGGTGGTCTTTTGGGCTCTGAAGTCGGTGACTGGACCGGGTTGCTCTGAAGGGGGCGACAGATGAGTTAAGATCAAACATGGTTTCACTGTCCTAGATTGAATTACGTTAGAAAACACGCATACTACCTGTTAGTTTAAGACAACATCTCAAATAGACCACATACCCCTGAGATTGACAAGACATATGTAAACACCTCTGTTACTCTGCTTTACTGTGTGACCAACAGACACTTGAAGCTACCTGAGGCCCGGACGCTGCCGGCGGTCTCGCAGCCCTCCCCGATGCCGTAGGCGTTTTCGGCCAGCACTCTGAAGCAGTAGGCCTGTCCGGCCTCCAGGTTGGTGATCCTGAAGGAGATCTTGCAGCAGTCCGTTGCCACGCAGGTCCAGGCCTTCCTCTCGGCCAGACGCTTCTCCACCACGTAGCTCTTGACTGGGCTGCCACCGTCGATCAGCGGGGCGTCCCAGGTGATGCAGGCGTGGCTCCTGGAGGTCTCCTTCACCGTCAGGTTCAGCGGCGGCCCAGGAGAGTCTGTCGGGGGAGGTGAGACGATAGCTTTCGTTAGCATGATGGGAGTAATAATCCAGTCGTTGTTTACATGAAATCATCATCATATTGTTTAGGATTAAACTCATTTTGGTACCACTTATTCCATAATGTAATTTAACTGTTCCAACATTTTTGGTGATTTGCAGGGGGGTTATTTGCTCACTCACACAATGCGGCCCCCGGTGGACTGATCAGGGATAGCAGCTATTTATAATATACAACATAATAGTAATAGTGATTAGATATTATCCTGCGGGCCAAAGATAATTGAGTTTGACAAATGTGGGTTAAAGAGTTAACGTTTATAGATAAATCTGTGCATATTTAAATTGTGTTGCGGCCCCTATTTATGAAAACGACTTATCAACCATTACATATTTCTTCTCGCCTGTAACATACCGAGGCGTGCTCACTAGGGTGCGTGTACTCAGTGCGTCTCCTGCTCTCTTACCGAGGACTTTGACCACGATGGTGTAGCTTTTGCAGCCGCTGCTGTTCTCCAGCGAGAGGACATATTTGCCAGCGTCATATCGGTTTATGTCCTCGATCATTAGCAGGGTGTCCCACTCGGGACGTCTTGATCAGCACGCCCTGTCTGTCCTTCAAGACGGCGTCCACCTTGGTCCACGTCACCTTAGGCGCCGGTCGTCCCCTCAGAGGGACGTAGAGCCTGAGGGTGACGCCGGCTCGAAGAACCAAGACCTTTCTGAGGTCGGCGTCCAGCTCAGCTTCAGGAGCGACTGGAGGACAGAATGAAGGTCAATAATCCAGCGCTAGTTGACCCCCTGTATTATTTATTCTGACAGTGCAACGAGGAAAAGTTGTTTTTATGAAAAGAAAAGGAAAACTAATTATTTTCTGTATGCTGTTAACAAACACAATCGTTGCCTGCCCATCTACTCAGGGACGGCTTATCGAACAGAATCAATCAATATGATGGGCTGGGGGTCGTACTCAGGATGTCCTTGGGCGTGTGGTTTCCTGGGACCTCGCTGGGGTCGCTGAAGCCGATCTTGTTGACAGCGATGACTCTGAACTGGTACTCGGTGTCGTCCATCAGGCCGGCCATCAGGAACTTGGTGTTCTGGAGCTTCTTCGGGATGTTGCACTTGGTCCAGTGCTCGCCGTCGACTCGCCTGTACTCAACCAGGTAGCCGATGATGTCGCAGCCGCCGTCGTACGCCGGTTTGGTCCAGCTGAGGCTGATGGAGCTCTTGGTGGAATCCACCACCTTGGGGAACGCAGGCGGGCCGGGAGGATCTGGACACGGGACACGTGGACATATTTGTTATTTTTCTCACCATTGTTACACAAAGAGATAAATTGAGGCGCGAATATGTTCCAAGCGGATACTTACAGACGGGGTCGACGGCCAGTGCGGCGTTGGAAGCGTCGCTGGGTTTTCCCAGGCCAGCCTTGTTCATGGCGATGACTCTGAACTCGTACTCGCGGAGCCCTCGGTCAGCTGCACGGCTTTGATGGTCCTGTCGATGACGGGCCGGCGGTTGACCTTCGCCCAGGTCAGCTCGGTGGCCTCACGCTTCTCCACCATGTAGCCGAGGATGGTGGCCCTGCCGTCGCTGGCCGGGGCCTTCCAGCTCACTGTCATGGAGTTCTTGGTGATGTTGGTGATGACTGGTGGCTCGGACGGACCGGGAACGTCTGAGGGAAGAGACAAGTTCATGACCATCCGTGCTTGGCTTTGGCTTTCAATTAGTCTGTACGTCTCTACTCCTCTAAGCATATGTATCATGCAGGGGGTGTGGACTGAACTTCATACCATACGGGTTCTTGACCATGACGGGCTCGGCCGTGATGTGGTCTCCGGTGCCGTACTGGTTCTCAGCGCTGACTCTGAACTCGTACTCGTGTCCCTCGATCAGTTTGTCCACCAAGCAGTCGGTGACGTGTCCGTGGATGTTGGCGGAGACCAGCGCCCAGTTGGCCCTGCTGGTCTCACGCTTCTCTATGATGTAGTTGGTGATCTCAGAGCCGCCATCGGCCAGCGGGGGCTCCCATCGCAGCTTAACGCGGTCGGCAAACACCTTGGCGGCTTTCACTGAGGCCGGAGGGCCGGGTTTGTCTGCGGGGGGACGAGTGGGAGATTCTCAGTTTGTCTTCATATACAAGACATGATGTTAATACAATATCAGATCTGACTTACCCAGCACTTTGACCTTGATGGTGGCGTACTTAGAGCCATTGATGTTGTCAGCGGTGATAGTGTAGTCTCCAGACTCCTTCCTGGTGACGGAGAAGAGCTCCAGCAGGTGGACGTGTTTCTTCTGCACCATCTTCAGTCCCTCAACGAGAACCAAAGGCACTCCATCTCTCTTCCAGCTCACCCTGGGCAGCGGTTTGCCAAACACCTCGGCATCCAGGGAGACGTTCTCTCCGGCTTTCACCACGATCAGGTTCTTCATGTTGAGCCCCAGCTCAACGCGAGGAGGAACTGCACACAGGAGAAGAAGGGAGAACAACGGTCATCAGATGTCAGGAGCAGCACAGCTCACTCACGCTTGTCCTTGGCGGGGGCAGGGTTACCATTCTGTGCGATGACAGGGATGGGGTCGGACAGCTCGGACGGCAGGCTGACGTTGATGGCGGTCTTGGCGATGACCCTGAACTGGTACTGTTGGCCTTCTTCCAGGCCGCCCACCACGTAGCTCTCTGCCTGGATGTTCATGCAGTTGGCGTTGCATCGTGTCCACTTTGCTTCTGGAAGCTTTGTGTACTCCATGTAGTAGCCGATCAACTTGCTGCCTCCATCGTGCTTGGGGCGGCTCCAGACCAATGAGACCGAGTGTTTGGTCACATCCATGGCCTCGGGTTTGCCTGGTGGGTCTGAGGGGAGAGAAGCAAAGTTATGCCGTCTGAACGTTGAGTGACCAAGAACCCGGGCGGTGAATTCAAAAAGAACAAACACAATTTCAGCAGTTCTGCTCTCTTAGAAGTAGAATGCTATGCTTTACTGTGACAAACATATGGAGGATGACACGTACCAACAGCCGTCCTGGCAGTGATCAGGTCCGTCTGTTTGCACGGTTTGCCCTGTCCAGCCATGTTGAGTGCCGACACCCTGAAGGTGTACTCCACGCCCTCCATCAGGCCCATGCAGGTGTACTGGGTGGCTTTCACCAAGGACTCGTTGGCCTTCACCCACAGAAGGCTGTTCCTCTCCTTCTTCTCAATGCAAAATCCGGTTAGGGGCGAGCCCCCGTCGCTGCTGGGACGCTCCCAGGACAGTATAACAAAGTCCTTGAAGACTTTGTTGATTTGCAGGTTGATGGGCTCGCTGGGAGGGTCTTTAGGTAAAAAAAGAGTCAGTACATATTGTTCTTTGCCATAATATCAATGATAACGTTTGGCTCACACTTACCAAATGGGTGTCTGGCAATCATCTTCTCGGAGTAGATGGGCGTGGAGACGCCCAACCTGTTCTCAGCACGGACTCGGAAGCTGTACTCTTTGCCAGTCGTCAGTTTGGTTACTCTGAAGCTGGTTTTGGTGCAGGACGTGGTTACGGGGACCCAGTCGCCCCGGCTGACGTCACACTTCTCCACAATATAGTTGGTGATGTTGCTCCCGCCATCTTCCTGCGGGGTGTTCCAGAGCAGCGTGCAGGCATCGATGTCCTGTTCTGTGATCTCTATCGGCGCTTCGGGGGGTCCAGGGATGTCTGCAGTGACACAGAGGAGGAGTTATCAATGTAAACACATAGTCATCCGTCTCCGTCAGCTCCAACAGCCTCGGTGGTTCAGACTGACCCATGACGGTGACTCTGAGGATCTGGTTGATCCTGCCGGTGCTGTTCTCGGCCGACAGGCTGTAGTAGCCGCTGTCCGTTCTCTTCACGTTCTTTATGATAAGCGTGCAGGTCGTCAGCGTCTTTACCACCGCCAGGCGGTCGGAGGTCAGCACGTCCTCGTTGCCCTGCTTCCACTTGCAGAAGGGAGACGGTTTACCCGCCACAAGGGCCTCAACCACCAGTTTGGAGCCCGCTCTCACCGTCACAATGTCGGGCAAGATGATCTTAGGAGCCACTGGGAGGAAGGAAAAGCACCAAAGGTTGCTACGGACATTCATCCGTTTGCGGTATTGTTTGAGCAGTCTGGTGTGGAGGTGCAGGTGGAGGTCTACTCACTGAGCTGCTCCTTGACCTCAAAAACTCCCTCTGCCTCTCTGGCCAGACTGACTCCCACTGAGTTCCTGGCGGCCACTCTGAACTTGTATTTGGTTCCTTCCTTCAGACCGACCACCACGATGGTCATGTCTTTGACCACCGAGTACGGCGTCCACTTGTCCTCGGGAGCGCCCTCCTCCTGGTAGTCCACCACGTAACCGTTGATTTTGGCTCCTCCGTCCCTGAGCGGCTTCAGCCAGCCCAGCGTGGCACTGTTCTTGGTAATCTCCAACACGTCCATCTTCTTCGGAGGGTCGGGCTCGCCTGGATGCGGCACACAAAAAGGTGTCAGGACAAATGAGGGAAGCAACAAACAGGCAGTTCGGTCAGTTCAGACACTCACTGATTGGGTCGACAGCCAGGTAGGACTTGGGCGAGTCTTGAGGAACTCCGATGCCATACTTGTTGCAGGCTGTGACTCTGAAGTAGTACTCGATGCCAGGCGTCATGTTGGTCACCTTGAAGCTGGTCTTCTTTAGCTCCTCTGTGCACTTGTTCCAGGTCTTCCTGTCTACCTCCCGTTTCTCCACGATGTAGTTGAGGATGGGGCTTCCGCCGTCGTTATCTGGCGGCAACCAGGACAGCTGGGCGGAGGTCTTGGTGATGTTGTTTGCCTCCAGGCCGCCGACGGGACCAGGAGTGTCTGCAGAGGATGATGAATAAATCAACTACGTTGGTCATACGGTTTCCTCAAAGGCAAATGTTGGGAAAAATGCAGCTCGTCATGATTATTTTCTCACCGAGGACTTTGACACGGACGTACACGGCTTTCTCTCCAGCCGAGTTGGACAGAGTCAGGGAGTATCTCCCAGAATCGTCTCTGGTGCTCTCAGGGATGACCAGGAAGGACATAGTGTCCACCTGGTCCACATGACCTCGGCGGATCACGTTGTCCACTCCCAGGCGCTTCCAGGTGACCTTGGGGGACGGCCTTCCTCTGATCACAGCAAAAAGTCTGATCGGACAGCCAGCCCGGACAGACAGGCCTTTCCTCAGACTGGCGTCCAGGTCGATCTCTGGAGCCTCTGTTGCCATAGAAACACGTTGATGTAGAGATTATTAGTGTTGTTAACATTGTTGATAAAGGACGATACAGCCTCTGTGGGCCGTAGCAGGCATCCATTCTTACCCAGGACCTCCTTGGGGGAGACTGCCTCCTTCAAGTAGGCGTGGCGCCCCCAGCCCACCTGGTTTTGGGCGGACACTTTGAAATCGTACTCCAGCTTCTCATCCAGCTGGCCGATGGTGAACTCTGTCATCACCAACGGGCCGTGGGTGTCAATTCTCTTCCAGCCCTCTGAAGGCTTCTCGGGGTCTGCGTCACTTTTCAGCCTCAGGTCGAGGCTGTAGTTGATGATGGGGGCACCACCATCATACACAGGCTTAGACCAGGACAGGGTGATGGAGGTCTTGGTGCTGTCACCCACTTTCAGGCCTGCAGGGGGGCCAGGGGGCTCTGCAAGTACAGAAAGCAACTCAGAGTTCAATAAAGGTACTTGCTGTGGGCAACACGTCATCTGATCTCAAGAACAGCAAACTGACCGATGGGATCTTTGGCTGCGACGGGCCTGCAGGGTTTGCTGGGTTCCCCCAGGCCCACCTCGTTCTCCGCCTTCACCCTGAACTGGTATTCGTGGTTGGGAATCAGGTTGGTGACCTTCATGCGTCTCTCGGAGATGGGGCTCTTGGTGCATGGCACCCAGCGCACTGCCCTCTTCTCCTTCCTCTCCAGGATGTAGCCGGTGATCGACTTCCCTCCGTCATTCTCAGGAGGAGCCCAGACAACGGTCATCTCGTCTTTACTCACCTGGACAGCACAAGAGCACGGAGGTGGTTTACCACTACTGCTGCTATCGAGGCGGATACATGAGCCCATTGTTGTTCCTAAACCCCTTTTAGTATTTGACTTACCTTGGTGACGTCAGGAGCTTCAGGAGGTCCAGGTTTGTTGAACTGGGTCTTGACAGTGACAGGCTTGCTCTCCATGGCCGGCCCTGTTCCCATCTTGTTCTCAGCCCTTACTCTGAAGATGTACTCGTTGCTCTCCACCAGACGAGTGACGTTACAGTACGGCGTGACCACAGAGGCCGAGTACGTGGACCAGACCATCCTCCTGGTCTCGCATTTCTCCAGGATGTAGCTGTCCACCTCACAACCGCCTTCATCCTCCGGAATATCCCACACCACTCTGCACTTGTCGGCCCCGATGCCGGTGATTCTGAGGTTCCTCACTGGGCCGGGGACGTCCAGGACATTAACGTTGGCGTATGCTGTGAAGGTGCCGGCCGAGTTGGTGGCGGTGATGACATACTTTCCGGTGTCAGTGCGTCTGGACTTGGTCAGAAGGAACTTGGAGTAGTCGGTTGTAGTCTCGTAGCTGATTCTCGGGTTGTCTCCGACAGCCTTGTCTTTCACCCATTTGACTTCAGGCTGGGGCTTCCCTCTCAGGGCGGCCTCCATTCTCACGGACTCTCCGGCCCTCACCGTCACAGCTCCGGACAGCTTCAAGTCAATGACGGGCTTCTGGATCTCCTCCCTCACTAGCACGTCGGCGAGTTTCACCCAAGCACTCTCACCGCCTTCGTTGACGGTCTGCACCCTGGATAGCGAACAATAACAATCACTAGGTGTTATTATCAAGTTTAGCTTTGTTAGCTGTACAATAGTTTCTGAGCTACTTGAGTGAGTAGAGACGACCTACCTGAAGGTGTACGTGTGGTTCTCCAGGCACTTGTCAGCCAGGAAAAAGGTGTCGGTGAGATTGTCGCTGCTTAGTTTATCCCACTCTGTATCTGCATCTTTGTCTTTAAACTCCAAGTTGTAGGAGATGTTGGCACTGCCGCCGTCGTAGTCGGGCTTCCTCCATCTCAGATAGACGTGGTGCTTACCGATTTCGGTGGCTCTAAAGTTCTCAGGCTCCCCTGGGTTCTCGATGGGGTCGATGGCCAGCAGAGGGGTCTTGGTCTCCACGCATGGGCCCGGGCCCATCTTGTTCTCGGCACAAACGCGGAACAGGTACTCATGGCCTTCCATCATCTTCGCCTTGATCTTGCGGTTTGTGCAGTGGGAGCTAATCATAGACCACATGCTAATGCTGGGCTCACGGCACTCCACGATGTAGTTGGTGATCTCAGATCCACCGTTGTCCTTAGGGGCCTCCCAGTTGAGCATGCACGAGTCCCTGGTGACATAGGTCGTGTGCAGGTTCTGGCAGTGGCTGGGTCGGTCAAGCACATTCACTGTGATGGTGCAAGAGGCCTCGCCGCCCACATTTGAAGCCTTCAGGACATACTTGCCGTGGTCATCCCTTGTGGCCTCCTTGATCTTTAAGTGGACCACGGGGAAGTTCTGAACGATGGTGACACGTTTGCTGTTCTCCAGAACTGTCTCCTCCTTTGACCAAAGCACTTCTGGGTCAGGACGGGCCTTGATGTACCCGATGATGTTGATGTTGTGTCCGACCCGCACGGTGAGGCGATTGCGGCAGGTGGCGTCCATCTCGATCTCCGGAGGGATCAGGATATCCTGAGCAGTGACGGACTCTGGGATTTCTCTGGACTCTCCATCTCCAATCATGTTGGTGGCATAGACTCTGAAAGCGTAAGTGGCGCCCTCCTCCAGGCCCTTGACCCTGTAGGCACACTGCTTGATGAAGTCATCCAGGTTCACCTTTTTCCATTCATCACTGTCTCCCCGTTTCATCTCCACAGTGTAGCCCAGGATGGGGCTGCCTCCGTCTTTGTTGGGTTTGCTCCACACCAGGTCGGCGTTGGTCTTGCTGTAATCTCTGACTTTGGGGTTGACAGGGGGGCTGGGGACGGTGATGGGCCTGCAGGGCTTGCAGAGGTCAGAGGTGGGAGAGGGGCCGCTGTAGCCGACAATGTTCTCAGCAAACACTCTGAACTCGTACTCGTTTCCCTCGAACAGTCCCTCCACTCTGTACCTCAGGTCCTTACAGGCTGTCTTGTTGACACGGATCCACTTTCCTCCCTTGTGCCGCCGCTCGATGATGTAGCCAGTGATCTGGCTTCCGCCGTCAGACAGGGGCATGGTCCAACCGATCGTAACGGAATCCTCTGCGATATCAGAGGGCTGTGGCTTGCCAGGCTGGCTGGGTGGCAAAAAAGAGTGTTCGGCAACAGTGGGCTTGCTCTCCAGAGCGCCGCCGATGCCCATCTTGTTCTCAGCACGGATGCGAACCACATACTCCACTCCCCTCTGGAGGCGGGGAATGTTGAGCTTGGTGGCCAGGCCGACGGAGCCCACCCCTCCCCAGGTCTCCTTGTTGGACTCGCGCTTCTCCACGATGTAGTTGGTGATGGGGCTACCGCCATCGTCCTTGGGAGGACGCCACTCAATCACCATGGAGTCCGGGGTGACCTCCAGGATGTTAGCAGGTCCAATGGGAGCAGCGGGAACATCCAGGACCGTGACGCTCAAGGCCACCGTCTTGGTTCCGGCCGGGTTGGCCACAGTGAGCAGATAGGTGCCCGTGTGGTTCCTGGTGCACTCGTTAATAGTGAGCACAGTGGAGAAGCTGTCGGTATCCACCTTGACGTTCCCCTCGCTGGTGATCTCCTCTCCTTCGATGGTCCACTTGGCAGAGGGAATGGGTATTCCTCTCATGATGGCTGGCAGCCGGATGGTGCTGCCGGCTTTTACGGTGATTCCTTCAGTGAGCTTGACGTCCACCTCGACGACTGGAGGCACTGTGGACATACGGACAGAAGAGAGAAGTTCAAAAACAGGGAAACACTTAATGTAACTGCAGCATTCCTGTGCCTTGAGCACCGGCAACGATGACTGACTGAGAACCAATTCAAGCCTCGTTAGTTTGCTGATGTTGACTTAAATGAGGAGTAAATGTGCATGAATGCTGATGCTACAGAAAGTAGGAGTACATTTTCCATGTGAGACATAGAGAGCTCACCCAGTTTTTCCTGGCAGAGGATAGGCACAGTGGTGTCGGGTCTGCTGAGGCCAATGGCGTTCTCCGCCCTCACTCGGAAGCGGTAAGTCTTTCCTTCCTCGAGGCCAGTCACATGACTCTCTGGGATGCTAACAATCTTCCACTCGTCCCAGTCCTTCACTCCCTCCTCCTGATACTCCACCAGGAAGCCTGTGATTTCACTTCCGCCGTCGCGGTCGGGCCTGTTCCACACCAACCACACCTCAGTCTTGTCCACATCGTCATGGTGCAGGTCTTTAGGAGGACCAGGAGGGACTGCAGGGACGGACGAAAAAAACAATTAGCTTTGGTGCAATTGAGCATTGGAAACATTGGTTTGACCTATCAGGGTCCAAAAGGAGATTGAATAAATGCTTTTGAGAGTGTGAGACCATTGAAAATATTTGCAACAGATCTCTGAACCCGATACTTTCAGCCAGTAGGAAACATTGTCAAACGTGATGTACTGCACAATAATCTGCTGTTAGCTGTACTGGAACTCACACAGCGGATTCATCGCCTTGATGGACTTTGGCGTCTCGACATATTCGCTGCGTCCGTACTGGTTCTCGGCAGCGACTCTGAACATGTAGGACGTTCCCTCCATCAGGTGCCTCAGCATCATGCTGCGTTTCTTGGAGGTGGAGCAGACAGGGATCCACTGAGTAGCTGCCGCGTCTTTCTTCTCCACCACAAAGTTGGTGATGCGAACACCGCCGTTGTCCTCGGGGTCCTTCCAGGACAGGTAGGCGGAGTCGCTCCTGATGTCAGACACCCGGAGGTGCTGGATGGGACCGGGTTTGTCTAAAGAAAACATAACACGCATGGAACTTCACAAAAAGGCTTCAACTTAATTAATATCTGGTACGCTGCTGCCACAGCCAAGGGGAGGGGCCGACTATCATGTGACAGCTTGGAAGGTGATTGAGTGAAATCTGCCATCCCTCCAGGACCCTGAGATCCACGATCCACTCCCCTCTGGCAGGAAGCTGCAGTCAGAAAACTAACGGCAACAATGAGTTTCATCCCTAATCGATTGACGGCGCTCCGGCATCAATATTCTGTCAGTCAATTTTTCCTCTAATGTTCTTGACTTTTGAAGAACTGCCTGTGTTTTTATTTACACTTAATAGGCAATTATACCCAATAAACCTCATTCTGGAATGTATCAAATATATGTCCGATTTTTTTATCCTCCCAAAACGCATACAAAAGGACTGAATAAAACTCAAGCTAAAACCGTTGATTCTCACCAAAGACCAGCACGGTGCAGGTGGCCGTCTTGGAACCGGCCGGGTTCTCCACAGTCAGGGTGTAGTCTCCACAGTCGTCGCGGTTACAGAACCTCATCTCCAGCTTGGTCCCGGTCTGGCTGGTCTCGATGTCGGCCCTGGTGGGCACCTCGGCCTCGTTCTTCTGCCAAGTGACGGTGGGGAACGGGACCCCCTTGATGGTGGCCATCAGAGAGATGTGAGTGCCGGCCATGGCCTTCACCTCTCGGGTCATTGCAGCATCAAGAATCAGCTCTGGGGGCTCTAAGGGGCGGAACACAGTGACATCACATTTGTACACGGCACTCCTTGAGCCAGCGTTGGTTGGGATGCTTCTCAAGCACAGAAATGAAGCCTCACCGAGTCTGTCTTGGACTCTGATTGGCTCCTTCAAGCTAGTTGGGTCGGACTCGCCAGCCGCGTTGACCGCTGTGACTCTGAATCGGTACATGAATCCGTTGTCTAGGTTGATCACCTTAAACTTGGTCTCTTGGCAGGACTCCGGAGTCTGGTTCACCTGGAGACAGCAGCAGGACCAGTTCAATACCATGGGGGTCAGGGGTCACTAAACCAAAGGGGTAAATCCTCTGGGCAGCACAGACTGGTAATTGGACCTCAAGAGCCTCACCTTGGACCACTCCTCCTCTCCAGCCTTCTGGAACTCCAGCAGGTACCCGAAGATCTTCCCTCTGCCGGTGTCGGTGGGCGGCCGCCAGGACAGACTCACCGACTCCTTGGAGAAGTCGATAGCCTGGAAGTTCACCGGTGGACTGGGTTTCACTGTCAGGGAGGAGCGAGTCTTTGTTGTGAGTGGGGTTGGGTGGAAGCCGTGAAACACAGTGTTTCTGCAGGACGGGGAACTCACCGATGGGGTCTTTGGCAAAGACGGGTTTGGATGGGGGGCTCGGGTCTCCGGCTCCCACGATGTTCTCGGCGCTCACTCTGAACTCGTACTCACAGCCCTGCAGCAGCTCCGTCACCAAGTACTCCACCTTGGGATGGATTCTCTCCGTGTTGCAGCGAACCCACCTGGAAGCAGAAAGGCCACTGAGGAGCATGTTTGCTTCTGCAGCTCCACCGTGTCATATCTTATGGGCAGAACCACCAATTCTAAATGATTTTATTGGGGTTAGTTCTTTTAAATATTGAGGTTCAAAATTGTAAGTTAGCTGTCTAACTAACTAACTGGTTGCAACTGGTAGTGAAGATGTTAGTGCGTCAATGTCCAGGTGATCTCGTTGATGGTCTACATCCAAGGCTGAGCAGGAGACCCCCCAAAAGCACAAACGTCTTAGAGACTGAAGCTGGAGGACCCTAGAGCATACCTGTGGGCCATGGTCTCCTTCCTCTCCACGATGTAGCCTGTGATTGGCTTCCCTCCGTCAGCAGGAGGTTCCCAGCTGATGAGGGCGGAATCGTGGTGGACCTCCTTCACGGTAGGCTGTTTAGGGGCGTCGGGCACCGCTGTGAAAGAAACAAGATCCCAGGATCAGATGGGGTCAGGTGGCCCTCTACGGAGTGCTGAGAGCCTCCTGCTGACTTACTGAAGACGTCTCTGGCCTTGGTCTCTGCAGACTGAAGAGGCTCGCTGATGCCGTAGATGTTTTGAGCCATAATCCTGATGATGTAGTCACGACCCTCGATTAGCTTCGGCACCTGAAGGACAGCAGGAATCAGTCATGAGGGCTCTCTTCAGATCATCTGAATCAGAGGGTCGGCGGTTCGATCCCAGGCCTGGCTAACATGCATGTCCATGTGTCCTTGAACAAGACACTTAACTAGGGGGGGAAGTTTCCGGAAAGTTTCCTCGGGAATTTTGGCTCGGGAAGTTTTTTTGCAAAAGCATACCACAGGGAACTTAAATGTAGTTGAGAAGAAGACTTTGCACGCCGAGCTCAGCTGGATGCAGCTTATTGGGAACATTGTTGTTTTCTGTTGTCTTTACCGAGCATGTTGATGACTTGGTCAACTGAAGCTGTGTTCATTTGTATACAGTAGACTCACTTTACAGCAGTGAGAGTACGATGTATGTATGTCCACACAAAAGTACACCAGCACCTCCATTATTCGTGGCTTTCGGGATCCATCAAAAAGCGCGAGTTGGGCAACTTATCACACTACAGGAGTTCTGATGATGTTACCGGGTAAATATGTTATTGATAAGACAAACAAGCTGACAGCTCATCGTATCAGTGTTGAGCTGTCATGGGTGGGTGATGGGCTACTGTACAGTGGCTTAACAGTAAGATAGCCGTCTTACTACCTTCATGTCTCGTCAAGACGGGTGTCTGGCTCTGTCAAAAAAACGTTGGTTTTGGTCTTTTAAGATGGTTGCGTCGATGATATTGTGTGCCGTTGTACTGTACTCTATCATGTACTGTAATGACACCAACATAATACATTTCAACATAATGCTCCACAGTCTCGTCCCCTGTGCACAGAACATATCTTTGTCAGTAAATGAAACCCTTTTCCATTGGATTGGATAAACATCTGGTACGTGGTCCTTTTTCCAGTGGATTTGTTTCCGCTTATCGATAAATTGTCAGCGACTACGACGAAATCGCGTTGTACGTAGAAGCACAGCAGGCGCTGTAGTGCGTCACAAAACGCATTTACGAGTCTTAGACTTCATGTACGTGGACTAACCAACGTGTCCCCACCTTGCAGCTGGTCCTGGTGCAGGACGAGGTGACGGGCATCCAGAGGTCTCTGTTGGTGTCTCTCTTCTCGATGATGTAGTTGGACACCGCGCAGCCTCCGTCGTCCAGGGGAGGGTTCCAGGAGACCACCATGTAGTTCCTGTAGACCTCGTTGAACACCACGGGGCCCTCAGGAGGCTGAGGGCGGTCTGACGGGAGGAAGAATTCATACAGGTGAGTCCTTCATGGGGATTGGCTGTTCGTATTTGTCACAGCCTTCCTTCCTGCTCAGTCCACTTCTTTGTTCTAGAGAAAACCCAGAGCAAGTCTTCTTCTCATCTCTACGCGCTCCGACTCACCGACCACGGTGACGGTGCAGGTTCCCGTGCGAGAGCCGGCGGCGTTCTCCACGTGGGCGCGGTAGCACCCGCTGTGCTCTCTCTTGGCCTTGCTGATGCTGAGGCTGAGGTGGCGCGCGGTGCTGTGGATGAAGATCTCCTCGTCCGCCTTCAGCTCCTCGTCATTCTTTGTCCAGGCGATAGCCGGGGCCGGTTTGCCGCTGTAGCGTCCCGCCAGCGTGCACGTGTCTCCCACCTTCACCATCATCTTGTCCCTGAAGTCCAGGTCCAGGACGGGTGGTTCTAAAGGAGGACACAGTAAACTGTCAGGGTTTCTTATTTCCCACAAGGAAAAGGATTCACATCTCCCACAATTCTGTTCGCTTTCCATCGGATCACTGAACTCACCGAGCTCGTCCTTGCACTGGACGGGTTTGGTGGCGAAGGACGGTTTCCCCTGTCCCACCTGGTTGACGGCGGAGACCCTGAACTCGTGGCTCGAGCCCTCCTTCAGCCCCGCCAGGGTGAACTTGCTGTCCATCAGCGCCGTCTCTGCACCTACTCGTGTGAAGCTGTCCCGGCCGACCATGCGGGACTCCAGGACGTAGGCGGTGATCTCAGCGCCGCCGTCGTACTTGGGCGCTCTCCAGGTGACGGAGAGGGAGTCCTTGGTGACGCCGGTGATGATCAGGTCCTCCGGACGCTCAGGGACGGCTGGAGGACACAGGCGGACAGAGACGTATTAAGGGACATGTCCTGTTTGGTAGTAGCTTCATAGTGTGACATGTTGCATGATGTCATCTTATGGGCCCCAGTTTTGAATAAATGTTCAGAAAGTAACTGATTTTTATTGAAAATTCACTAATAATTAGTTTTATGTTTTACTTTAAATCGGAACTTTTCTCTAAAGTGACTGAACTCAACTATCTGTATTCAAAACCAATTAGCTGTGTTTCTGTCACACTTCTTCACCAGTCTTTATGGGGGAAGGGGGTGGAGGGGGGACCTCAGAAGAGAACTCAAATCAGCATCGAGCCAAATGTCCAGCTTCAGTGTCACATAGACACTGAGTGTTCCCTTGTTGATGAATCTGATTGGACAGAATATTACAGTTCTAGCGTGCGACGTACAGATGGGGTCCTTGATGAGGACCATCTTGTCGGTCTCGATGAAGGGCCCCATGCCGATGATGTTCTCGGCTGCGATCCTGAAGAAGTAGCCCTTTCCGTCGAGGAGTCCCTGCACCACGGCGTTGTTCCTGGTCACCGTGTAGGACACTGAGGTCCAGCCCATGCGGTCCGACACCCTCTTCTCGATGATGTAGTTGGTGATGGCAGAGCCGCCGTCGTCCTCGGGGGAGTACCAGGTCAGCCTGCAGGAGTCGTTGGTCAGGTTCTCGCCGGCAAAGGGGAGGCCGACGGGTCCCGGGACGTCTGCGGGGTAGGGGACAGGAGGTCAGGCGTCTCGTTATCGTAAACACGTGACACGAACCCTTCTGATGAACGCGACTCACCAAGGACCTCCACGATCACGGCCTTCTTCCGCTCGCCTCCCTCGTTCTTGGCGCTCAGCGTGTACATGCCCTGGTGTTGGCGTCTGCAGTTCTTGATGACCAGCGAATTGGAGATGCCCGTCGTCTCCACCACGGCCTCCTTGGGCACCTCGCCGTCGTCCCGGCACCAGGTGATCAGGGGGGCGGGTTTACCAGACACGTAGGCGATGATGCGGATGGTGCTGCCGGCGTGGACCACGATCTTCTCCTTCACAGAGGCATCCAGGTCCATCTCAGGAGCAACTGGACAAAGAAGAGGATGGTTTGTATTCTATAAAACGCTTAATCATCACAAACAGCGGACAGCGGGAGGCGGATCACGTCCTTACTGGTTCGGTCTTTGACCTCAATCAGCTCCGAAACAAGTCCCGCCTCTCCCACCCCTGCTGCGTTCACGGCGCGGACTCTGAAGCGGTACAGACCGCCTTCCTTCAGACCGGCCACCACGAACTTGGTTCCTCTGATCTCGGTGTCCTTTGCCTGCAGAGAGAGAGACGAGATGAGACTCGGGGAATGAAACACCACGAAGCTCCTGGGCCCAGAAAGGCTTTAATGTCTCTCTGTCAGATGTTATTCGACACGAGAGGCCGCGGCCTTCACGGTACGAGCTCATTCTTCATGACATCAATTCTAAAAATCCAATGTGATCTCTTTCTGTCTCATTGGAAAAATCAATAATTATCGTTCCACCAAGTGCAGGTTCCATACTGGACCCTGATTGGTCGTGACGTCACAGAGATTCCCAGTCAGCTCACATGGGAGACACATTTCTTGGACGGACTCGACCTCACTGACCTTCTCCCAGGTGTCCTCGCTCTCCGGCTCCGTCTCCTCCTCATCGCCACTCAGCAACAGCCTCCTCTGAGCCTTCTTCTCCTCCTCCTCTTTGTTCACCTCCTTGAACTCGGCGATGTAGCCTGTGACCTTGGACCCTCCGTCCATAACGGGGGGCATCCACTCCAGCTCCACGGTGGACTTGGTCCAGTCCGTCACCTTGGGAGTGGGAGGCCCGGGAGGTTCTGCACACGCACACACATGTTACCCGATGCTGTGAGCTCTCTGCAAACGTCTCTGACGAGCTTAAAGTTACACAAACTCTTACCGATGGGGTCCCTGCAGAGTGCGGGGTCAGAGGGCACACTGGGCAGCCCGCAGCCGGCCGCGTTCATGGCGATGACCCTGAACTGGTACGTGGCGCCGTCCTGCAGGCCCGTGACGTCCCAGTAGTTGCCCAGAGGCAGCGCTCGGATGGGGTCGCGGCTCACGCGGACCCAGCGCTTCGCGGTGGTCTCCTTCTTCTCCACGAAGTAGCCGGTGACAGAGGAGCCGCCGTCGTACTTGGGCTCGTCCCAGTTGACGGTCATGGACTCGGCGCAGACGTCGGTCACGGTCGGCTTCTCGCACTGACCGGGCACGGCTGCGAAGAGGACGGGTCGGATATCAGACTGGATGCCGATGTGCTCGTGTGTGTGCACGATGCACCAACGTGAACATTTAGACCTTCACAGACCACACGGATCTGAACTCACTGAAGAGGTTTCTAGCCTTCTGCGGTTCGCTGACCAGCGGAGGCCCGACTCCGAACTTGTTCTGGGCCATGACTCGGAACTCGTACTCGTGGTTCTCCGTTAGCCGGGTCACCACGTAGGCGCAGTCCTTGGGATCGTTGGAGACGTGGACCCAGGACTTCCTGTTCTCCTCGCGCTTCTCTACCACGTAGTTGGTGATCTTGGATCCGCCGTCATCTTTGGGGGGGTTCCAGGCCAGGCCGATCCTCTCCGCAAACACCTCGGTGAACTTGAGCGGTGCGATGGGCGGGCCGGGGGGTCCTGCACGGAAGGGGGGGGTTAGCATTTGTTTCAGTTATCACACCTCTGATTTTGTAAATAATCAAACGGTTTCCGTTATCAGAGGAGTTGAAATCACCGAGCACGGCGAGCTTGGTGGCCTTGGTGGCCGTGCCCAGGCTGTTGCTGGCCGTCAGGCTGTAGATGGCGCTGTCCAGCCTGCTGGCCTGCTGGATCAGCAGCGTGCACTTGTCCTGGGTCACCAGCTTGCTGATGTGCTGGTCGTACTGGACGGCGGCCTTCTCCTCAGGCGTGGCCGTGGCGGCTTTGTGCCAGGTGAGCGTGGGGAACGGACAGCCGCTCACCTTCGCCACAATGCTGATATCACAGTCTTCCTCACCCTCCATTGCCTCGCGCAGCAGGATGGTGGGAGCGCCTGTGGACAACACGGACGCTTAGTGAAGAGAACACGGTACACTTCCAGCTGAATAAGGAGCCGTGATCCCTACATGTCTGATCTTTGATGACCAGCGGCCCGGCGGTGGCGGAGGGTCGGCTCGGTCCGGCGGCGTTTACGGCTTTGACTCTGAACTCGTATTCTCCTCCCTGCAGTTCAACGACAACAAAAGTCAGAAAAGAGTGTTTCCATTATGACAAAAGGACGCGCGCATGTGTACGTGCACACGTGTACGTGCACACGTGTGTACAGAGCACGCACGCTTTTAAAGATTATTGATGACTGGAAAAAGGTCAATAGCTTCTATTCTAGTGAACACTAGCGTCCATTTCCAGAGTAACTAAAGGGGCGTGGCCTCCTTCCGACCCCCCCGGTGGTCCTACATGGATCAACTTGTGGATAGATAATATCAGGCTGCAGGGGGTTCAGACCGACCTCCTTCAGGTCCTCCACCACGAAGCGGAGCTCCTCCACGTCCCTCTTGTTGCACTGCTTCCAGGTCTCCTTCTCCTTGCCGCTGGTGTCCCAGCTCAAACGCTCGATGATGTAATGCTTCACCGGGGAGCCGCCGTGGTTCTTGGGAGGCTCCCAGCTCAGAGTGACCGTGTTCTTGGTCACCAGGTTGACCTTGACCTTGGTGGGGGGGTCGGGAGGGTCTGGGGAAGAAAAGAGGAGGAGGGGTTAGCATGGCGACATGTCCCGTGAGGCGTCTGTGGAGAAGCAGGTCTGTCCTCACAGATGGGGTCTCTGGCCCGGACGGGCTCGGCGGTGACGGTGAACGGGCCAAATCCGAGTCGGTTCTCGGCTCTGACCCTGAACAGGTAGTCCTGACCTTCCAGCAGACCCGGCACCACGTAGGCCTGGCTGGCACAGGCCGCATTCACCTGATGACAAAGCGAGCGAGACATCAGCCGAAGTCACCACACAGTATTCATGAGTCCATCGGGATCTTCCATGCAGGTTTGTCATGATGCAGATGAGGAGAGACGCTATGTAGTTAGCTCAGGAAGATAATTAACAACTACATCTTGTATCCAAAACTGTTTTTACCAAAGTCCATCATTCTACATGTTGTACTTTTACTTGCTAATTTAATATGGCTTTTATTCACATAAACAGGCACAATTCAAATGGTGAGGAAGTACACGTTTTTTTTTAAATTCATTGGTGTTAATGTGAAAATGGTCCTATTTTTTTTTACAGAAGATTGTCAACATGTGACGAGGTTACGTCTCACTGGACTGACCTTGGTCCAGGCTTTGTCCGTCAGACATTTCTTCTCGATGAAGTAGCTCTTGATTCTCTCCCCTCCGTCATTGTCGGGGAGTTTCCAGATCAGCCTCATGGTCGACCGGGTAACGTCAGTCACCCTCAGGTCCTTCGGGGCCCCGGGGACATCTGCACGGGGGACCAGAGGACAGTCAGAGAACAAGAAGACGGAGGAAGGCGGTGAACACGGGCAGCCGGAGACGTACCGAGGACGATGACTCTGACGTTGACGTGTTTCTGGCCCGACTTGTTCTTGGCGGTGATGGTGTAGCGCCCGGAGTGGCTCCTCAGACTGACGGGCACGGTCACAACAGACGTGGTGTCTGTGGACTCCACCTGGACACAGACTCAAGATCAGACTCGGATCTAAAAGCAGCAGCAGTGCGATTACAGACGCCGCGCGGCCGCTCTCACCTCCGAGTCCACGGGCAGCGTGTGCAGCTTGTTCTTCTTGTGCGACTTGGCTTTGCCGTCAAAGTCCCAGGCCACCTTGGGAGTGGGCCGGCCCTTGATGGTGGCCGGGATCCTGATGGGATCTCCGGCACGGATGCACACCAGGTCCTCCACCGCCACGTCAAGGCAGATGGAAGGAGGCACTGTCCCGAAAGAGACATCGGCGGAAACATCAGTAAAGGACAGAGACATGAGACACACTTCGAAGACTGTTTGTCGTGCTAAATGGGGACATACGCTGGATGTCCTCAACCAGAACCTCGCTGGTGCGGGGGCTCGGGTCGGACTCGCCGATGTCGTTGACGGCGATGATCCTGAAGCGGTAGCGCTTGAGCTCGCGGAGGCTGGGCATGGTGAACTCGGTGGTGGGGTGGAGGGAGTCTTTGTCGTTGACGCTCACCCACCCCGAGGAGCCCTCGTCCTGGATCTGCACCATGTAGCCCTTGATGGGGCTTCCTCCGTCACTCTCCGGGGCTTTCCAGGACAGCGTTACGCTGTGCTTTGTCTTGTCCACCACCCCGGGGGCAGCGGGCATGCTCGGGGGGGCTGCAGGGGGAAGACACAGTTATTCATCATCTTCCAGGACGGCGACTTGTTTTGATATCTAGAGACTCATCATCCTTCTTTTTACTCACTCAATGGATCGACAGCAAAGGCAGAGTCGGACGGTCCGCTGAACGGTCCCGTTCCTGCAGAATTACTGGCAGCGACTCTGAATTCAAACTCCAACCCTTCGATCAGACGAGTCACCTGGAAGAAGGAGATGGATGAGAGCATTTGAAAGACTCCGGGGGCTAGGAGGCCTCCTCAAAGGTCTGTGTTGGACCATACAGGGCCAACACAGAGGCCTGGACGAAGCACCTAAAGCCGGAGTCCATCTGACAGACTTGTGAACTTCCTGTAAACGTTGTTTTCCTTTCCTCAGACTCAGTTTCAGGTGTGTGTGGCTTTAACCTGAAGTTCAGAAGTACAGATCCTACAGTTGCTGTCAGCCGAGCTGCTCACCTGGAACTCCCAGCCTTTCACACCCCTCTTGCTCACTGGCGTCTTGTTGACTTTGGCCCAGTAGCCGGTGCCTTTCTCTCTCTTCTCCAGCCAGTAGCCGACAATCATAGAGCCGCCGTTGTCTCTGGGAGGCTGCCAGGTCAGGGTCATGGAGGTCTTGGAGTACTCTGCGATGGTCGGTTTCTCTGGTGGGCCTGGGAGGCCGAACGGGTCGGTGATCAGGACTTCCTCCGTTGCGCAGGGGTCAGATTTACCGTAGCGATTCTCGGCTTTGATCCTGAACAAGTAGGACTTGTTGGTTTCCAGGTTCCACACCTGCAGGAGAGGAAGTTTACAGTGAAAACCGGCCTTTAAAACACTGCGACGACCCTCATACTATTATCTCCACTTACTCCAAATTTCCTCTCGACGATGGTGGTGGTGACCACCTCCCACTGGGGCTCAGGCGGAGCTTCCTCTCCTTCTTCAAGCTCCGGTTCCTCTTTCAACACATCCCTCTTCTCGACAATGTAGTTGGTCAGCTCGCTGCCCCCGTTGTCCAGCGGTGCGTCCCAGCGGAGGTAGCAGGACTCCGCCCTGATGTTGGACACGGACACATTCCTGGGTGGAAGTGGTCGGTCTGAGAGGAGCAGAGGAACAGTCAGTAGACTCTAAGCAGGCGGTGTCTGACTGATGCGCCGACGTGTTTCCACTCACCCAGCACCAGGACGGTGACGGTGTGCTTAGCCGAACCCATGTTGTTGGAGGCGGACACGGTGTAGCTGGCGCCGTCCCTCCTGTTGGCCGCTGGGATGGTCAGGGTGGTCTTTGCGTTCATTCGGCCGGTCACCTCCGTCTCCAACAGCAGAGTGTCGGTGGGCTGCTCGATCACCACGTCGTCCTTGGACCACTCGATCTTTGGGATGGGGAGACCCAGGACATCCGCCGGGATCTCGATGGGCTCGCCCTTCTTCACAGTAATGCAGTCGCCCTTGAAGTGCTTCAGCATGTGGACCTCAGGAGACACTGAGAGGACAGGAACAAAATGAATAAAGGCTCAATCCTTTATTTAATACATCTCAAGCCTTGACGGTCCAGCGTGAGTAGAAAAGTCCTTTCCAAACATCCAACCTCACCTTCGTCGTCCTGGATGACCACAGTCAACGGGATAGATGGCTCGCTCTCTCCGATTAGGTTGGCGCACTTGATCCTGAATTCATACATCCAGGCCTCTTCCAGACCTTCCACAGTCAGGCTCATGTTGGGGCAGATCTCAGCGTTGCAGAGCTCGAAGGCCTGCTGGTCCGGCCTCTTCTTCTCAACGAAGTAGCCGATGACGGGGCTGCCGCCGTCGTTACGCGGAGGCTTCCAGGTCAGTGTGATGGAGTTCTTGGTGCGCTCGGTGTAGTGGAACTTCTCGGGGTACGACGGTGGACCTGCAGAGTACAACCGAGGTCCTGATCTGCTCACTAGAGAAATATTTTGAGACTTCTGAATCAAAAGGAAGTTAGAACTCACCCTGGGGGTCAACGGCCTTGATGGGTCCCAGCTCTAAGGGCGGGCCCATTCCGTACTTGTTCTTGGCGATGACGCGGAACATGTAGTCCTGACCCTCCATGATGCCCACGCATTCACACTTGGACGAGGCCGTTTCGATGGGCTGCCTCCATGTGTGCATCTTGGCGTCCCTTCGCTCCACAATGAAGCCGGTGACGTCGCTGCCCCCGTCGTCGTCCGGGTCGTCCCAGTTCAGGAAGATCATCTTGCGAGTGACCACGACAGGTTTCAGGTCCGTGACGGGTCCAGGGACATCTGATGATACAACAAGGTTATCCATCTATGTCCCCTCTGTGGTGTCACGGAGTCCTTGGTGGACCTTCACTCACCCATCACATCCACCCTGATCGCAGCAGCCTTGGTGCCGCTGGGGTTACAAGCAGAGATGTGGTATTTGCCGCAGTCCTTCCTCTGGACGTTCTTGATGGAAACAATGCTGTCGTCGCCCTCAGTGAGGATCTCCACGCGGTCTTTGTCGGGTTTGGCGTCGTCCTTGGTCCAGGTGATGGACGGGTAAGGTTTACCCGTCACTGTTGCAGGTAACCGGAGCGTCTCTCCGGCTCGGATGACCACGCCGTTCCTGACGGAAAGCTCCAGTTCAATCAGCGGCTTCTCTGTGGACAGAAACAGATATCTGATACTTCCATGGTCACTGAACGAGACCACGGTGGACCTAATGAAATCCCAGCCACAGTCCTTCTGGCTCTTTTGGGCTGACCTGCTGGGTTCCTGACGAAAACAGACTCGGTGAATCCTGGTGTTCCTTCTCCGGCTGCGTTGCATGCGATGACCCTGACCAGGTACTTGGCTCCCTCGCGGACTCCGTAGACAGTGAAGGTCCTGGACTTCCATGGACGTTCTGTGGACCTGGACCAGTCCTTGGTACCAGCCATGACCTGAAGAACACCGCAGAACAGAGACACGTTAGTCTGCACCGAAATGAAGGCAGTCAAAGGTCTGATGGAAAATAAAGAAAGGAGGACGCATGTCTGACCTTATCCACGTGGTATCCAAGGATCTCTCCTCCGCCGTTGTCCGCTGGTGGATCCCACTCCAGGTCGATGGAGTGGTCGGTAGTCACCACCACTCTGGCAGTCGGAGGTCCAGGAGGTACTAGAGTGTCAGCAAAACAACGTCCAGATTAGAGACTTACGATGCGTCAGTTTATCTGATTAGCTGTTTGGAGTATTTCCCTCCACTGGACATTTATGCCGTTGACGTACGGATCGGAGCTTGGGCCGTTTTGGGTTCGGAGGGACCACTGAACTTTCCAGGGCCGGCCTGGTTTTCAGCCGCCACCCTGAAGATGTAAGTGAAGCCCTCCAGCAGACCTTCTACGTTCAGCTCGGTGTCAGAGACAATGTTCCTGAGGACCGGGAGACAGAGGGAGGCTTCAGAGAGCCAGCAGAGGCACTTTGGTGGGCCGATGTGTTTGGGAGTTTCCTCACCTGTTGACGCGCGCCCAGTGCGAGCTGTTGATCTCGCGGCGCTCCACCCAGTATCCCAGGATGGGGCTGCCGTTGTCGTTGGGCATGTTCCAGGTGACCAGCATGCTGTTCGCTGTGATATCATCGATCTCTGGCTTTTCAGGAGCCTCAGGAGGTTCTGAGGAGGACAAAGATACTGTTTGTTCTTGTACAAAACATTCTTTAATAAATTAATAAAGTAATAATTTGAATTATTTACAAAACTTTACAGACAGCAAACTCTACATCCTAAAGTCTGAAGGATCATTAGAAAACAGGTTTGTGGGGACAACAAGTAATTAGGAACATCCAACATACTGTATGTGCTCATATCTGATAATATAGAGATTCCAGATGATGTAAGCAAACAGCTGCTGGCATAAACAGCAGCAATAGTACAAAGCAGCATACCGAAAGGATTCTTGGCGATGAGAGCTTTGGAGATACAGTGTGGACCGGCGCCCAACTTGTTCTCCGCCACCACCCTGAAGATGTACTCCTTCTTCTCGATGAGTTTGGGGACCAGGTAGCGGCATCCCCTCAGCGTGGAGGTGACGCAGCTCCACCCGATCTCCAGCTTGGAGTTGTCCTTCTTCTCCAGAGTGTAGTTGAGGATCTCGCTGCCGCCATCGTCTAGAGGAGGACTCCACCTGCAGATCACAGAGTTCTTCCTCACCTCCTCGAAGGTGAAGTTCACCGGAGGGCCGGGAGTATCTGTGGAGCCACAAAGCGTGTTTTTATTCCTGCGGATGTCTTTAACATAAAAGGCGATTCCCCCAATGGAAAGGAAGTGGTCCTCACCGAGCACGTTGACCTCGCACGTTGCCGAGGCGCTGCCGTGGTCGTTCTCCACCTTCACCATGTAGACGCCGTGGTCCACTCGCAGTGAGTCCCTGATGGCGATGGAGGAGGAGCCTCTGTGGCGGTTGTCAATGGCCAGACGCTCGTTTATTGTTGGGTAGTCGGTCTCCTCCACCTCGGGCTGTGCTGTCTCCTCCTTCTTCTCCTCTCCTTCCTTCCCCTCTGCTTCCTTAACCTCTCCTTCCTTCTTCTCCTCTCCTTCCTTGACCTCACCTTCCTTCTTCTCCTCTCCTTCCTTGACCTCTCCTTCCTTCTTCTCCTCTCCTTCCTTCTCCTCTTTCTTCTCGGCCTCTCCCTCCTCTGTCTTAACCTCCTCCTTCTTCTCCACCTTCTTCTTCAGGGGTTTCTCAGGCCTCTTGCGGAGCGCCTCGGGCCGGATCACCTGGTTGTTCCAGTACCAGGTGATCTGAGGGTACGGCGAGCCGGAGACGTTGGCGTCCAGACGGATCTCGCAGCCTCGTTTGACACTGAGGCCGGACTGCAAGCTGCCGCTCAGGAACACCTTGGGAGGATCTGAGCGAGAACAGAAGGACAAATGAGTGGACGAGGAGTGGTCTCACTCGGAGCGTCTGGGTCTCAGCGAGAAGACGGCGTCCTCACCGATGGCGTCAGAGGCTTTGGCGAATGGCGTGCCGCGCGAAGGCTCGCTGACCCCAGCTGCGTTTTCCGCACTGACTCTGAAGGCGTAGCTCTTGCCCTCCGTCAGCCTTCTGACGGTGTAGGACAGGACAGGCACAAGGAAGTCGTTGCACCTCTCCCACTTGTCCTCGCCCTTCTGCTGCTTCTCCAGGATGTAGCCCATGATCTTGGCGCCGCCGTCATACATGGGAGGCTTCCAGGTCAGCGTGACGGTGCTGGACGTGGGGTTGTGGGTCTCCACGTCCACCGGCGGGTCGGGAGCGTCTGGGACGAGACAGAAACATTTTGATTGGGCATAAGATGCATCTTCAGAAGCACACTGTGGAACAGGAAGTGTTGGTTCTCACGTTTCTGGTCCTCAGGGATGACCGGGTTACGGAGCTCGATGAACTCTCCTCCTCCGATCTTGTTGACGGCCTGGACTCTGAAGTAGTACTCTCCGTTGGGGATCAGGTCTTTGACATTCCAGCTCACCTTTTTCTCTCCGGACATCATGTTGACGTACGTCCTCCTGCCGGCTTCGCGCCGCTGCACAAACAGAAGAAGAATCAGGGTGGGAATCCTTCGGGCCCGATGTCCGGCTCAAAGACGGTCAAATGCCTCATCCCGGACCTGCAGGACATAGTGGACGACCGGGCTGCCGCCGTCGTAGTCCGGGGGATCCCAGGACAGTTTACAGGAGCTCTTTGTGATCTCCGAGGCAAGTATCTCCTTACATGGACCAGGAAGCCCTGAGAACAGAGAGACGTGTCAATCGGGAACCCTGAGGGGGACGTCCACGTGACGGAGACACAACCGGACGCGTGTGGTTGCGTACCGATGACTTTGACGTTGATGGCGGCGCTGGCTGCTCCCAGTTTGTTCTCCAGTGTCACTTTGTACTGTCCAGCATCAGCGTGAAGGCTGCTGTCAATCTCCCAGGTGACAGGAAATATACTCCTTCCTGTCGGACACAAACAATCCCATCAGCCACTGCTGCTGACAGAAGACATCACAGGTGGACATTATTAACCATTTCAAACAGCTCTGCTGTTCCTCCCTGACCTGAAGCCGAGGCGCTCGTCGGCCTTCAGCTCCTTGCCGTCTTTGTGCCAGGTGATCCTGGGCGCCGGCACCGCCCTGAAGGGAACCGGGATGTGCAGCTTCTCTGTTTCCACGACCACCAGGTCCAGAGTCTGAAAGTCCAGCGTGGGGTTACCTGGAGCCAGAGACACAGGTGTGTGTTAGTCTGAGGGTCTCCAGGGGAGACGTGACCCGTTGAGGACCAGCAGACGCGCTCACAGTCGGACTCTTTGGCGAAGACGTTCTCGGAGATGTCGGAGGGCTCGCTGACCCCCCACGGAGTTGATGGCCCTCACTCTCAGGATGTACTCCTTCTCGGGGACGACGCCTTCGTCCACGCGGTACTTCAGCTCCTTCACCGGACGGGAGTTGACCCGCATCCACTTTTCTGTGCCGGCCGCGCACATCTCCACGTGGTACCCGCTGATAGGGCAGCCGCCGTCCCTTTGTGGCGGCTTCCAGGCGATGGACAGGAAGTCGCGGCTGGCGCCGGTCACGTGCAGCTCGACAGGCGCCGATGGGACGCCTGGACGGGAAAGGACGGAAGGTTTAGACTCGTCTCCTACGTTGTTAACGGGCCGTTACTCACTGCCGGACCGACCTGTTGGGTCCTCGATGGCGAGGATCTCGGTGGGCTCGCTGGGGTGGCCGACGCCCGCTTCGTTCTCGGCGCTGACCTGGAACTGAACCTCGGTGCCCTCGATGACGTCGGTCACTCGGTACTTACAATCCGGACCCGAGGTCTTTCCACATTTCACCCAGCGGGTTCCAAGCTTCTCCATCTTCTCAAGGGAATACCTGTAAGGCGGGGTCACCGACAGGTAAACACACCTTTATACTGTAACCGCCGCTGGAGCATGAATACCGGGACCGACGAGTTGTACTTTAGATCTAAAATGTCTTCTATTAAAAGATATAAAACCATCACCAGATCACAGCAGGGGGAGAAGCTATACGGATAAGAGACGGAGCATATTCATCATTTAAAACTTCTCCAGCCAATAAGAAGAGCCTACTTGAGGATTGGTCTGCCACCATCGTTCTTAGGCGCCTCCCACTGCAGGTCCACGTATCTCTTGGTCACAGCATTGACAGCGAGGGCGTACGGCGGCCCCGGAGCGGCTGAAACAAGAAGAGCCCTCATCATCTTTGTCCTCCCGATTCAAATGCTCTGGGACTGAAAGCGCTCTCTGACTCACCGAAGGAGTCTTTGGCGAGCACCGAGTCGGCCAGCTCGCAGAACGGTCCCACGCCGACGGCGTTCTCGGCCGCCACGCGGAACACGTAGAGCGACCCCTCGTTGAGCGGCGTCACCGTGTACTTCAGCTCCTTCACCGTGGTGTCCACGGCCTGCCAGCCTTTGCGCCGGGCGTCACGCTTCTCCACCACGTAGTTGGTGATGGGCGAGCCTCCGTCGCGCTCGGGCAGCGTCCACTTCAAGTCGGCGCTGTTCCTGCTGATGCTGACGACCTCCAGCCAGCGGGGCGCCGTGGGAGGGTCTGTGGGGAGGGAGACAAAGGTTGTGGAACGTCGGCTCGCCGTGTCTGGAGGATGGGAGTGTCACTGTTTCTTACTGAGTCTCTCTTTGCAGAGCACCGGCTCGCTGGGCTCGCTGGGTTCGCTCTCTCCGGCCACGTTGAGGGCTTTCACCCTGAACGAGTACTCCTGCTTCTCCATCAGGCCCTTCAGGAAGTGCTCCAGGATGTTGATGTTGTCCGCCAGGCGGATCCAGTCCGTGGTTCCGCTCTTCAGCATCTCAATGACGTAGCCGTCGATCTTCGCTCCGCCGTCGTGCTCCGGTTTGCTCCACGTCAGGAAGCAAGAGGTCTTAGCCACATCCTTCACTGTGGGTTTCCCAGGAGGCCATGGAGGATCTGGAGGAGGAAGAACGTGATGGTTTCAATGTTTGGAACCGAGTCTTGAACACAACCCAAGTGAGGATGTAGATGTTGTACCGATTGGGTCTTTGATGAGGATCTGGTCCGTCTCCTTGCTGGGTTTTCCAGTTCCAGCCAGATTCTCAGCCAGGACTCTGAACTTGTACTTCTTCCTGGTGGGGAGACCTTTGACTCTGCAGGGCAGAAACACCACGTCTCAACCCACTGGAACACAACGCGGGAGGCAAAGGCTTTAGAGGCAGGAGACAGCGGGTGGACCCACCTGTAGTTAGTGTCTTTGATGGGCAGTTTGTTGCATCTGATCCACTTGTCGTGGTCGGGTTCATGTCTCTCCACCCAGTAGCCGGTGATGGGGCTTCCTCCGTCCTCATCAGGCTCGTACCAGGCCAGAGTCACAGAGTCCTTGGCGATGTCCGAAGCCTCCAGCTTGTAAGGAGCTCCAGGCGTGTCTGAGGACGAGAAGGGGGGGGCAGGTTAGTCCCGGCTTTGCCACAATGGTGCACTGAGCCCAAACAGGTCTGTGGTCCCGTGACCTACCGAAGGGGTATCTGGCGATGATGGGCGGGTGCTCAGCTGGCGGACCAACACCAAACTGGTTCTCAGCGAAGACTCTAAAGACGTACTCCTTGAACTTGACCAAGTCCACGGCTTTGTAGGTGGTCAGTTTGATGGTGGAGGACAGCCGGTGCCAGATCTCGCTGTCGGCGGCTCGGCGCTCCACGATGTAGTTGGTGACTCTGGAGCCGCCGTCGTCACGCGGAGGGTTCCAGGCCAGGAAGCACGTCTCGTTGGTGATCTCAGAGATGTCGAAAGCAGCCGGAGGGCCGGGTTTATCTGTGCGACCAAACTTTCATTCAACTGACGAGAAACTAACAGGAGGTCTTTATGTAAACTTTGGATCCAGTCTTACCGAGGATGTTGACGTCGACGGTGGCGGTGGCGCGGCCGCTGCTGTTGGTGGCCTCGATGATGTAGGTGGAGCTGTCGTCTCTCTTGGTCTTGGCGATTGTGACGGTGGAGTGTCCAGTCTTGGCCTCAAAGGACACTCTGTCGTCCGGTTTGAGGACCAGGTCGGCCTTGGTCCATTTCACCCGGGGCTCGGGTTTTCCCGTCACCTCGGCGGGGAGCTCGATCTTGCTGCCGGCCTTGGCGGTGAGACCGGCCAGGAGTTTAGCGTCCAGCTGGATCTCCGGAGGCTCTGCGGGGACAGTTAGGACGAGAGGTCGGTCAGAGGTCACAGCTTACAGGAAAGGGGAACGATGAAGCTCGTCTGGGGACCTGGTGAACTTTGTGGATGCAGTTTCATCCTTTATAATGAACAACTGAATGTGGAATACGTTTTGATGCGTTTCCATTACATCTCAAAGAACTGGGTACCTTTGGGATCGACGGCCTGGATCTCGTCGGTGGCCTTGCAGGGCCGGCCGGCTCCGAGGCGGTTCAGGGCTCGGACTCGGTAGGCGTACCATTGGCCCTCCACCAGACCCGTCACCTGGCACTTCAGCTCCGGCATCGTGTCCCCGCAGGGTTCCCACTTGTCCGTTCCTCTCTGGCAGCGCTCCACGTTGTAGCCACGGATGCCGGAGCCGCCGTCGTACTTTGGCGGCTCCCAGGTCAGGAAGATGCTGCTGGCCGACTTGTCCCTCCACCTCAAGTTCTCTGGGGGTTGGGGATGGCTGGAGGGACAGACGGGAGGAAACCTCTTACAACACTTCTTAAGACTATTCGCTCCTCTCTCGGCTTGTACGTCCCAACGTCTGACTCACTGGCTGGAGAGGAGACGTTGACGGGCTCGTCGATGTACGACGGCTCTCCGGGGCCACACTTGTTGCAGGCGGTGACTCTGAACAGATACTCCTTCCCTTCAACCACGTCGGTGACGGTGTACTCCTGATCCTGGATACCTGTGGTCACCTGCGTGGGAGGACAGATAGACGTCCAGTTAAAGACAAATACTGAAGTAACGAGCTCTAAGAACTCATTCACTTCATTGGTTAAAGTCATACCTTGACCCAGGTCTTGCGAGACATGTCCCGTTTCTCCACCTGGTAGCCAGTCAGAGGGCTTCCTCCGTCGTGCTCTGGGGCCTCCCAGCTCAGGTGGACGTGTTGCCGGGTCACTTCCAGGACCTTGAAGTCCTTAGGAGCGCTGGGCGCCGCTGGAGCAGACAGAAACATATAAATTAGACCAAAATGTGAAGGAGAGTGATCCTAGTAAGTTTGACGGCGTACCGATGACGTTGACTTCGATGTCTCCGGAGACGGACAGGACGTCGTTCTCCAGCTGCAGGGTGTAGGTGCCTTTGTCCGGGCGGACGCTCGGTCTCACAACCAATTCCACAAACGTGGACTTGGTTGTCACGGCGACGCGTTCGTCCGCCGTGGTCAGCTCCTTCTCCCCAAAGGTCCACCTGGCGACGGGGGTTGGGTACCCGGTGATGGGGACTCTGATGGTGAGAGGCTGAGGGACGATCACCTCTAGGCCGTCTTTGAAGGCACTCAGGTCGAAGGACGGACCCACTTGATGTAAAGAGAGAGAGAGAGAGAGAGAGAGGCATGATGGGAAATGAAACTTCATTTCAGATTGCAGGTGAGGTTTTAAGAAGGTCGCTGTTGGAACTCTTCACATAGTTCCAACAACTAGCCACTGTTTGTCTCACCGTGTGCGTCGTCGGCCAGCAGAGGGCCGATGAGGTTCGACGGGTCAGAGACTCCAGCGGCGTTTTCTGCAAACACCTTGTAGTTGTACATGGTTCCATATTTCAGACCAGACACCTGAAGGAAAAAGGACATTGTTCAGATAATGAACCACTCGCCACTTTGACTTTGAAAACAATTAGAGGGTTTTTACTGCGAGAGAAACTAGAGGGCTTTTTATTTTGAAAGCATTGGAGAATCAACCACAGAGAGGCATGCACTGGGTGTAGCTTTGAAGCAACCAGACGTTTGTCTTCCTGTTGGATTTGAACCCTCACCTTGTAGAAGAGGTCGGGGCAGAGGCGAGCGTTGCAGCGGAGCCACTTGTCGGTTCCTTCCTCGCAGCGCTGGATGATGTATCCGGTGATCATGCTGCCTCCGTTGGTCAGAGGAGTCTCCCAGCTGAGCTGCACAGAGCTCTTGTTCTGGTCCTGATGGACCAGATTCTGAGGGGGACTGGGACGCTCTGCAGGGGGGCGGACACAAAAACCAACACATGAGATAATATCATTTATTGTATAGAACATCTGCTGGTAACAACCTTATTGAAGCCGCGGATGCAGACTTACCGATAGGATCCATGATCTTGACGGGCCGCGAGGCGGCGCTGGGCTTTCCTTCTCCGGCTTTGTTCTGCGCTTTCACTCTGAAGATGTACTCTTTGTTCTCGATGACGTCGTTGACGATGGCGCTTAGATCGTCAGCTTTGGTCACCTGCACCGGGGTCCACTTCACGGAGGTCCTGTCGCGAAGCTCGATGACGTAGGAGGTGACGGGGGAGCCGCCGTCGGACTCGGGAGGCTCCCAGGAGACCGTGCAGCCGAACTTGGTGACGTTTCCCACAATGACGTTCAGAGGAGCTTCGGGAACATCTTGAAAGGAAGAACAGAAGACAAATCGGAGTCATTTAGGCATTAATGTGTCACGTGTGTGTGTGTACAAGGCCAACAGCGCGGTAGTTCTCACCGAACTTGTTCCTGGCCTGTACGGGCTTGTCGGTCTCTACGTTGGGTCCGCTGCCGACCCGGTTCCTGGCGCAGACCCTGAACAGGTACATGGGGTCCCTGTGGAGGCCGGTCACCGTGTACTCGGGACTCTCGGCGTGGTCGGTGGCCAGCGTCCAGGTCTTCCTCTTCGTGTCGCGTCTCTCCACCACGTAAGCCAGCACCTTAGTGCCGCCGTCGCTCTCGGGCTCATCCCACGCCAGGCTGACCTCGCCATCAGCGGTGTCGACCACCTGCAGGTTCTTCACGGGTCCGGGTACGTCTGGAAAGAAGACACGAGTGTTGAGTTGGATGTTTAGCAGTTCTGGGAGTTGAGAGGCAGAGTTACACGAAGTGATGCCTCACCGATGACCTCCAGGTTGATGAAGGCTTCTCCCTCGCCGTGTCGGTTCTTGATGATGATCTTGTAGCGACCCTCGTCAGACTTCAGGGGGTCCTTCAGTCGGTACTCTGTGCGGTCGGCGGACGTATGTATGCCGTCTTTAGGCAGCGTTAGGTTGTCGTACAGCCAGTCGGCCTCGGCCTTCGGGTAGGCGCTGTAAGGGACGGCCATTACGATGGGCTTCCTGGCGTCGGTGACGTAGCTCTGGTCCGTGGTCTTGATCTGAGGCACAGCTGCAGGTGGAGGGAGAGATGGTTACTGGTGGATGTTCAGTAGATATGTTTCATATTTTGCAGACAACTATCTATGTTCAAATTGACAAAAGGGGGGCTAATAACGTTAGCGTTAGGTCTTCGTAGACCAGCTGCTATACCACCAATAATACAACAAAGCCAATACGGACGATATACAGACATCACATTTCCAGGTCTCACCTGCCAGCTCCAGCTTGGCCTTGGCATCTTTGTCCTTGGCGACGACTCTGTACTCTCCCTGATCCCGAGGTCGGATCTCACAGACCTGCAGTCTGTGGACTTTGCCCTCGCTCACCATCTGGTACTTGTCTCCCTGCACCACCGTCATGTTGTTCCTCAACCACTTCACCTCCACCCGGTCCTTATTGAGCTCCACCTCGAACACCACGTCGGAGCCCGGAGGCTGGAACGCGTCCTGAGGAGGTCTGACGATCTCCACCGGGGTCTCTGCGGGGGCGGAGACAAATTCACCGCGAGGTCAACCAGAGCAGGGAAGACAAGAGGGACGAGTTAATACTGAGGAACCCGAAGAACCGCACCGTCCACAAAGAGCCTGGCTCTGGTTCTCTTCTCGTCCACACCACAGGCGTATTCACACTCATCGTCCGGTCTGCACTCCTTGATGCGCAGGGTGCAGAACTTTCCATCTCTGACAAACGTGTATCTGGGGGAGGAAACACAAATGATGGAATGACAGCATGTGGGTAGCGAACCTTCCCACAGTCTGGTGGTTGTGGGAGTTCCCTGAAGCTCACCTCAGTCCTTCTCTGATCTCCCGTCCGTCCCTGTACCACTTGGCGTCGGCCTTCTCTTTGGTGAGCTTGCAGGTGAATTCCGCGTCCTCGAACTCGGTGATGGTCTGGTCCTTGAGCTGCGCGCTGAAGTCGGTGGGCGCCTCGCTGATGATCAGCTCGGCGGTGGACTTGCTGTCTCCGGCCACGGCGGTGTACTCGCCCTCGTCCGCCAGCGTGCAGTCCTTGACGGTCAGCGTGTGCTTGTCTTTGTCCACCCTGTAGACAAGGCGCTTGCTGAAGACGATCTCCTCGCCGGCCTTCATCCACTTGAGAGTGGCGTTGGGCCGGTTAACCTTGCAGGAGAAGCTGATGGTCTTCTTCTCCTGCGTGTCAATGTCCTCCAGGGGGACCAGGATCCTCAGATTCTCCTCTGAACGGCACAAAGCATCACAACATGATCGAGACTTTCCCTTCAGCAATCAGTCTTTAACTGAGATTAAACTCAGTGCCGGTTTACTCCAGTTTATACTCTTTAAACTCCAACGGAGCGGCTGTCTGTGGAGGTCATTCATACTAATGAAGCTGATACTGCCTCTAATCGTCACTGACCTTTGACACTGAGGCTGCAGGAGCTCTTGGCCTGCTCTGCTCTCTGATTGGTCAGCACGACGCTGTAGTTGGACTCGTCTCCCTTCTGGGCGTCTTTGATCCTCAGGGAGAAGACGTTGTCCCTCTGGACCATCAAGTACTTGCCGCTCTCAAATATCGTCTCCTCGTTCTTCAGCCACTTGGCCTTCGCTCCCTCCGAGTTCACCTCGCAGTTGAGGACCACCTCCTGACCTTCTTTGGCCTCTGTGTCCTTCAGCGGCGTGATGACCTTCAGCTTCTCTGCACAACAGAATCACGGGAGACACGAATGAGACAAAGGTTCTACTGCCAGAGGGGCTGGAAATGTGTTATTGTGCCCACATTTAAACTATTATCCGAATGTCAAAAGATCTTCTTAATTATTGAGAAAAGTATTATTTCAATTAAGATTACATCACATTACAGGTCATTTAGCAGACGCTTTTATCCAAAGCGACTTACATTACATTTTTAACCCGTGGCGTTTTACATTTTGCCCGGGGAGCCATTAGGGGTTAGGTGTCTTGCTCAGGGACACTTTGACTTGGGACATGGGGCAGCCGGGGCTTGAACCACCAACCTTACAGTTCCCAGCGCTCCCTCTCTGCCCCTGCACCACGTCGCAGAGGAAATTATAATATCTAAACTTAAATACAAGATGAAACAAACCCGTGGACAAAGTCCACGTGTGCCACGAGCGTTAACTTTATGATGATAATACGTATAAACTCGTAACACAACGGATATATTTTGGTATCTTGAGCCGAAAGGAGCTTCCATATGAATATTGTTATGATTCTGTTTCATTTGAATCAGTTCCGAGTCAAAATGAGGCAAAGAAACCAATAAACACAGATGGAAATATAAACAAAAAAAGAAATCTCCCTAGAGACTATAGGCGAGTGGGCGGGGCTTACCGAGCACGGTGAGGTCGGCGCTGGCCCTGGTGGCGCCGATCGTCACCACGTAGCTGCCCTCGTCCCCGAGCTCGCAGGCCGTGATGACCAGCGTGCGTCTCTTGCCGTCGCTCAGCGTCTGGTGTTTGTCTCCCGCCTCCAGCTCCTGGTCGCCCTTCAGCCACCTCACCTCGTACGTTTCCTTGGAGACGGAGCAGGTGAACTCCGCCTTCTCGCCCTCCACCACCTCCTGGTTCTGAGGCCTGGAGATGAACTCGGCGGCCATCTCTGAAACACAGGAAGCAGCGTGAGAGATTCTTCTTCTGTGTTTAATAACAGCAGGAAGCAGTTTTACTTCCTCTAGTTTGTTTACACACGTTGTGTTGAACAGGAAGTTGTGATTTACTGATGAACAAAGTCTAACATGTCTCCAACATTTCTGAAGTCATAAAAACATTTGGTTCTTCTTCTTGCGTCTGTATACAAATACAACATCGTCAGGTCTATTTGTGTCCATCTGCTCAAAACCGTTATTCAGAGAGCAGGAGCACATGGACAGAAGACCCTGGTCCTCACCGTTGATCTTCAGGCTGCCGGAGGTCTTGGCGCCGGAGCTCAGCCTGCAGGTGTACTCTCCGACGTCGCTCGTCTTCAGGTCCTGGACCAGGAGGATCCTCCTCCTCCCGTCCACCATGTGCTCGTAGCGGCCCCCCTCCGGCAGTTCCTCCTCCCCCCGGTACCATGTGACCTCAGCGCCAGGCTTGGACACCTCGCAGATCAGCTTCACGCTGTCGGTCTCCGTGCCCTCCACGTTGGACAGGTTCTTGGTGAACCGGGTCTCCTCCTCTGTGAACAAAGGGACGGAACGTAAAGGCCCAGGAGGTTCCAACTGCTGCTAGACTTCTGAGACCTTTTCTACCCTGCGAGGCCCAACCAGACTTTCTCTACCTTTTGAGGCCTTCTG
This sequence comes from Gasterosteus nipponicus, assembly GCA_014132575.2. Lineage (NCBI taxonomy): Eukaryota > Metazoa > Chordata > Actinopteri > Perciformes > Gasterosteidae > Gasterosteus > Gasterosteus nipponicus. Next base: position 116,154 of record BMAF01000010.1, on the reverse strand, counting down.
AGACCGTCTCCACCTTCTGAGATATTCTCCACTCTCTGAGACCTACTGAGATATTCTCTACCCTCTGAGACCTACTGAGATATTCTCCACCCTCTGAGATATTCTCTACCCTCTGAGACCTACTGAGATATTCTCTACCCTCTGAGACCTACTGAGATATTCTCCACCCTCTGAGATATTCTCTACCCTCTGAGACCTACTGAGATATTCTCCACCCTCTGAGATATTCTCTACCCTCTGAGACCTACTGAGATATTCTCCACCCTCTGACCCTCTGAGACCTACTGAGATTCTCCTGAGACCTACTGAGATATTCTCCACCCTCTGAGATATTCTCTACCCTCTGAGACCTACTGAGATATTCTCCACCCTCTGAGACCTACTGAGATATTCTCCACCCTCTGAGACCTACTGAGATATTCTCCACCCTCTGAGATATTCTCTACCCTCTGAGACCTACTGAGATATTCTCTACCCTCTGAGACCTACTGAGATATTCTCCACCCTCTGAGATATTCTCCACCCTCTGAGATATTCTCCACCCTCTGAGACCTACTGAGATATTCTCTGACCCTCTGAGACCTACTGAGATATTCTCCACCCTCTGAGACCTACTGAGATATTCTCCACCCTCTGAGATATTCTCTACTCTCTGAGACCTACTGAGATATTCTCCACCTTTCGAGGCCTTCAGAGAATTTCTCTGAGACCTTCTGATGATGCTTTAAAATATTATAACATCGTATTTATGGGCAAAACATTCTTTTTAAACCCCCCAATTGAACATTGAAAAACTGAGATATTCGAGACCTTCTCGAGATATTCCGCTGGCTGCGGAATTTCCTCTGAGACCTCAGTCACATCGAGGTGAAGAGAATTGCATTGAAAGTAAAACAAACAAGAGGCGCGACATAAAGCGGAGAACTATGCAGAGGAATTACTCCACGTGTCACACAGAAGGGGGGCGAGTGGATAACGGACCACTTAAAGAACCACTATGCTAAGCTAGCTGCTAGGCATCTAACGTTAACCTGCCTAGCAGCTAGCTGCAGAGGACCACCGTGTTTGGAAACGTCCTGCTAAACGTGGGGAGATGGTTGGCACGTTAAATGTAAGAGAACATGAGAAGAAGATAAGAGGACGAGGACAACAGGAAGAGTCGCTAGTTCAACATGTTCCAGCAGGTGGAGTTCTGCCTCCATCATGATCACACGAGTTTTGTCTTTAAAACAACATTAACAATTAAGCAACAGTGTCTAAAAGACACACTTTGTAAAGACTTTGTAAAAACAACATTCATTAATCGCAATCGAGATTAATGAATGTCACATTTCAATGAAACGTAAACATTGATATAAACTGTTGCATCATGTGTATGAAGCATCAGAGGTCCTCACCCACGACCGTTAGCATGCCCGAGGACTTGGAGGTCTTGGCGTCGCACTCGTACTCGGCCTCGTCGTCGAACACCGACTTGTGGACCACAAGGACGTGCTGGCGACCTTGAGCCACGATCTCGTACTTCTTCCCCTTCCTGATCTCACTTCCGTCTTTGAACCAGCGGACCTGCAGCGAGGCGAGCAGAGAGGAGAAGGTCAGATCGACATAATCAGAACCTTCATTCTTATTTCATTATGACGGGCAAATCTCACCTTCACGTCCTCTCTGGAAACTTCACATTCAAACCTGGCAGATTCCTTTTCCTTCACCTCCACGTCGCTGAGCGGCTTGGAGAACTCGATGTGCGGCGCTGTGGACGCACGGGACGACCCATTACATCATCATCATCACATCATAGTTCATGTTAGGAGCGTACTAAAGGGTTCCTGCATTGAGGAGTCAAAGGAACCTTCTGGTCCTAAGGAGGTTCTTCTTCTCCTCCATTAGGCTGTACTCACGTTCCACGTTGAGGAAGCAGGAGGTCTTGAAGCTTTTGGCATCACAGGTGTAGGTCTTGGAGTCGTCCGGAGAGCAGTCGTGGACCAGTAGCGCCCTCTTGTACCCGTCTACGATCATCTCGTACTTCTTGGTCTTCCTGATCTCCTGTCCGTCCCTGAACCATTGGACCTCGGCGTTCTCTCTGGAGACTTCACACTCCAGCGTGGCGGTGGCTTCCTCCTCCACCGTCTGGTCCTCCAGAGGCTTGGAGAACTCAACCGCCGGCTCTGCAGGCGTCAAGACACGATTCAGCTCCAGCTTTTAACGACGCGATACGAGTCGGAAGTGGCGAAAGTTTGCTCTGTAGTCACGCCCACCTGTGATGTCACAGTGTACTGACCCACCCTGGAGTACCCTGTGACATCCCCACCAAAAGGTGAGACGTTAAACCAAAGGACGCCGGATAAAACTGAATTCTAGAGGCCCAGTAGCGTCCAGCAGAACCAGCAGAGTCATCACAGTCCAGCAGAACCAGCAGAGTCATCACAGTCCAGCAGAACCAGCAGAGTCATCACAGTCCAGCAGAACCAGCAGAGTCATCACAGTCCAGCAGAACCAGCAGAGTCATCAGAGTCCAGTAGAACCAGTATATCCTACCTTTGACGAAGAGGTTGGCCTCCGTCTGGAAGTCTTTGGCCGTGAGTCTCACTTGTCCGGCTTCATTCAGCTGGACGTCCCTCAGCGTCAAACTATGGACTTTATCCTCCGCCTTCAGCACCACCTGTTCAACAGAGTCATTACGGAGGTTTAATCTGCCCTGAACAGGGACATTCAGGGTCTTTAATGAACACTTAGTTTCCCCAAGTGTCAAAAGCTGATTCTGATACCAAAGGCGAAACTCCAGTACAAACGCCGTCCAAATAGAATACCATCTGTTTTGAGAACAGATGCTTAAAGAAAAGGATTTTCAAAGAAATCAAAGATTAATTAAACTATGAATAGACGGAGGACTCTGACTGGCTGAAACGGATGCACAATAAGAACCAATGGAACCAAAGAGAACTCGGAAACGTGAACAAACCTCCTCAGACGCAGTTATCCACCGCTGAGCTTTCATCTCATACAATCTGACTGCTACTTAAAGTGTTCTGTACTATTCTAAGGGTTTTATCGACTGTTTGTCAGTTATTAGGGGGGTTTAATTTGCCCGCAGCTGTGCCTGGACACTCAGCAAGTTTATATATATGAGCTAGTGGTTGCTGATTGGTAGGGTTCAGGTCTGTAATAGGCAGAGAAGCACACATGTTAGCCATATCATAACCAAATCATGCTGGGGTCAAAGGTGGCGGATGGAGTAGAGAGGTTGACGGTTTGAGGCCCGGCTGCTCCATGTTCTGTGACAAAGTGTCCCTGAGCAAGACACCTGACCCATAATTGCTCCCCAGGCAAGAATATAATGTAAGTTGTGTTTTTCCTCCCTGAACCTCGTCTGTGAGGTTCACAGGGAAGTTGCACTGACTGGGTTCTCCAGCACATGAAAGCGAGTCAGCTGAACGTGGCAGGCAGCTGCTTTCCTTTACACAGCATGACCTTTGACACCTGATGGCTGATTTCACCTCACAGCCACAGACTGCATTTCACACCAAGCCCACGGAAACATAATCCACCACAGAGGAATCTAACACACCTTCACCTCATCTTTTTATACTAGAACGACTATCTGTGTTGGTAACTTGTTGTAAGTTCTAAGTAAGTTTGTTTGTGGGCGTTTTAACGACTCTGTAAACATAAATAAAGAGTCAATTATTATTTATAAGAAGTCTAATCAGGATCAAATTTAATCTGCAGCTCGGAGCTTTGTTTGCATGTTCTCTGTTCTAGTTCAGGAGGAAGAGCGCGTAACTGTCAGGAATCATCTATTTCACATTCGTTACATTGAAATCCCGACTTTTACTGCTCACAGTCCTCCGGTTCCATCTGATGATCAAACTAACACTGCTGCATGTCACACATGTGCTGCTGCCACCTGCCCCGCAGACTCCGCCTCCTGCACTCGTTAAAAATAACCTGCAGAAACGCCAGCGGGGCACAAAAGCCTCTGAGAACCAGGATCGAGTGCAGGAACCCAGCAGGCCCTTATAAGAACCTGAACACTGTGTACGAAGGCCCTGGACCAGAACAGGAAGTGGGTCACTTACTCTGTCGCCGGGCTCCAGCTTGCGATCCCCCAGGAACCACTCGACGGCGATGCCCTCGTAGGACAGCTCGCACTGGAAGGTGGCGGTCTCCCCGGCGGTCACGGTGGCGTCGTCCAGGGGTCTCGTCAGGCCGATCACTCGTGCTTTGGATTGGGGAGAAGACATGATTAGCCCCCCCCCTGAAAAGGGTCAGTAGATCCAAAGAGCGCCGGCTAGTCCTCAGAGGCTCGTCCTCATGGTGAAGCTGAAGACAAGCTTGGACGCCCTCAGGACAACTGCAGACGGCCTCCCTGAGACTCGGCACTGGGGGGGCAGCTCATTAGCATGCGACCCGCGGAAACCAGTGAGGCGCGGGGTCGTGCCCCCCCACTGCCAATCACGGCCATCCTGCTCTACATATGGCATTCGGTTTTTAAAATAACCGACGGCCCCGATTGGCCGGGAGCTCCCCTCGCCAGACCCATCAGAGGGGGCCAATCTGCTCCTGTCAATCACAATCAGTGGACATTTCTTCCTGGAAAAGGAAAGAATGCGGCGCTCCTCACAGGAGTTACCCAACGTCTCCTCACGCGTCACATCGTGACAGCCGGGACGTGACGAACATATTACAGCCAGCGTGATTTCACAAAGTCCAATTTAAGAGCTCAGCTCACGGACGCTGTGAATATTCATCTTCAGGTCTAAATGACTTTCCGATCTGGTTGTTGAACATCTCGCAGCGAATCGGGAACATTCTCTGCTCATGTTGCTCATGAAAATAGGCAGATTCAACCAGAAAGACACTTGGACATTACAAGTAGAACTGTGTGTGATTTGTCTGTTTCTCTTCAGGATCAAAGGTTGGATTGGATACACACATAAATGTTCTGATGTCATTTCTGTCACCTTTGACCCTGAGCTGAGCTGAGGATTTGGCATTCGCCGCGGAGAAGTCTACACTTCCAGCCATTTCCCTTTTGCAGTTGAAGAGGATCAACACGTGGCGGGATCCCTCCTCCTTGATCTCCACGTCCTGAGGATAAAGATCCACCGGTGAAACAATCAGAAGAACCTGTCAGTCTGGACCCGGGGCTCAAAACGTTACACGTGTCCACAGAACAAGGTGGAACCTTACGGGGGACGGGTGGAGCGTCTCCCCCCTCAGCTTCCAGGCGGGGTGAAGATCCTCCTCAGATATCTCCGTCTCAAAGCGAGCCGTCTCGGTCTCCGTGACCTCCACGCTGTAAAGAGGGCGGACCACCTTGATGTCGCGCTCTGCAGAGGTTTAGAGAGACATTAGGGGACCAGAAAGGAGGCGGAGCCTAGTGAAACCTGCCAGGACCGAGTCACGTTGTCCCGAGGACAGACAGTGAAGATGTGAAGACATTAAGATAAAGACATGACCACAGAGACACGGAGACATGTTAGTTGACCGAAAGACATAATCTTACTTTTTTCAAAAACGTTCCTAAAACAATAGTTTGTATCAGACGTTATGATACAGAAAGGGAGAGGACAGTCATGGAGGACGGAGGCCCAGAGGGACCATGGTGGGCGAGGTCTCATCGCCACAGGGGGCGGGGTTACCTTCGATGTTCAGGTCGGCGGCGGTTTTGTCCGTGCCGCAGTCGCAGGTGTACGCCCCCGCGTGGCTCTGGGCAACCTTCCTGATCACCAGCGAGCGCTTCCTGCCGTCCGACTGGAGGAGGACGTTCTTGGAGGGAAAGATTTCGTTGCCGTCTCTAAACCACCGGACCTCGGCGGCGGCCCTGCTCAGCTCGCAGGACAGAACCACCTCGTCCTTCTCCACGGCGGCGTAGTTCTGGAGCCGCACGGCGAAGTACAGGTCGCCCTCTGCGAGGAGAAACACGACAGAAACAGCGGCGCCCAGCGAGAGTTTAGAAACAGGGCAGCTCAGCGAAGGACGCGCCTTGATCCCTGGAAGCTGACTGACCGAGGACGGTGAGCATGGCCTCCGAGCTCTTGTCCATGGCCTCCACTTTGATCATGGACGTGTCGTCCACGGTGACCTCCTTGAAGGCCAGCGCGTGGACCCGTCCGTCCACAGACATGTGCACCACCTTGCTGGGGTGCAGGCGCACGTTGTTTCTGGACCAGACCACCGGCACCTTCTCGTGAGAGAGCTCTGCGCTGAACTCGGCCGTTTCGCGCTCTTTCACCGTCACGTCTTTAATGGGTTTGATGAATTCAAGGCGAATACCTGACAGACAGAACCAACGTGGACACACACGAAGTGTATTACATCTAGAGACACACAAACAACACACAAAGAGTTTCCCGGTCGATGGGTTTCAAGAGGCGACCGTCCGACTGCTGTTACCTTTGATTATCAACTTCCCAGAAGTGCGTTTGTCTTCAGCCTCAAACATGTATTTGGCTTCGTCTTCGTACCTGGCCGATTTTAAAACCAGAGCGTGTCGCTTTCCTTCCACCAGGAGCTCAAAGGTCTCGTCGTTGGACAGCTCCTGAGATCCCTTCAGCCAGCGGAAGCTCTTGGGCTCTCTGGATACCTCTAAGTCAAACCTCGCCTCGTCCTTTTCGAACACGTGCACGTCGGTCAGCGGCGTGAGGAAGGAGATGGGCAGCTCTGTTGGTTCAGACAGACACGGTCAGTCTCACAACGCTGAGGTCTTCCAAAGGAGCCGCTGCGGCTTTTCCTTTCCCAAGAAGTAAAACCAGCGAGCTGGAGAGGCGCAGCGAGGACGGGGGCGCTCACCCTTCACTTTCAGGTTAGCCGAGCTCTTGGCGTTGGCGGCGGTGAACGCCACCTCGCCTGTTTGAGGCATTTTGCAGTTGTACAACACCAGCGTGTGTTTGGCACCGTCTTCCACAATCTCAACGTCCTGCAGACGGCCGAGAAACGTTTCAGTGAAAAAGCAAACAGGAAGATGCGAGGAAAAGTCCCGCGGTCGATCCACTGTCATTTGTCGCCAACAGGAGATCAAACGCTCTCAAGATGCACATCTGGACCCTGAGAGGTTTGACGCGTCCGGCTCGAGTCTAAATGAAAGTGGATCGGAGCCGAAGGTGAGAGAACATCTGCCTTGGTGCATGTTGAAGGAGACACATACGGCGGACGGACTGAGGACTTCTCCGTTCAGCCTCCACTGGCCGTGGACGTCGTCCTCGCTGAGCTCCACCTCAAATCGCGCCGTCTCTCCGTCAAACAACTCAGCGCCGTAAACCGGCCGAACCACCTTGATGTGGCGAGCTGGCGTTTAGGAGAGGGGGACAAAGACTCTTACTGAAGACGCTCAGACAAACTTCACAGAAACACAAAAACACTTAGACAACAGAAGGGGTGTGAAGCTGTTGGACCCATTAGAGGTGGCTCAGTTCTTCACAACGTACTGAACACCAATGAAGGGTTTGTTTTAAGGGCTGGTTGTGGCAGGGGAGCCGTGGAGAGACTACGAAGCACACAAAGACACACACAAATATATCCATTCCCTTAAACCCCTGTAGCGTGCTGCTACCATTCCCATTGGGGTGGCGTGGTGACACAAGGGGGCGTGGCTCTGGGGGTTCGGTTAGGTCGTGCTGCAGATGGAGGGTGAGCGGTGATGTGAAGAACAAGTTCTTTAGTTTTTTTACCTTCAATGTGGAGCGTTGCCGTCGTCTTGTCCGTTCCACAGTCACATACGTACTGTCCCTTGTCCTTGTCTCCCACTCTCTTGATGACCAGGGTTCTGCGCTTGCCCTCAGCCTTAACGGCCACCGTCTTGGAGGTCTTGATCTCGGCCTCATCGTGGTACCACATGACATCCACGTCTTTGCTGAGCTCACAATCCAGAACCACCTGGTCCTTCTCCACTGCAGTGTAGTCCTGCAGCTTGACGGTGAAGTACGCATCTCCCTCTGTGATGGGACATTCAGGGGTGACTCTCCATAGCACATGAACAACACGAGCACACCACATGTACTACACACTAACGGCACGTACAAAACATCAGTGAACACAAAAGACACACAGGACACAACGTGGACAAAGAGCTGTGACCCGGAGACAGGAGACGGTGGACCATTCTGGGTTTACCTATGACCGTCAGGTTGGCCATGGACGGGATTCCTTTGGCCTCGGCCTTAATCTGGCACGTGTCATCTAGAGTCACCTCCTTCATTTCTAGCACGTGTTTCTTTCCGTCCAGCCGAGTGACCGCGGTTCTGCTCGGGTGGATCTTAACATCGTTCTTGTACCAGGTGACGGGCACGTTCTCGTGAGAGAGCTCCAGCTCAAACCGAGCCGTCGTGCCTTCCTTTACTGTCTGGTCCTTTAGCGGCAACACAAATTTGAGCCTGATACCTACAATCGTGTTAGTAAGACATGAATTATTTTGAAAAGGGGACTGAACCAACTGGATGGAGTCATAATAATAAAAGGGTCCAGTGATGGCGGACTTACCCTCCACCGTGAGTCGAGCTGTGGACATTTTGCCCAAAACCGCAATGGTATATTCATCCTCATCATCAAATTCACAGCAGTTTATAATCAGCATGTGCTTATTTCCATCATCAATGATGTCATGCTTTTGGTCTGGCGTGATGACGTCGGCGTCTCGGTACCACATGACCTTAGGGACATCTTTTGTGATGGTGCATTCAAACTTAGCCTGTTTCCTTTCAGGCACAGAAATGTCCTTCAGCGGGACAACAAAGTCCATTTCGATCTCTGGGTTAAAAGGTGACACAGGTACAGAACATCAACAACACGTACGACAGCCTACAGCCTTCAGTGGAATCCAAAGGTGTCTCAGGTCTTCGTGTCCCCGATGCGGACTAGGTCGTGGTCCATTGATGGGTCCCACAGCACCATCCCCTACAGAAAGCCTAAATGGCTCCACGCGATGGAGGCTAAAGTACGGCCGTGTCTCCAAGGGTTCGTCATGAGACACATTCTTCACTTCTTCAGTTTTATAAGCATGTGGCAAGAATCTTCCTTCTTCAGGCCCTTTGTCTTTCTTCAGCAGTTACTTCCTGTCTGATTTAACTAACATTGAGTTACTGAACTGTAACTCAATGAACTGTGATCTGCAGTCTCAGGGATTCATGTCTGTTGGAGGAACCTATTCATGAGCCCGCTGTTGGTTTGAATGGTAAACTGGCCATAAAACCTAAAACATTTCACTACAGAAGATACTACTACTGTGGAGCAACATCACAACTCACATTTGACACAATGTGGAATGTGACGGACCTTTGACCCTCATCAACAACAGAGAAATGAACAGACAAACACTTGTTTCTTTGGACAGCACGAACACGCAGGAGACCTTTTGGATGGGATTCCTCTTCTTTCCCTGCTGCATAAAGTCGATGAATTTGACTGTTAAATAAAGACCCAAGGTCGGCTCTCACGTGCCATACGGCTTTATTTCACTTCCCAGACCTTGTGCTTTTATTTGTCAAGTTAACGTGCCCAAAGCCCTTCTTACCTTTGACATTGAGCATTGAGCTGGTGATGGCATTGAGAGCCTGGTAGGACACCTCTCCTGCCTGCTCCACCTGGCAGCTCTTCAGAGTGAGTCTACGCACACCCCCCTCCATTAGGATGTCGCACATCTGGTGAACACATCGCAGCATTTACATGTACACACACACACATACGCAAAAGTGGAAACACACTCATTCCGAAGCAAACAAGTCCATGAAGTCCTACCGGGGATCTGGTCAAAACCTCTCCTTTGAGCTTCCATTCTCCTGCAACATCCTCCTCCGAGATCTCCGTCTCAAACATGGCATCTTCCTTCTCCACCACCTCAACGCTGGCCAGAGGCTTCAGGATATCAGCCTCCCGCTCTGAGAAAGAGGTTGAATTAGTGCCGGTAAATATCAGCCCCCCGACAGAAAGATTAGAAATCAGGTTAAAAAGAAGGAAAGAAGGCTGATGGATAAACCTCCAAGTGTTAGCTTGGCAGTGTAGACGCGTCCTTCCACCTCCATGGCGTATTCTGCTACGTCCTCGGGCTGACAGTTCTTGATGGTGAGTGTCAGCTCCTTTCCATCCTTCTTGATCTCCACCTTGTCGGAAGGAGTGAGCTCGGTCTCTCCTCTCAGCCACTTCCAGTTGGGGCTCTCCTTGTAGAGCTCGCATTTAAACGTAGCAGCAGTCTTTGGTTTCACATGCTGGTCTCTCAGTGGTTTCACGATCCAGTCCTTGACTATTTCTGTTGGAGTGAAACGTTACTGAATAAGAGTTGGACAAACCGTTGACGACACAATGTGCACCACTAACATACCAGGTAGAACAAGCAGCATAAGGCAGAGTAGAGGAGGAAAAAACAAGTCAAAGGGTTTCTCCTTATCTGAGTGTCCCAGATGTGGACCTGATTATCCCAAAATGATCCGCAGGACATTAACCACTTCTGGATATAAATGTGTAAATCGTGCAGAAGAATTGTTGCATGTCATCAGCGTATTACATCATATCCTATGTATAAGACGTGTAGTCATTCCCGTGCAGCTCTATAGAGACTGGTAGTGAGTGCCTGCGTTTCAATGTGGAGTTATGCTCACCGATGATTTTGACGTTGGTCGAGGTCTTGACGTCCTCCTGGTTGGCCACTTCACACGTGTAGAGCCCCGTCTCGTCCTCGCTGGAGTTCTGGATGGTCACAGCGTGCTGCATGCCAATGATGTTGATCTGGATTTTGCCAGCCTGTTTCTTCAGGACCTTCCCGTTCTTCTTCCAGGTCACGTCTCTCTCCTTGTTCAGCTCACAAGTCAAATACACGGGCTGACCCTTCAGAGCAGACGTCTCCTCCTCCAGCTCTTTGATCCACTTCACCGGCAGCTCTGTGAGGAGGAAGGAAGACAATCCAGAGAGGTGATTTTTCTGCCCTCACATCTGAGCTTGTGTTGTTACGGCACAAAGAGATAAATACCTTCTACAATGAGCTTGGCTGTGCAGGATATCTCCTTGCCGGCGTTCTTGGCTATACAAGTGTATTCGCCGGTGTCGGACAGCTGCACATCGATGATGTTCAACTTTCGGTCTTTGCCGTCAGAGGTGAACTTGTGCTTGGGGCTCTCGCGCAGGTTGCTGCCGTCTTTCATCCAGCTGGTGATGGCGGTGGAGGGCGATACCTCGCACTCGAACACGGCGGCTGAGCCGATGGACTCGGCCTCCTGCAGCACGATGTCCTGGATCTTCTTGATGAACTTCAGGGGGACGGCTTTCAGTTTGAATCCTCCGAAGGGTTCCTCCGGCGGCGACGGGCCTTTCCCTCCAGGCCTCAGGCCACGGCCCCGGCCTTCCCCGGGGGACGGCGTCTGCTTGGCTGCAACACAAACGATTAAGACTCCTCGCTGTCGGATATGGAGCACAACAGGGTCGATAACTCAGAAGTTCCCTTACGTTTCAGCCCTCTTCCTCTTCCTCTTCCTGCTTCTTCTGCTGGTTGTCCCTCTGTTCAGAAACATACTCCAATGAAATGACGCACAAACTGGGATCAGGTTTTAAAGTCTACGTAAAACATGGCCGTGCTGGGAGACGTGGAATCACACCGTGGATAGAAAGCACGAAGAGATGGAATGAGGGACAGAAGTGTGAAGAGATGAACACATGTAGGACTGATGGGAGCGACATGACATTGAAATGACAGAATGACAGAATGTTATGGATGCGACCAGACAGGTTGAAACAGAAGGAGCATCGACATGAAGACGAGGAAGAGATGGCGTCAATCGCGTCACACTCAACATAAGATGGAGTGGAGACAATGTCGATGGAGGCATGATGCTAGAAATGGAGAGAGATTATTCAAGAAATGAAGAAGTTTCTCTCAGACGCTTTTGGGGGGCGGCCACCATCTCACCTCTCCTGGTGACCCCTGGAACCTCCAGAGAAGCTTCTTCACCTTCGCCCTCCCAGTCTTCAGAGCCGTAACTGTCGCGGGGAACCAGCTCCCAGCCCCAGGCCTCTTCCTCCTCCTGCTCCCCTTCCTCCTCGGCCTCCTCTTCGAACACCTCCTCCTCTGGCTGGGTGGCTATCTTCTTCATCTGCACGGCTCCAGGAGAGACCTCCTTGGCCAGAGGTACCCTCCCTTTTCCAGGCCTTGCCGGTTCTGTGGCCTCCTCGGGCGACGGCTTCCTCTGGACCTTTTTGAGAGTCGCGGCTTCAACTTCTTTGGGCTTCGCAACTTTTGGAGATGGAGTCTTTCGCAGCTCAATCTTCTTGAGCTGCGCCAGAGGCTTTGGAGTCACCTCTTCCTTCTCCTCTTTGACTTTGGGTGTGACTAGCTTCTTCAGCTGCACTGGTTTGGGCTCCTCTGGAACCTCTTGTGGTTTCTTAACCAAGGCAGGAGCCCCCGGCTTCCTCTCTGGAGCTTCTGGGATTTCCGGTTTCTTCACCCCGGCCTCTGACTCTGGTTCCTCTGGACTCGTCCGCCGGCGCTGCAGTTTATCTTCTGGCTTCCTCTGCCTCTCCTCGGCTGGTTTCTTCTCAGGCTCTACTGCCTCTTTGGAAGGCCTGGAAAAGGGTTTCAGCTTAACGCTCTCGATCCCTTGTTCCTGTGTTGGGAGTTTCTTCACCTTGGTGGGCGCGTCGAGCTGCTCAGGCTTCTTCCCTGGAGTTTGCTTTTTATCTTCTGGCTTCTTCACTTTGGCTAGTGGCTCCTTTACCTCTGGTGGAGCTTTCTCTGGTTGCTTCGGAGGTTCTTTGGCTTCCACCTCTTTGGGAATCCTCTGAAGCTTCTGGAAAGGTTCCGTGTCCCTGTCCGGCCTCTCCTTCTTGTCCTTCTGCGCCACCTCTGCTGGTTCACCAGGCTTTATGAATGGCTTTAGTTTGACTACCTCTGCTTCTGCCTCATCTGCAGGCACTCTCTTCATCTTCTTCGAGGGTGCGCTTGGCGGAGCAGGTTCTTCTTCCTTTGGTGCCTTGGCAGTTTTCTTCAGCGAGACCTTGTCTTGTGGTTTGTCGTCTCGTGGAATGGGTTTCTGACGTGTCTGTGCATCTTTAGGAGCTCCTTTCTGTTCCTGCTCTTGGAGCTTCACAGTTTCAGGCTTTTTCACCACGTCTGCTTCGCCTCGAGGTGTCCTCTCCTCCGCAGGCCTTCGGGTGGCGGCAGACATCTGAACGACCTCCTCTATGTGCACCGCCTCCTCCACGTCAAAGACCGCAGTCCTGGTGACCTTCTGAGGTTTCTCTTCTTCTTCGGTCTCCTTGGCTGCAACCGATGGGATCTTCTTCAGTTTGATGATCTCCTGCTGCTCCTCCACTTTCTTAATCCCCGTTGTGGTTTTCCTCAAAGTGGGAATCTCAAACGTTCCCTCCTCTTCCCTGTGAACTTTACCTTTTTTGTGCAGCAAAGGTTTGACGTTACTAATTGACACGCACTAATGACATCATTTAAACAAACACATACACACATTTACTAATCATTCATTGGGACATTTAAATAAACATTCTAATCACAATTATTCTGAAATAGAGGAATACGTGACAACAGTAACATGGAAGCAACATAAAAAAGCAGACAAAGAAGAGGCAACTTCCACAGGATACAACAGTCAACGTCAACTGAAATACCTTTACTACTATCGATAATATGCACTCATTTCAATTGTTTCTAACAATGAATGAATCAGAGCTGGTAGGTGGTCATAATCTGGAGCTGCTGATGGATGTTTGCTGAGCGAGGCGATCTGTGAGCCTACCTTTCTTGACTCCTCCTGGCGCTTGGACGGGTCCTTTGGTTTCATCTAGAACAGAAAATAGTTATTTAGCAAAGAGCATTTTAACCGATTCAGAACTGGAAAGACATTCAGAAGTACTCAGTACAGAGTGTGGACGAGCAGGTCCCAGGTAGAGACACTAAGTGTGCCGGGACACGCGTGGCGTGACGTGCTCGGGTCGGGTTCAACGCAAAAAGGAGACAAACAACATGAAGTTATTGTGACCACAACAAGAGGGACTCACAACACATGGGGGGGTTATGCACCCACACAAAAGGGGTGTTTACTCTCAATACTTCAAATACTTGTCTACCTGTCTCAGGAGTTCTCTTTTTCCCCTCGGCCGGTTTTACTTCCTCCACCTTTCCTGACGGTTCTTCGGCCTTTACGAGAGGCTTCGGCTCGGCCACTTCAAGCACAACACAGAGGGGGTTCAGGTCACGTGAAGTACCACCGGAACACAAAGGAACGCACAACCATCTTGTTGCGGGTTCTTTAAGAAGATCAGGATACCTGGCTTCGCTTCCGCTTCCGCACTCCTTTTCTTCTCCATCTTCTTGGTTTGGTCGGTGACTTCTGACCTTTTGGCAGCTTCTTTTGCAGCTGCATGCGGTTTGATCTCTTCAAGTACAAGATATACAAGAACTTCAAAAGAAAACACGTTTGATTTCCTTTCTTTGCATAGTACCAAGAATAAAGGCTCAGAGATTCATGCCCACAGTCTTCTACTCACAGACATCAAACACATTTAGAGCAGAGGTTGTATACCTTCTGGAGGAGCAGCTGGCTCCACCAGGGCCTCACTGAGTTGTGGTGGAGACGACGTCTCCTTCGCAGGAGCTTGGAGATGAAATGATACAACAATCAGAACCTTGTTAAGACTGATGAGTGAGCGCTGAACAACGCAGAGACAATAGAGAACGAAGAAGATCCACGATGGAAACAAACATGGATGGAAGAAACATCTCACCTAGTGTGAGAAGAACATCTACCTGGAGACACACACAGGTATGATGAAACATAACAGACATAACAAACACAGTGTGTCCACGGCGGAACACAATGGGTGAGGTAACACGATGTCGCTTGGTGCTCAGATCAAACAACACGTGCTCGGTGACACACGGCGGTTTCCCTTCTGTACCTCCTGAAGACTTGGCAGCTTCTCTGCTGCTGGAGGCTTCAGCCTCCTGAGGAGGCTTCTTCTGATCTGTTACTGACGGTTCTCTGACTGAGGGATCAGCTGTTGATTCTGTGTTCACTTCATCGAGTGTCTCTGGGTACGTTTCCTCCTTCCTTTTCCTGGGAACCACTAAGTGATCTCCTCTCATTTGTTCCTGTCCAGCGGCTTTTATGGCTTCTTCATCTTTTTCTTGAAGCCTTTGAATGGTTTGGTCTTTGCCTGCGATTCTTTCTGTCTTCATTTCCTTGGATTTCACTGGTTTCAGTCTTTTTTCCAAAGCCTCTTCCTCCTCCAGCGATGCTCCCGAGGGTCGACCTTTAACTTTCATTTCTTCCACCAAAGAAACAGCTTTTGTCCGTTTCTCATCATCTTGAAAGTCTCGTTCATCTGACATTGTTTTAGTTTCACCTCTTGTTGCATATTCTACTGTGATAAGTGATTCTCTGGATGTCGCCTCACTGGCGGGTGTTTCTGCAGACTGGCAGATTTCGATGTGTTCCATCTTAATTTGTGCGTCTTCAGTAGGACCAACGGCAGCACTTTCATCTTTAGAGCTGAAAGCTTTTGGCAGAATTTCTCCCTCTGTGGTGGACGAACTTTTATCGGCTTCACTGAAGGTCATTTGAGTGCCTCGCATTGAAACTCCAGCGGTGGACTCTGGTGAGACTTTGCTCGTCTTGTCATCCAGTATTTTACGCTTTGACCTGCTTTCTCCTGCTCTGAACCCTTCTCTTTGGTCCTCTGTGGAATTGTCTTTCTTTACCCCCTCAGACTCCTCAGGTTTTCTGAGTGAAATATCTCTGAATAGATTGTCGGGGGAAATATACTTTTGTGGAGTATCTGAGATAAGATCTTGTTCTTTCCCAATCGATGGTTTTTCATGTGCGACGTCCATCGCCTGTGTCCTTGAAGCTTTTCTTTCTATCTGCTCCCTCTCTGTTTCTGTGTCTGTCTCTTCCCCCGGTGACCTCTGCTCGCTCACATCGGGCGCCCTGCTGTCTCTGTGGATGTTCTGCGTCCACCACCTTTGTTTCAGACACTTTTCCTGATGTCTCCTGAGACTTCAGCTGAGCCTGTTTCCGTTTGGTTGCTGCTGTATCAACTCTGTCGGTTGGACCTGTTACCTCTTGTTCACCAGCTAAAGCCTCCAGGATGTCCCTGGAGGACTCTGGACTCCCCAGAGGAGCCTTCTTTAATCTATCGTCCTGTAGGAGCTGCTCGGGTCCAGAGATCCTCTGCAGGGCGGCTGATTGTCCCTCTTTGACTGTGAGATGTTCTTCAGACGGAGTGGCTTGCTTGACGTGTTGCTGGTTTATCTTCTCATCTCTAACCGTCGTGGACTGCACTTCTTCAAGGGCAACTCTCTGTCTTTTCCCTTTTAGGGACTTAGATTTCTTTGCCTCGTCGTGCTCGGTGTCCATGTCGGCCATCTTTGTTTCAGCAGCTGTGGTGGTTTTATACATTTCTGAAGGTGTTTCTTCTGGTTTGGATGTGGTCGAGGTCTTTCCTCTGGCAGCTAACTGCTCTGTGATGGTAGGAGCCGTGTGTGTCTGAACCAGGTGACCTTCTGACACGACTTGGCCCATGACTTGGACCTGCTGGTGCGGTTTAGTAGACCTTTGGAGAGTCTGGGTCTCAACGTCTCCTTCTGTCACCACCAGACCTGTTTGAGATGAAACGTCCATCACGGGAGCCAGCAGGCACTTTCTTCCCACTTGTTCCTCTTTTGTTTGTGAGAAACTGTAATCATGTTTGACTCCGTCTGTCTGGAACAGGACCTGCTCAGGAGAGGTCCTTTGCCCTTTTGGCCTTTGGCTTTTCTCTTTTAGGAATGACTTTGTCTGCAGATCCTCAGCCGATGTTCTGCCAAACTCCCGCGGCGTTTCCTGCTGAGCGCCATCGTCTTTTAGTGGAAGGTTTTCTGCTGCGGTTCCACCACTTCTACCCGTTGTGGTGTCCGGCTCTGAAGAAGTGGCGTCCACCTCAGGACCAACGGAGGATTTCCTTTCAGGTGGTTTCTGACTCATCACAGTTTGTGAATCGTCTTCGGGAGGTGTTTGAATCTCTGCAGAGAGACTTTGGTGCTGCTCTGTGACCTTGTTAAGAGTTTGGTCCCTCATCTTTGAGTGAACATCGCCAGCTCTACTTGTGATTGGTCTCTGCTTCAGAGGCTTTTCTTTGTCCTCAGTTGAAAACTTTCTCTTTGTTTTCTGCTCTTCAGTGGGAGTAAATAGATCTGTAACTTTGTTGATTGCATCTCCTCTGACCTGCGACTGAACCTGAACATCTTCACGTTTTAGTGGAACTTCTTGTAGTTGAGGCACTTCTGACAAAAAGGTTTCACGTCTTGTTTTACTGTCACATGTTTGACCTTCACCTGCTGGTTCTTTTGACTCAGGAGTATCTGGTTCTGTCAATGATTTTGCATAATTTCCATCAGCAGCAGGTATCTCCTCGGCCTCAGGAACGATGTGTTGTTGATCTTCAGTGGTGACCATCTCTGTCAGGCCTTTGGTTTCTTTAGAAGGAAGGTCGTCTCCACGATGCTCTGCTCCCTCTCGCTCAGAGCTCAAAGAGGACAGTTTGTCAGCTCGGGCTGGTTTTGTCTTTTCTTGGACAGCTTCGACTTGGTCCTCGTCTTTCACAGCTGTCTGCTGTCTCACTTTCTTAGAAGCATCTTTCTTCTCAGATACGATCTCAGGCTTTTGAAGGGTTTCTCTATCTGCCGGTGGTTCTGGGAGTTTGACTCTGTCGTCTCTGTCTGGTTTCATCTCAGAAGTTCTGACCCGTTTGTCTTTAAGTGGAAGGACTTGGGACAAAGCTTCAGGTATTTTGGGTTCATCTGGTCCGTTAATATCTCTCTGCTGTGCTTCTGTCGTCTCTTTTTCATCACAAACACATTTGACTGTAAATTCTAATGTTCTTGCTTTTCTTTGAGAAGCTTTAGTATCTTTTTTAATGTCTTTTATTTCAACGCTGGCTGTTGGACAATCAGTACTTTGGACAGAAAACTCTTTTTGTTTGGTAGGTTCATCCTGAACTAACGACGTTTTCTTCATCTTATCTTCACTTCCTGTCATGAGCTTTTCTTTGCTTTTAAGAGCCTTCAAACCGTCAGTAACAGTCACCTCTGACTCATCGTCAGGTTCTATCAGCACATTTAGGATCCCTTCTTGTTGCACAGATTCAGATTTCATTTCTTCTTCTTCTTCCGCCTTCTCCGTTTCCTTGTGCGTTGGTGCAGAAGAAGCTCGGCCTCTTCTCGCGGCCTTCAGCACGCGGCCCGCTGGAGGACGGATCAGTTAAAGAGGTGTGAAGAGAAAGCACCATGTAGCGGTGCCAAGAGATTAGGGAGAAAACAACAACAACAACAAGAAGGAGACAAACACGTTAAACCAGACAGAGGGAAGAGGGAGAACGCGTTGTTGTACCTTTCTCTCTCTCTACTGTCTCAGGGGGCGAAGAGGCCTCCACTGCTGCTCCTTTAACAGACAATAAGCTTTGCTTTAATGCAAGATATTAACATTCAGGAGCAGAGACTAAAAACACCGCTGAAACAAAGAGCTCCGTTAACAGAACATGGTGTCAGGAGACATTTAGGGGGGGAGGGAATGGCGCCCCCCTGTGGTCCATAAAAGAAGAAGAAAGATGGAAAAGACTCTGTGTACCTCTGGAAGCAGCTGGTCCAGAGGGTTTTCTCTGGACCCAATCCTCCATTTTAAGACTTGTTTGTTCCTTGGATTCCTCTTTCTTCTTCTCTGCGTCACTTCTTGCAGCAACAAAGTCAGATTGAGTCTCTTTTGGCCTCCGGAGCCGAGCTTCTGTTAGTGTCTCATCAGCCTTCTTGTTCTCTGCTTTCTTAACCGGAGCTTTTTCTGGCGCACTAGTCTCATCTTTGTTGGATGCGGGACTGACAGCTGGTTTATCTACACTGTCCTCTTTTCTAATAGTTTTCTCTTCTACCTTCTTCCCCCAAGTGGAACCCCCTTGTGTCGGTTCATCCTTCACTGTGGCCTCTGTCTGCTGGATTGTGACTGTCTCAGTTACACTGTCCTCATCTTCTGCTTTGTCTGAGATGATTTTAGCACGATGATGCACTGATTCCTCTGTCTCTCCTCGTTCTATTTCTTTGACTGCAGTAGTTTTCCTGACTTCCTGTTGTCTCTCTCCTGTACCCTCGGTGTCCTGCAGCTGTCTGACTGAACCGCCGTCTTTCCTCTCGTCTGAGACTTCTCTTAGTGTCTCGGTGTCCCTCATGTCTCTGTCGGTCTGCTGGACCATAACGACGGTTTGTTGAGGCGACCTGTTTTTTTTCCTCTTTGAAGAGTCAGTGACAGAAATCTCTCCTCTGGCCTTTTCTGTCAAAAGGAAGAAGTCTGTCTCTGACAACGTGGTCTCACTCAGACGAGCCACTGGGAGCTCCTCCTCCTCCTCCTCCTCCTCCTCCTCAGCGGCCGACGCCCCCGTAGAAGACTTGCTGTATTTTCTTCTGAGCTGCTCCCCGTTTAAGAGGCGTTGAAGAAGAGGCGTCATGCGGCGGCGCCAAGAGGTGATGACAAAACACAAAGACAAGCATTAGTGTTGGAAGAGATGAATTGAAATGGTCACCGTCCACCTGCCCAGCTCCTCTGTCCTCTGAGCCTTCGTCTGAAGGAGACACTGTCTTATTTTCTGCTTCTTCTTAAGAACAAATTCAGATCATGGAAGAGTGTTTAACAAAGAGAAGACATGTAGAAATAAGCAGTAGAAGGTTCAGTTTGTACTCAGGTGTCTGTCTCAGTCTTTAAATGTCCACATTAGAGGACGATCAGACAGACTATGCTTGTATAGTTTAACCCACGTTTCATCCAGCTTGGATGCTCCTCTGATGGAGACGTCATCCTCACTAGATACATTGAAATGATTTGGAAGTAGAGACAGAAATAGAGAGGGGAGGTCTGCCGGGCTTTACCTTCACGGAGACTTTCTTCTGCTTTGGGTTTAGCTTCAGGTATCTTCACATATGTTTTATCTACACAGATCCTCGCTGCTTGTTTCTTGTACCCCAGGTCAGGTTTTACTTCCTCGGGTGTCCTCTCGTCTTCGGGCGTCTCTGGTCCCTTCTCCTCAGGTAAACACGTTTCCCCCACTGTCCTCTCTGGGGTCTTTTCTGTCCCTGCAGGCCGTCTCTCAGGTGAAGGTTCGGTCTCCTCAAACACCTTCTGAGGTTCTTGTTGAGGTGTGACTTTAGGTTTTGGCTTCAAAGCTTTAGGAGGGTTGGACACAAACACGTGACTGAAGACACAAAGTAGTGAAAGACGTGCTGTCGCACAATAAAGAGACATTTTAGATTAAACTCAATATATTAGCTAATTAAGACGGTAACCCTTTAAAGGCTACGAGATGACCTTGTCCCCCCATCAGCACCATCAAAGTACCTTTTGGCCTCGGCTCTTCTCTGGGAGGAACCGCGGATGCTTCTGCTTTCTCCTCCACGGGAACTTTAAAGAGTTCACAGACATTAAAAGCTTGTCAAAGAACTGAAGAGCGTCGCTAGAGACGGACAGACCCAAACACTCTGTCGAGCGCACAACAAGAGGAGCCCGACTACAACGAAGTCCAAGGACTTCCCGTGTAAAACCACTGCAGATGGTGATTAGGATGTATACCTTTCTTAGGAGGTTCCTTTGCTTCTGGTTTGCTCTCTGGAGGTTCTGGTTTTTGAAGTGGACGTTCTTTCTTCATGGCAGCAGGTTTTGGCTTCGCTACAAGAGCCTCAGATTTACCAACTACTAGTTTTTCTGCTTCTGGCTTCTTTACTGCCGGTTCAGGCTGGATCTCCTCTGGGACTTAAAGCAACATTTAGTTTAGAGACGAGCAAACAAACCAAGTCAAAGATTCGCTTCCACGTCTGAAGCTGAGAAAACCCGGTTCAGACAGACAAACACACCCAGAGAAGCGAAGCAGGAAATACCTTTGGCTGCAGGGGTTGCCGGCTTAGCTTCAGCTGTGCCTCGTGCTTCTGCTCTGGGAGCCTCAGGCTCCGGCTTAAACGCAGGCGCCACTTTTTTCGTCTTGCCTGGTACCGGAGGCTTGGGCTCTTCTTCAGGTGGGTAACACAGACATTAGCTAACGTTAGCATGACGTCGTGGTAGCGAGCCGGCGGAAAGAGTGAGACCAAACCGAACAGAGAAGGAAACAAGAGAGGGGAGAAGCCCCCGAGCCAGAGCACCACAAAGCTGCTGCCATCAGATCAACGAGTCAAGTACCTTTCTGGGGCAATCCGGGCTTCTCTGCAGGCGGCGGGGGGGCAGCGGCAGGCTCCTTTACCACCTCGGATTCTTTTAAGATACATTCAAACACAAGATGAAGCAGACGGTCGCAGCAAACGGACAGAAGATGGAGTGAGCGTCGTCACAGCAGATCAACGAGGCTCGGGCTCACATCAGCGACTCTACCTTTTGGAGCAGGAACCTTGTTCTTCTCTGCGACCTTCTCCTCCACTGGCTTTCTGCCCTCCGGTGCTTCAAAATGTCAGCAAAATGAAAGTCATGGACGAGGCTCAAACACACATTGCATTCATCTAGTCTAGGACGGAGACCCCGGGTCAAGAACATGACAACATGGAGGGTGTGCCGGTACCTTTGGGGGCCGGCGGCTCCTTGGCATCAGCTGTCAGCTTCTCTTCAGGCTTTCGCTCAGCTTTGACAACTTAAAGACACAAGCCATAGTTTTAGCGAGACAAAGAGAGGCACGTGTCACCTTCAGGAGAAGATACGCAGACAGAAAGCTACGCTAGAGAATGAAGAGTTCACCTGAAACACATGAGAGGAGAAGAAGCAAACACAAACACAGAGACGAACAGAACAAACAAGACTTTGGCGCCGGAGGACGGACGCGCTAAGAGGAGCTGAGAAGACGTGCACGTGTTCGCTACCTTTTGTTGGGACTTCCTCTCTCGTTTCAATTGTCCTGGTCTCCACTTTCTCCTCAACGGCAACTCTGGCAACTGATGGAGGATAAAACAAAGAAACACGTCCACAATCAACATCACTGATGCCGTAAAACAACCGTTTCTCACTTAACGGACAAGTTGCTGCTTCCAATGGAAACTGTGGACTCAGTCTAACCACCAGTCTCTGGGAGGACAGTTCAATGTTGTCCTAATCAGACAAGTGTGTTGTCTCCTACTGGCCGTGGTCAAAATAAGCCCCGTTACAATGGAAACACTGGAAGCAATATAATTAGTGATTTTTTTAAAAAGGTTTCAGGAGTTTAGCAGATAAAAGACATGAACACAAACACAGGTCTGAAACACAAAACAACCACAAAGAGACAAAAAAACACCACAAAAAGAAAGTCTTCTCATAATCTGCTGAAGACTGTTGTTGTTGTTGTGTGTAATGTCTCATTCAGTGAGGAGGGCCTGTGGGACAAACGACTTTGACATTAGTGGAAGTTAGTGGAAGTATGATGATGAGATGAAGATGGGATCATAGTTAAAAGAGCGAAAACAGGAGCAAACAAACAAGACTTTGGTAATAAGTCCAAGCAGAGATCATGTAGATGAGTAATTATTCTAAACGTGTGATGTTTCACTTTGATGAACCCAAACTGAAGTATAGTATTTGGGTATTCTTTAATTAATGTCATTTTAAAATGTCTCACACAATATGTAGATAAAAGTTTCATCCTTTGTCGTGAGGTGCAAAAGAAAAGAAAACAGATCTGCTGAGATGGTTGGATGGCTGATGGAGTGAAATCAAGTAGCATGTTGTACCTGTCTGCTCCACCTCCTCTTCATAGTGATACGAATATTCAGCTGATTCTTCACAGAACAAAGTGTGTTGGTTTCCGTTACAGAGAACAGAAGATAATAAAGCATTTGATTACAAGTGTGACCGTGAGGGACAGACAACACCGGTAAACGCCGAATAAACCGCTTTTTAGTGTTGAATCTATGATGACAAAGAAAATATCTTTAACTGCTTTTTAGTGAAAGCTGTTCTTGAAGGTTCAATTTCTTCCACATATTGATAGAATTCAGCAGGTTCTGTATTCTGACCTTTTGGTTTCATTATGATGTTAAGGTGCCAAATATCCCTTTTCGATTCTTTGAAACTTAAAGCGTCAACTTCTTAAGCTAAAATAGTTTTTGAATCAACTGTGAGATGATTACGTTATTGGGCCTGATTCCAGTCTTACCTTGAATTGTCACTGATGAAGGCACCTCAGGCCTCTGAACTGAGGAGTCTGGGACATCTACAGAATATGTACATACCAGAACATTAGTGCAACGCAGAAAAGCATCTTTACAACAATGAGATCAACTGTTCTGTCATGAAAGGGACGGGCGGACATCTTTCCTCTTGTCAGAGCTCTTATGCTGCGTTCACACCAGAAGAAAAGCAACTTTTCGTTTACTTGTAGTTCATTTGCGTCATTCGGAAAGAGGGCGTGGCTTAACTTTGTCACTTCTCTCTGTTGTCATTTCTGCTGTCCACCTTGGAAAAACCCACTATTTCTGCTCTGTACAGGCGTTTATGAGGCGTATCGCTCGCTTCGCTACATTCGCATCATTCACGCCGCACGTTGAAAATTAGCTGAAAGTTTGCAACCATCCGCAACTTTGCGTGGAATCTACTACTTCGCTTCGCTTCTGGTGTGAACGTGCATACGAACGTCCAATGTTCCTATGTTTCCATGGTCTGCTGTTACCACGCCGATGGTGCTGTGAGGCGTGACCTATGTTACCATGGTCTGCTGTTACCACGATGGTGCATAATGGTGTTATCGTGACCTATGTTACCATGGTCTGCTGTTACCATGGTCTGCTGTTACCACGCCGATAGGCTAGCATGGTGCTGTGATGGTGTTATCGCGACCTATGTTACCATGGTCTGCTGTTACCACGTTAGCATGGTGCTTAATGGTGTTATCGTGACCGTTACCATGGTCTGCTGTTACCACGCCGATAGGCTAGCATGGTGCTGTGATGGTGTTATCGTGACCTATGTTACCATGGTCTGCTGTTACCACGCCGATAGGCTAGCATGGTGCTTAATGGTGTTATCGTGACCTATGTTACCATGGTCTGCTGTTACCACGCCGATAGGCTAGCATGGTGCTTAATGGTGTTATCGTGACCTATGTTACCATGGTCTGCTGACCTATGGCTACATGGTGCTGTGATGGTGTTATCGCCTATGTTACCATGGTCTGCTGTTACCACGCCCGATAGGCTAGCATGGTGCTGTGATGGTGTTATCGCCTATGACCTATGTTACCATGGTCTGCTGTTACCACGCCGATAGGCTAGCATGGTGCTGTGATGGTGTTATCGTGACCTATGACCATGGTCTGCTGTTACCACGCCCGATAGGCTAGCATGGTGCTGTGATGGTGTTATCGTGACCTATGTTACCATGGTCTGCTGTTACCACGCCGATAGGCTAGCATGGTGCTGTGATGGTGTTATCGTGGTCTGCTGTTACCTATGTTACCATGGTCTGCTGTTACCACGCCGATAGGCTAGCATGGTGCTGTGATGGTGTTATCGTGACCTATGTTACCATGGTCTGCTGTTACCACGCCGATAGGCTAGCATGGTGCTGTGATGGTGTTATCGTGACCTATGTTACCATGGTCTGCTTATAGGCTAGCATGGTGCTTAATGGTGTTATCCTATGTTACCATGGTCTGCTGTTACCACGCCGATAGGCTAGCATGGTGCTGTGATGGTGTTATCGTGACCTATGTTACCATGGTCTGCTGTTACCACGCCGATAGGCTAGCATGGTGCTGTGATGGTGTTATCGTGACCTATGTTACCATGGTCTGCTGTTACCACGCCGATAGGCTAGCATGGTGCTTAATGGTGTTATCGTGACCTATGTTACCATGGTCTGCTGTTACCACGCCGATAGGCTAGCATGGTGCTGTGATGGTGTTATCGTGACCTATGTTACCATGGTCTGCTGTTACCACGATAGGCTAGCATGGTGCTTAATGGTGTTATCGTGACCTATGTTACCATGGTCTGCTGTTACCACGCCCGATAGGCTAGCATGGTGCTGTGATGGTGTTATCGTGACCTATGTTACCATGGTCTGCTGTTACCACGCCGATAGGCTAGCATGGTGCTGTGATGGTGTTATCGTGACCTATGTTACCATGGTCTGCTGTTACCACGAAAGGCTGCATGGTGCTTAATGGTGTTATCGTGACCTATGTTACCATGGTCTGCTGTTACCACGCCGATAGGCTAGCATGGTGCTGTGATGGCGTTATCGTGACCTATGTTACCATGGTCTGCTGTTACCACGCCGATAGGCTAGCATGGTGCTGTGATGGTGTTATCGTGACCTATGTTACCATGGTCTGCTGTTACCACGCCGAAAGGCTAGCATGGTGCTTAATGGTGTTATCGTGACCTATGTTACCATGGTCTGCTGTTACCACGCCGATAGGCTAGCATGGTGCTGTGATGGCGTTATCGTGACCTATGTTACCATGGTGCTGTTTATATGTGTTCTGCAAGGCTAAATGTTTGATTGACCCGGGGTCCTGAAAAAATGCACCTGGTAAACTAAAGTTGTGTAGAGAATAAAATACTTACCGGAGGGCACCATTGCTAATTCAATTTCTGTAAAAGAGGGGGGGAGAGTGAAGAAGGCGTTAAACGCTAAAACAGATACAAGCTGAACAGAACATAAAAAGATGGCGTCTGACTGGAAACTGTACCTTTGCCAGACAAATAAAGCTCAGCTGTGCTCTTAGCCTCTCCTCTGGGCTCCAACCGCACAATCACTGAGTACACGCCTACACGGGATTATCAATGAAGACGTTTAACACATGGATACAATGAGGGGAAGAAGAGACGTCTGCGCCTCTTTATGCCTTCGCTCCCTTCGGGGGCCTCGGTGGCTCTACACACCTTCGTCTTCGATGGTCACGTTTTGGATGACCATGAAATGTCTTCGTCCCTCGCTCGTGAAGCTGTACTTGGGGCTCTCTCTCAGCTCCCAGGTGTCTTTGTACCACGAAACAATGGCGTTGTCGAAGGACACCTCGCACTCGAAGCTGGCCGACTGGCGCTCGTTGACTTCGATGTTGTGGATGCGTTTGGTGAAATGAATTTGTTCGGCTAAAAAAGATAAAGACGGCAACGGGTAAACGGGAGCACAGCTGGGAATGTTTGACAATGCTGGAGTGGTAGTTCATTTAATGGGCACAGCATCCACACGGTTAGCGGTGATGGTCAGAGCGGGCGGTTACGAGGGTTGGTTGTCGGGGATGGGGGGAGTTGAGTGGAGACCAACGAGAGGAGACGGACAAGTCGATGGCTGAGCCTGGTTTTGCGAGATAATCCGAGAGAGGAGACGTGTGAAGAGGGTTAAGACAGAGGAGGCCAAATCCCAGAAGAAAGAGGGGAAAAAAGGGCTGAAGCAAACGGCCGTCTTTAGTCTGAGAGAGCGATGAGTCCAAAGAGGTTAGTGCACGGAGAGCATCCACCACGTCTACAGGGTCCAAGGGTCCCGCGTACAAACCTTCCACCCACAGGTCCGCAGAGGACTCCAGGTTCTGGTACCGGCAGGTGTACCTGCCCTGGTCTTCGGTCCTGAGGTCTCTGATCAGGAGCTTCTGGACCTTGTGCTTGGCCTCTGACGAGTATCTGCCTTTCATCTCTAACCGCTCGCCGTTTTTAAACCACTGAGCCTCTACGTTTGGGACGGACAACTGACAAGACAGACAGCACGGCTGGCCTTCCTTACCCGATGTGTCCTGCAGATGCTTCTCCACCTCTGGAAGACAGAAAGAAGGAAATGCAGCTGTTTACAGGTGGTTCACGTGATCTAACCTTTAGATACGATCAAACATGTGACATTATGAACGTGTAACCACAGTAATATTAGTATTACGTTTGATGTGGTCATTGTTTACTGCTGGTGAACTATCTACAGGTCGTGTGTGTCTGTGTACGCGTGGGACTGACCCATGACGGTGAGCTTGGCGCTGGAGATGTGCGGCCCACAGACCACCCGGTAGTTGCCCTGGTCAGCAGACTGGCAGCTCTTGATCTTCAGCAGGTGGCGCTCTCCGCTGATGCTGATGTTGTACTTGTCGCTGCTTTCCAGCTTCTGGGTGCCCTTGTACCAGGACAGGGTGATCTCCGGGTAGTTGATCTTCACCTCGCACTCAAACACCGCCTCCTTGTCGGTGGAGACGGCCATATCGGAGATGTCCTTCACCACAGTGACGGGCTGCGGGGGAGGACAAGAGGAGTCGTGGTGGAGACAAGTGTGGACTCAACAGCATCCTCTATTCATTACGAACTGTTCTGAAATGCTGGAAGGAGCTAAACTTAAAGTTAAACAGAACCGACATCAGACTTTCTTCATCAAATCTCTCCAAAAATGTCCCACATGAGATGTTTGAGGAGCATCAGAAAGAATATCTTTTTTTAAACTTTCTAATCTTTGTGCGTCTGACGAATGCTCTTTATTCCGGGCGTCCTGACCTCGGTGCGCTCCATCCTCTTCTGCAGGTCGGCCACCAGTCGGGCCATGTCCTCATCCGACTCTCTGTCTCCACGTTCCACTTCCTATCAACAGCAACAACAACAACACCACCTGGTTATCTATCAGGACATCCGGAGACACGAGGACATCGCTGTCCGTCCGTCCATCCGGGGAGCTTTACCGGTCTTCCACTTTCTTCCGCCTTCTCCTTCTTCAGCTGCTCGATGGCCTGCAGCAGGCCTCTGTAGTCCGTGATGCCGTACATCCGGGCGTACTTCTCGTACTCTTTGGGGTCCACATTCCTCAGCAGCTCGACGATGTCGATGTCCTTCTCCTCCTGCGGACTTTTCTGCTTCGAAGGCGTCCTGAGGACGAGGCGGAAGACACGGTTTAGAGCTTAAAGCAGAGAGTTTGAAAACCCGAGTGCGCTGATCCTGAGGAACTCACTTCTTCAGCTTGGCCCGGAGGTCGCCCTCCAGCTGCGCCGCGCCTTTCTTCTCGTCCACGTGCATGTCAGCGCTGCACTCGATCTCGCCGTGCTTGTTGGAGGCGACGCACCGGTACTGACCCGAGTCGGACTTGGTGACCTCCCGGATCTGCAGCTTGGCCTCCTGGCCCTTCTGCTCGATGGAGATGCGGCCGCCGTGCGTGATCTGCCTCCACTTCCCCTTCATCCACTTCACGTTGGGGATCGGGTCGCCGCCCACTTTGGCGATGAAGGTGGCGATGGCTTCTGTGGAGCGGGAGGTAAAGATGGATCTGTATTCATTTTTCAGAGCTGAAATGTGTTTGTGAATTCAGCGTTCATCAAGTTGTGGGTACAAACTGGAGGAGGTAAACAGTGTGTAAACTGTTGTGTGTAACGCTGTGTTTTGTATGATAAAAAGTGACGTGTTACTCTCGGTGACGTGGGCCGTTCTGGGCTCCTGGATGAAGAAGAGGTTTTCCAGTTTCTTGGTTGGAGCAGCAGGCGGAGCTTCAGCGGGAGACGGAGCTGCTCCTGGTGTCTCTGAGACAACAAGGTGCAACGTTAAAGCACTGGGCGCTGTCCAGTGGTCACTATGGTCACCGTCCACTCTGAAGAACAGAGAAGATGCTGATGTCTGGTTCTACCTTTCACGGTGACTTTGGCCTTGCAGAACTCGCTGCCGGCGTCGTTTGTGGCCTTGCAGAGATAATCGCCGGCGTCGTGTCGGGACGTCGGGTTGATCTCCAGGCAGGCAGTCCCGTCGGAGAAGCTGATCCTGGTGCTGCCGGTCGCGGTCAGGTCCTTCCGGTCCTTCATCCACTGGATCTTCAGCGGAGCAGAGCCGCAGACGTGACACCTGAGACTCAGCTTCTCGCCCTCGTCCACCGTCAGCGGCTTGAGGGGGGCGTCGAACACCGGAGGCTTCCTGGCTTCTGCAGGAGAGACGAGACGAGATGTAAAACACCATCAAATATTTGTCTCGTGAGGAGCTCGGAGTAGAGCCGCTGCTCTTCTGCGTCGAAAGGAGCCAGTTGAGGTGGTTTGGGCGTCTGGGGCCTCATTTAGAAACGTTGCGTACGCCGCTCTCTACGCAATAATTGGTATTTATAAAAAGCAAACTTGACGGAAAAATGTGCGGTCCTTCACGCAGGCTCGGACCCACGCGTACGCACAAAAACGGGTTAAATGAACCATCGGCAAACGCAAGAAACACGCAAACGTGTTAAAGTGTGTAAAACTAGACTGTTGTGTCTAGAAATGCCAATACTGCCTCATAAATAACACAAACACCCGTCTGATCTGCAGCGTAAAACAAACAAATACTAATTAACACATTTTCAAAAATAAAAGTGAAATATGTTCTGCAATAATATTGTCATGTTATGCAATAACAGCTGTTGCTTGTCAGATGCAATCAGATGGACGTAATACCAGCCCCTGTGATTGTCTGATTGTTTCCACCCGTGTCCAATCACCTGCACCTCCCAGTGTATTTAAGCAGCGTGTCTCTTGTCACTGGTCGCGTCATTGTCTGTTGTCCTGGATGTTCCTGCCTTTCTCTTTTTGCCCTGGTTCACTGTGTGCGTTTTTGCCCCCTGGCCTTTTGCTTTTGGTATTTTGACTAATAAAGTCTATAGAGGTCTCTTTATATTTTAAGTGGGGGACTAGAGAGGGTGCGAAGTGACACCCAACAAGACAAGACACCCGACCCTGAACGGCTCCCCGGGCAGGAGGTAGAAAGCATTGGTTAAAAATGACGTGTAGTGTAATAGTTTAGTTTAAGAAAGGTAGTGGGGAACAAGAGGCCTAAGAACTGATGCACGTTCTGCACCTGAGATCCCAACGGTGACGTCACAGGAGGCGCTCCCTGCCTCGTTGGAGGCGCGGCAGCTGTACCTGCCGCTGTCCGCCACCCGGCTGCTCTTGATGCACAGCACAGCCACGTTGCTCTTGAAGCTCACGTCGTATCTGTCGGAGCTTCCGATCTCGCCGTCGTCTTTGAACCAGCTGACAGTGAGGGGCTGCGAGCCGCTGAGGCGGCCCTCCATCTTCACCAGCTGGCCCTCCGTGTCCTCCATGGTGGCCGAGGGCTTCTTGGTGAACACCGGAGGGTTTTTACGCTCTGAGTAGGAGGAGAAGGCCACGGTGAGGCGGGGCAAGTGTGTTCCCTCCACTCAAAGAAACGCCCCCCGGGGGGGGGGCTGAGAGTTCAAGGAGGTGGGGGTGAATGTGACCCCGGGTCAAATACCTTTGACGGTGACTTCAGAGGAGCAGGAGTCCTTGCCCACGTCATTGGCGGCGTGGCAGAAGTATCGCCCCGCGTCGCCTTTATCGGCCTTGAGGATGGAGAGGTGGGCCGTGTTCTCCACGCAGCTCATCTTGTAGTGGCCCCCAGTGCGAATGTCCTTGTGGTCTTTGGACCATGTGACTTTGATGGGGGCAGAGCCGCTCATGTGACACTCCAGCTCAACGCTGTCGCCCACCGTCATGTCCTGAGGGGACAACTTCCTGTCAAAGACTGGGGGGTACCTTGGTTCTGTCCGAGGAGGAGGAGGAGGAAGAGGAGGAAGATGAGTACAAAACAACATTCAGTCCAAAGAGGAACTCCTCCCACCACCTTCATAGTCATGCAGCAGAGGAAGAACAAGAGGCGGTCAAGTTGAATTAAATAAAAAAGTTCAGATGAAGTGGACGAGAACGGATCAACCTTCCTGACCCTGGACCAGGATCTTCCTGACCCTGGTCCAGGATCTTCCTGACCCTGGTCCTTCCTGACCCTGGACCATGATCTTCCTGACCCTGGTCCTTCCTGACCCTGGTCCATGACCTTCCTGAACGTCCTGCATAAAAGCAACCAATGAGAAAGCCTCACAGACCTTGCAGAGTGAGCTTGGCTCTGCACGAGGCCGAGCCCACGCCGTTGTTGGCCACGCAGGTGTACTCCCCGGAGTGCCTGGCCTCCCCGCGGCTGATCTCCAGGACGGCGGTGTTGTCGTCGTACAGCATGGAGAGCTCCGCCCCCGGGCTCAGGGGCTCGCCATCCTTCAGCCAAGACACCTCTAAGGGGGAGGAGCCGGCGACGCGGCACTCGAAGCGGACCGGCTGCCCCTGCGTCTGCTGCAGGCTGGTGATCTTCTTCGGGAAGGACGGAGGCGTTTTGGCCTCTGGAGGAGGAGACGTATAAAGAGTTGCATTAAGGGACCTTGGTTCCTTGGGGTCTAAAACAGCCCCGTTTACCCCTCCACAGCCCCCACAGCGCCCTGTTTACCCCTCCACAGCCCCGTTTGCCCCTCCACAGCCCCCACAGCGCCCTGTTTACCCCTCCACAGCCCCCTGTTTACCCCTCCACAGCCCCCCCTCGTTTGCCTCCCTCCACAGCCCCTGTTTGCCCCTCCACAGCGCCCTGTTTGCCCCTCCACAGCGCCCTGTTTGCCCCCTCCACAGCGCCCTGTTTACCCCTCCACAGCGCCCTGTTTGCCCCTCCACAGCGCCCTGTTTACCCCTCCACAGCCCCTGCGCCTGTTTACACAGCCCCTGTTTACCCTCCACAGCCCCTGCCCCCCTCCACAGCCCCTGTTTGCCCCTCCACAGCCCCCTGTTTACCCCTCCACAGCCCCCTGTTTACCCCTCCACAGCCCCCTGTTTACCCCTCCACAGCCCCCTGTTTTATCTGCCATCAGCTTCATGCCCCCCTGCTTACCCTGCCCCCTGTTTCTGAGGCCCCCTTTTGCCACAGTCCCCTGTTTGCCCCTCACAGCCACCTTTCTGCCCCTACAAGAACCAGAACAATCGATCGCTGGAGGTTTTTGTGCCAGATACCCAAAAGCTCCTCCAGTTTTCATAATATGTCCCCCCTTTTACCCCAACAGCCCCTGTTTACCCCTCCACAGCCCCTAGTGCTTCATAACCCCCTGTTTGCCCCTCCACAGCTCTGTTTATCTGACAATATCTGTTGCTTTAACAGCACCCTTTTTATCTGCCATTACTTCATGGTTTTCAAGTTAAAATCACTTCTTTAGCTTTTAATACAGTAAGAAAAACTAAATATAAATCTGGCAGGAAACGAAAAAGAAATGTGAAAAGAAGAAATACAAATATAAACAGTGGAAATAAAAAAGAGTTATGTTTAATTTAACCGACTTGTCCTTGTTGTTGCTTTTTGACTGGTAATTATGTTGGTATGTACATGATTATAAAAACATGCTCAGTGTCTTGTTCCACACATATGTTGAACGTCACAGCGTGAAGCGAGTAGCAGTGAACCATGGAAGGACAGCGGCGTGACTGTCATGTGGTCGGAGGAGGCCGATGCTCACCCAGCACATTGAGTTTGCAGGTGGAGGAGGCGGAGCCTATCTGGTTCTCCGCCTTGCAGGTGTACTCTCCGATGTCGGCCTTGGTGGCCTTGCTGAGCTTCAGACAGGCCACGCCCTTCACGTACTCTAGCTTACAGGTGGGGCTGGACCGGACTTTGCCGTCGGCCTTGAACCAGGACACCTTAATCTCAGGTGTGCCCGCCACCTGACACTTGAGACACACGGCGTCCCCGGACGTCACCTCCATGGACTCCAGATGCTCCGCGAAATACGGGGATTCTGAGGCCACAAACAAGAGGAGACACCAGTGAGAAGCCCGAACCCTGCTGGTGACTGTGATTGGCTCACAGAGGCGACTCTGTATTGGACCAATGGGCTTTGAGCTGAGCTGCTACTGGTCCTACAGAGATCAGTGAGTTGAGCTAAGCTAGGCTGTCGACAACAGGTGACACAAGAACATGCAGAGACATTCAAACAGGACTCCATGTTGGAAAAACAGTCAAATACGACGGCCCGAATTCAACGCAATTAACGAGATTCTAAAGTCACATTTTCCTAAATTTAATTGAATTCGTCAACAAATGAAAAAAGTGTTTCCCCTGGATCAGCAGCATCGTGTGTGTGTGTCCGCCCCTCCATGTAAAGGTATAATATAAGCTGAGGAGACACGTAATGTCCCTGAGGATGCTTGAGGAGCAGAACTGACCGAGCACGGACACGGCTGCGTAACACGTGTCCTTCCCGGCGTCGTTGGACACCTCGCAGGAGAACCTCCCTGCCGCCTCCCTGTCGTCGGTGCTCAGACACTCCAGGATGCAGGAGCTCTCCGTGGTGGTGATGTTGTACTTGTAGGAGGCAAAGACCTGCTGGCCGTCTTTGAACCACGTCACGGTGATTTTAGGAGTCCCCGTGTACGAGCACTCCAAGGTCAGGGGTTTTCCCTTCTCCACCGAGACGTCCTTCAGCCTCTTAGAGAAGGCCGCCGGCTCTGAGAGACAAAGACAGGAAGAGTTCACAACAAAGGACAAACAAAAGACTAGAACCAGGACGTCATCAGAGGACCGAGTCTAGACTAGAACCAGGACGTCAACAGAGGACCGAGTCTAGACTAGAACCAGGACGTCATCAGAGGACCGAGTCTAGACTAGAACCAGGACGTCAACAGAGGACCGAGTCTAGACTAGAACCAGGACGTCATCAGAGGACCGAGTCTAGACTAGAACCAGGACGTCATCAGAGGACCGAGTCTGCAGGCTAGAACCAGGACGTCAACAGAGGACCGAGTCTAGACTAGAACCAGGGCGTCATCAGAGGACCGAGTCTAGACTAGAACCAGGACGTCATCAGAGGACCAGTCTGGACTAGAACCAGGACGTCATCAGAGGACCGAGTCTAGACTAGAACCAGGGCGTCAACAGAGGACCGAGTCTAGACTAGAACCAGGACGTCATCAGAGGACCGAGTCTAGACTAGAACCAGGACGTCATCAGAGGACCGAGTCTAGACTAGAACCAGGACGTCATCAGAGGACCGAGTCTAGACTAGAACCAGGACGTCATCAGAGGACCGAGTCTAGACTAGAACCAGGACGTCATCAGAGGACCGAGTCTAGACTAGAACCAGGACGTCATCAGAGGACCGAGTCTAGACTAGAACCAGGACGTCATCAGAGGACCGAGTCTAGACTAGAACCAGGGCGTCATCAGAGGACCGAGTCTAGACCAGAACCAGGACGTCATCAGAGGACCGAGTCTAGACCAGAACCAGGACGTCATCAGAGGACCGAGTCTAGACTAGAACCAGGACGTCATCAGAGGACCGAGTCTAGACCAGAACCAGGACGTCATCAGAGGACCGAGTCTAGACCAGAACCAGGACGTCATCAGAGGACCGAGTCTAGACCAGAACCAGGACGTCATCAGAGGACCGAGTCTAGACCAGAACCAGGACGTCATCAGAGGACCGAGTCTAGACTAGAACCAGGATGATCAGAGGACCGAGTCTAGAACCAGGACGTCATCAGAGGACCGAGTCTAGACCAGAACCAGGACGTCATCAGAGGACCGAGTCTGATGACTGAACCAGGACGTCATCAGAGGACCAAGTCTCCAGAACAGGACGTCATCAGAGGACCCTTCTAGACTAGAACCAGGACGTCATCAGAGGACCGAGTCTAGACCAGAACCAGGACGTCATCAGAGGACCGAGTCTAGACTAGAACAGGATGACAGTCTACTTTAGAGGACATGATCACCTTTGACGGTGAGATTGACGGGGCAGCTCTCCTTTCCCGCGTCGTTGATGATCTGACAGGTGTACTCTCCAGCGAGAGCTCTGTCCACGGCAGAGAGCTCCAGCAGGACCTGGATGTCCTTCAGGGAGAACTGGCAGCCTCGTCCAGACTGGATCTCCTTGGCTCCTCTGAACCACTTCAGCCTGAGGGGGGCGCTGCCTTTCACCATGGCAGAGAAGATCACATTGGAGCCGGGCATGGCCTCCACCGACTGAGGAGGCACCACAAAGGACGGGGGTTCTGGGTGGCGGAGGACGGAGACAAGTCAAATGAGACTCAAAGAAAGCAGGTTTCTGGACACAGTTTTATCTGTTTAGTGGGGACATTTCTGGAAGTGTTTCAATACGGTTTCACGGTTTGGATTAGAACAATCCCTAATCTGCATATTTACATATTCAGACTATGTAGTATACATACTTTACTGTACCGCCTCTCAGAGGTACATGTTGTACTTTTAGTCAGCTGTAACCGTGTTTGGTGTTTTCCGTGTCTTTCTGACCTTTGACGACCAAGGTGGCGCTAGTGTCACTGGATCCCGCCTTGTTGATGGCTCTGCATTTGTAGGCTCCGCAGTCGGACAGCTTCAGCGTGGACACTCTGAGCGTGCAGCTGTTGTTGCTGAAGGCGATGTCGTGGTTGGGTCCGCTCTGTATCTCCTCCCCGTCGTGGTACCACGAGATGGTGAAAGGCGGAGAGCCCGATACTTTGCACTCCATCTCTCCCGCCGCCCCAACGACTGTGTTGCAATCCTTCAATTTCCTGGAGAATGTTGGAGGTACGATCTTATCTGTTGGGGAGTGAAAGCAGACGTTAGAAGATGAAATTCACAAATTCAGCAATATATTAGGAATAACACAGAAAGAAGATATTTTGGTATTATGAGGCACCATATTGGCACTGACTAGTATATACGCATGCCCAGTACTCAAAGAAAGAAGAGGACACCAACCTAAAACTGTGAGACTAATTTTACTCAAGTCCTTCCCGACCTCGTTCATGACTTCAAATGTATATTCTCCTGAGTCCACTTTCTCAGCGGAAAGAACGTTCAGGCTGGAAATCATCTGAGAAAACGAGATTTTGTATTTCTTCCCTGATGCCAGCTCCACGCCGTCCTTGAACCACTTGGGTGTCAGCTCGGGGGTTCCACACACTTTGACCTCCAAGGCGGCCATGTCGCCCGCCGTCACACTCAGGGCGTCGGGCTTGTCAACTATCTTGGCAGGTTCTGGAATCAACAGAGAAGAAGCAGAACCTTCTTAATCAAACATGCAGCAGAAGAAAGGGGAAACAACTGCATGAGAAAGAGAGAATTATATGATTACAAACCTAAAACAGTCAAGTTAGCGAAACATTCCACACTCCCAGCATCGTTTCTGAGTTGGCAGGTGTATTTGCCTGCCGTGGTTGCATCAGCCTTAAAGACTTTAAGAGCCACCTCGTTGTTCTCAAAGGTGATTTTCCTGTTGTCACCGTCCCTGAGAATGTGATCCGTGTCTTGAACCCAGGACACAGTAATGGGTTCAGAGCCTTTAACAGTGGCCACAAGGGTCACCTCCTCCCCCAGTATCACCGTCATGTTTGACAGTTTCTTCACAAACGACGGCGGCTCTGAAGAGGAGACAAACAGCGCAAAAGGGAAAGTCAGCAGGTGACAAAGTGACCTGGAAATCTATACTTCTGATTTTCATTTCAGACTAACGCCATTTCTACTGACCTCTGAGTCTAACTGACGTCTGGCAGGTGTCACTTCCTACACTGTTTGACACTTTGCACTCGTACTCGCCGGCATCTGAGGACTCTATCCCAATGACATACAGCGTGGCCGAGCTCCCCTCGCTCACCATCTTATACTTCCTGCTTTCCATCAGAGGTTTCCTGTCTTTGAACCAGGTGACCTGGAACGGAGCTGTGCCGCTCATCTCGCAACACAGACTCGCGTCTTTACCCTTCAGCCCTTCAACCGGCTGAGGTACTTTGACAAAAGATGGAGGGTCTACAAAAAGATCGGCAAAGTGTTAAGAGGCATTCGTGGTCAAATAATCCTTGAGTAAATCTGAAGCTGAAACCCGCAACATTGCATGTGTAGTAACGCTCTATGTTTAACTAATGTTAAGTTTGTAATGTTACAAGTTTAACTTATGTTTTAACTAGCTTGTACTTTATTATTTTGTTAACTGACTCCGTCGCACACTTGATGAAGGCTGCGTTATGAATCAAATGTATTATTATTAATAGTGACAAAACTCCTGAGATGGTAGAAAAACTAGGACTATTCTATTATTCTAGGACTAGAGATGGTGTAAACTATGATTAAGGTGGTGTTTGCAGGGGGGTGTAAACTATGGTTGAGGTGGTGTAAACTATGATTAAGGTGGTGTTTGTAGGGGGGTGTAAACTATGATTAAGGTGGTGTTTGTAGGGGGGTGTAAACTATGATTAAGGTGGTGCTTGCAGGGTGGTGTAAACTATGATTAGGGTGGTGTTTGCATGGGTGGTGTAAACTATGATTAAAGTGGTGTTTGCAGGGGGGTGTAAACTATGATTAAGGTGGTGTTTGCAGGGGGGTGTAAACTATGATTACGCAGTAGTGTTTGCAGGGGGTGTAAACTATGATTAAGGTGGTGTTTGCAGGGGTGTAAACTATGTTTACGGTAGTGTTTGCAATGGGTGGTGTAAACTACGATTACGGTAGTGTTTGCAGTGGGTGGTGTAAACTATGATTAAGGTGGTGTTTGCAGGGGGGTGTAAACTATGATTAAGGTGGTGTTTGCAGGGGGTGTAAACTATGATTACAGTAGTGTTTGCAGGGGGGTGTAAACTATGATTAAAGTAGTGTTTGCAGGGGGGTGTAAACTATGATTAAAGTGGTGTTTGCAGGGGGGTGTAAACTATGATTAAGGTGGTGTTTGGAGGGGGTGTAAACTATGATTAAAGTGGTGTTTGCAGGGGGGTGTAAACTATGA
The DNA here is from genome assembly GCA_014132575.2 of Gasterosteus nipponicus. Lineage (NCBI taxonomy): Eukaryota > Metazoa > Chordata > Actinopteri > Perciformes > Gasterosteidae > Gasterosteus > Gasterosteus nipponicus. The sequence goes on along the minus strand of BMAF01000010.1, from coordinate 78,679 downwards.
TTAAGGTGGTGTTTGCAGGGGTGTAAACTATGATTAAAGTGGTGTTTGGAGGGGGTGTAAACTATGATTAAGGTGGTGTTTGCAGGGGGTGTAAACTATGATTAAGGTGGTGTTTGCAGGGTGGTGGTGTAAACTATGATTAAGGTGGTGTTTGCAGGGGGTGTAAACTATGATTAAAGTGGTGTTTGCAGGGGGTGTAAACTATGATTAAAGTGGTGTTTGCAGGGGGGTGTAAACTATGATTAAGGTGGTGTTTGCAGGGGGGTGTAAACTATGATTAAGGTGGTGTTTGCAGGGTGGTGGTGTAAACTATGATTAAGGTGGTGTTTGGAGGGGGTGTAAACTATGATTAAAGTGGTGTTTGCAGGGGGTGTAAACTATGATTAAGGTGGTGTTGCAGGGTGGTGGTGTAAACTATGATTAAAGTGGTGTTTGCAGGGGGTGGTGTAAACTATGATTAAAGTGGTGTTTGCAGGGTGGTGGTGTAAACTATGATTAAAGTGGTGTTTGCAGGGGGTGTAAACTATGATTAAAGTGGTGTTTGGAGGGGGTGTAAACTATGATTAAGGTGGTGTTTGGAGGGGGTGTAAACTATGATTAAGGTGGTGTTGCAGGGGGTGGTGTAAACTAGGTATTCCAGCTTTAAGCAATACAACAAAGCTTTCGTGAAAACGCCAACAACATGCTGAACTGCTGCTGCATCGTGAAGTCGGACCATTGATGAAGAACAGTAGGAGGTCAGTGACATGCTGACCTTTAACGGTAACCGTGCTGCTGCAGCTCACACTGCCAGCATCGTTCTGAACTTCACAGGTGTAAACTCCATCATCGTCAAAGCCGGCAGAGAGCAGTTCCAAGACTGCTACCGTGTCAACAAAGGATGTCCTGCAGTTGACCCCGTCTGTGATCTTTGTGTCCTGTTTGTACCAGGTCACCTTCAGAGGGACAGTGCCGCTGGCTTTGCACTCCAGCCGGAGCAACTCTCCCTGCTTCACAAACTTAACGGCAGGGAGTTTCAGCACAAACTCGGGTGGTTCTGAAAAGCCGAAATACAGACATATTAGCTGCTGGAAGATGTAGGGTCACTTAGAACTAGAAGGTTACAACAGGAACGAGCTGACAATGATGAGGTTAGGCTGTGGACAACGCGGGTGCATCAACAAACACTTGACAACCACTTGTTCTGCAGATGTGAGATGAAGGAGATGATTTAAAAGATGCAAGTCCAACCTTTGACGGTAAAGTCTGCACTGCAGCGTACAGAGCCGGCCTCGTTACTGACTTGGCAAGAGTAAACTCCACTCTGGTTGACGCCCACCGAGTAGAGCTCTAAGAAGCAAGACAGCCCCTCCAGCCCCATGAAACAAGTGGGCCCTGCCATGAGCTCAGAGTCGTCTTTTAACCATTTGACCGTGAAGGGAGGCGTTCCCTTAAATGTGCCTTTGAAGCGCACAGTGCCATTTGGCAGAGCCACCTGGGACTCGGGCGGTGTCACAAAGCTGGGCGGTTCTGAAGAGAACAAGACGGACGGCGTTAAAAGAGGTACTCACCTTTGATTTGAGATTGTACCACAAATCAAGTGGTAGATCAAGAGCTAACCTTTAACCGTGAGGGATGCTCTGCCTTCACAGATCCCCGCTGCGTTGGTCAGTTTGCAGGAGTAGGATCCTGCGTCAGATCTCTCCAGCTGTTCCATTTCAACAGACACAGAATTGTCCTGCTGAATGAGTTTGTGTTTCACACCACTAAAGATTTTGGTCCCGTCTTTCTGCCACTCCACAGCGATGGGAAGGGAACCAGATATTTTGCAACATATCTGAACAAAGGAGCCCAATATCTCCTGAATGTCTACCAGGGGCTGGATGAAGCTTGGGGGAATTACTTGTTCTGTCACCAAAAGAATAACAAGAGTCATCAGGCTTTATTCAACATCTCGCTGTGTAAGTTTTATGTTCCTCACACCAACCTAGTACGATCACTTTGACTTTGCAGTTGCAGCTGCTGATGTGGTTTGACACCTCGAAGACGTACTCTCCTTCGTCCTCTTTCTGAGCCGACTGAAGCTTTAGCCTGCTGATGTTGTTCTCAAAGACCAGCTTGTGCTGTCTGATGGACTGAAGCGCCCTGCCATCTTTCATCCATTTGACCTTGAGCTCCGGGGAGCCCGTCACCTTACAGTCCAGACTGAATGGATCTCCCACTGTAACCTTTATCACTTCAGGCTTCTCTGTGATCTGAGGAGGTTCTACAATGTAAAACAAAGTCAAGATTCACACCTTTTCTCACAGTTAGGACCATGGAAAGCTTTGATACCATGATGAGGTAAGCACATGTATACCTTGGACCGTCAGGGTGGCAAAACATTTATCCTGCCCGGCCTGGTTTACCACCTGGCAGGTATATTTCCCGCTGTGTGTCACCTCGCAGGAGGGAATCCTGAGAGTAGCCACATTGTTCTCAAATGTTCTCCCAATCTTTGGATCCTCCAATATCCAGTTCTCATCTTTCTGCCATTGCACAGAGAGAGTGGGAGAACCCTCCACGACACACTGAAACTCGGCCATTTTACCCACAACAGTGTCAGTGTTCTCAATCCTCGTGGTAAACACTGGTGGTTCTGTTAATGTTAAAGCAAAGGGTCAGCTATTACCTCAACGTAACAAGAAACAGGGATTTGAAATTCTGATTAGACTAACCTTTGAGGTTTAGCGTGGTCTTACAAGTACAGCTTCCCACCTCATTAGCAACAGTACACTGGTATTCACCGACGTCTGCGGCTTCACACTTGTGTACCTCTAGACCCACAGTGTTGTTGATCAGGGAGAAGCTGTGTTTGGCACTGGGTTTGATTTCCTTTGCATCCTTGTGCCATGTTATCTCAAAAGGAACAGACCCATTCAACAGAGACTCAAAACAGGCACTACAGCCCTTCACAACGTCAGCGGGAAGCAGCTCTTTCATGAATGACGGCGGTTCTGAGATGAGAGGGAACAAACTGTCACCCAACTACTTCTCAACAGTCACATTTCTAAATATTTAAAGCACAACAATTTAACAACAATCTGTTGACTCAGGTAGATTATGGACAAAGCCAATTGTTAAAATGAAATCTTTCATTTAAGGTCTTAACTGAAATAAATGCTAATACAGTTCTTTCCAGCCATAGCTAGAAAAGCACTACATCCAGTAGTATAGTCTTAAAAGTCCTGCCCAATGAGCCTCACGTCCCCTGACACGACTGACCTTTGACCTTGAGCTCCATGCTGCAGCTCTCACTGCCAGCCTCGTTGCGAGCCTCGCAGTAGTAAAGCCCGCTGTCTTTGGTATCAGTGCAACAGACCTCCAGCGTGGCCACGCAGTCAACAAAGAGCAGCTTGTGCCGCTCGCTGGGGCTGATCTCAGAGCCTTCCCTGAACCAGTAGATGTCTATTTCAGGTGTGCCAGTCACCTGGCACTCAAACACTTTACTCTGACCGGGACGGACCACGGACAGACGAGCCGGGGTTTGTGTGAACTTAGGAGGCTCTGAGAAACAAAGAAAAAAGATAGATGTGACCATCGGAAGGACAGAGAGGGGACGACTAGGACCTCTGTGATGTTGACAATGTCTCCATTCAACTGTCGTTGGACCATTTGAAGAGAGTGGGTGTGTTTCTATTCTATTTCTATTCTGTTGTTTTGTCAATATCCTGAAGCAAAATAAGATGCCTTGTTATGTGGCACATTAGCCTCCCAACCTAACTAGCACAAAAATCCATAATTAAATGCCACTTTAGCTTCCCAACAATCACTTTTTAATGAAAACACTAATAACTGTGAAGTGAATGCTCCATCAAAAGGGGGTCCCATCGTCAGGTCAAAGGAGAAGGACCCAATTCTGGATGCAAAATTCTGATCGAAACAGATGGATGGGACATGTTTACCGACTCAGACATAAAGCATATATTGACCTTTGACAAAGAGCGCTGCCTGACATGAGGTGGAGCCCACGTCGTTCCGTATTTCACAGACATAGTCTCCAGAATCAGAGGTCTTAGTGAAGAAGAGCTCCAGTGAGCTTGAGGTGTTGTCTTTGACCACAGAGCAGTCGGCACTGGATAAAATCTCTTTCTTGTTTTTAAACCATCTGGTGGTCAGCGGAGGCGTGCCACAGACCAACACGTTAAACTGGACTTTGGAGCCAGGCAAAACGTTCATGGAATCAGGCTTTTCAAGAATGCATGGTGGTTCTAGGAGAGAGAACAATGTAATGAGCTTGTAATAGCTGCATATATAACAAAGGTCCTTTACAATGTGTAGCTGAACTTTGATGAGAGCCATCCCAATAAATACCACAAACCTTTAACAAACAAGTTCCCGGAGCACTGCACTGTTCCTGCTTGGTTTCGAGCGATGCACGTATAGCTGCCGCTGGCTTTACTGTCCAGATTGGAGATTTCCAGAAAAGCGACATTCTCAAAGAACGTGCATTTGTGTTTCTCATCAGTCTGCATCTCTTTCTCATCTTTGTACCACTGAATGGTTATCGGCAGGGAACCGGAAACGAGACACTCCAGATGAGCGAACGATCCTTTGATACCTTCCGTCGGCTTCAGTTTTCTCGTAAAAGATGGTGGAATTATTTGATCTAATATTGTTGGGAGAGAATTAGGTAAGAAGCGACGTTCAAAGCATGCTGCATTTAAACAAAACCTTTGTTCCTGGCAACAGCATCAAGGACTGACCCAGAATGGTGACTGTGGCCTCGCAAGAGCTTTGTCCAACATCGTTTGACACCTCGAAGGTGTAGTCACCACTGTCCGTTTTCTCAGTTTTAATAATCTTGAGCACCGAGCTGGTGTCCGTGCCATGTACTTTATATCTCTGGCCTGATGTCAGCTCCTTGCCAGCTAGAAGCCATCTGGCCTTCAGCGGCTTTGTGCCCAAGAAGCGGGTCTCCAGCGTGGCCGGATCCCCCTGAGTCACACTGATGGACTTAGCCTCCTCCGTCACCTTGGCCGGCTCTGAGACGTCAGACAACACAGTGAGCACAGATTCTCTGATCACGTTTACTAACTAACGATGCTAAAGATGCGTTCGGTCATCATCAACTCATGAAAGGATCACGTGACAGTTGAGTCCCACGCTTGTGTTGAGGTGACCGCTGTTCAACGCTGAATCCATCCCCAAAGAGACACTGTGAGGAGCAATGGAGGCCAAACACTCCACGATGGACACGTCACTGGTGATGAAGAGAACTAAGCCTTGTGGCCATTTGACTCACTGACTTCCAGGAATCCCACAATGTTCCATTTCATGAGTTGATAAGAATCGCCTGAACGCCCTCCAGGAACTAGTCCTGAGTTCTCAAGGTAGCTCAACCAACCTTTGACTGTCAGCACTGCGGAGCACGTCTGGCTCCCGGCCTGATTCTGGGCCTGGCAGGAGTATTTGCCTCCGTGTTTGCTCTGCAAGCCGGTGAAGTGCAGCAGAGCTGCGTTGTTCTCGTAAGTGATCCGAACGTGTTCAGCCTCTTTGAGTTCGTGGTTGTCTTTGGTCCAAGACACGGTCATGGGCTCTGAGCCCTTCAGAGCGCACTGCAGAGAAACATTGCTGCCAACCAAGGAGCTGAGGTTCTCCAGTTTTCTCACAAATGACGGTGGTTCTACAGAGAGACATTTTGTATGAGTATTATTGGCATCTCTGTAAATGTTAAGTCTCTACTGCAAGAGCGGTGCTCCTAAGAGACTTATGGAAACATTTTAGAAACAGTGCTACCGTGTTCAGCTGGTGAACAGCCAATGCACCAAGTCAAATTCCTTTATGTCTAACATATGTGGCAATAACAATAAATGTGGCCACTTCTGAAAAAATAATTTGTTATCAAGGAACTGAACAATCAGAAAGATTGGTTCCTATCAGCGGAATCAGGGTGGAATGGGGGTGCTGTTATGTGTCCTGGTTTTGTTCCAGCTTCTAGTTTCAATGTAGTGTGTTCAGTGGGGGGTTAAAGAAATGTAAACCAACCTTTGAGTGTTACTTGAAAATCACAGGAGGACTTCCCCACTTCATTCTCAACAGTGCACTGGTACAAGCCCACGTCTGCTGCCTCAACTGCTAGCACCTGCAGGGCTATGAGGTCGTCCTTCACAGTGATCCTGTGTCTCTTGTCGTTTCTGATCAGCTTTGTGTTCTTATAAAACAACACGGTGAAAGGGGCGGAGCCAGAGACCTGGCCCTCCACCATCATTTCGGTGCCTTTCACCACATCTCTGGGCTCCATGCTACGCACAAACAACGGCGGCTCTAGAAAAGATCAGCGGGTGTGTCAGCTTGTTACACTGGACCGCACGAGAGGGATCAAAAAGTGAAAGAATGCACTGGCATTTCACTGTGACGTTGAAAAGGCTTGTGTTGATTTACTTTTCAGCGCTAATGACGGTCAAGACCTCCGCAACGTTTACCCGACGGAGAGGCAAGTGGCATTCATGTCTCATGACAATAAATGCTGATGATTTGTCATTTAAACCAAAGCGCAGAAAGTGTCTTCAATGTCACAGTAAAAGTGGGAGTAGACTAAATCACAGGGACCAACCTTTGACCGTGACTGTGCTGCTGCAGCGGTCACTACCGGCCTCGCTGGCTGCCACACAGACATAATCGCCACTATCCTCCACCGCACACTTCATTATCTCCAGAGACGCCACTGTGTCAGTGGAGGCCATTGTGTATTTAGGACTGGAGCTGATCTCCCTCTCGTCCTTGAACCATTTGAAAGTGACCACCGGGCTGCCCGTCGCTTTGCACTCCAGCTTGGCGGAGTCGCCGGCGGTGACGAGCTTGGTCGCCTCGAGCCTCGTCACAAACAAGGGAGGTTCTGAGAGAAGAGGTCACCAAGTCGTTATCAAAAAGAAGACATGTGTTAGTATCAAAAGAGTCATTTTCAAGACAGGCACCTTTCACAAAGAGGACCGCGGTGCAATCCACCTTCCCGGCATCATTGGACACTTGGCAAGTGTACTGGGAGGAGTCACTGGGTTTCACAGAGTTGAGCTCTAGAGAACTCGAAGAGGCATCTTTCTTTATGAAATATGAGCCTCCGCTTGTGATCTCTTTCTCCTCTCTGAACCACCTCACAGCTAAAGGAGCCGTTCCAGTGAAAGCTGTCCTGAAGGACACGGTGGTTCCCGGTATAGTATCCTGGTTGTCAGTTGTCACTGTGAACACTGGCGGCTCTGGAGGCCACGAACGAAAACAGAGTGCATTTAATGTTAGCATGAAATCGGTGACACAAGAAACTGAGGCACAACATAAGCCGAGCATTGGTAACCTTTGACATAGAGCGTGCCGCTGCTTTCCTTAAAGCCGGCTGAATTGGAGGCTCTGCATTTGTAAACTCCAGAGTTGGCCTTCTCCAGCCGTGTGATTCTCAGCGAAGCAGAACTGTCTTTGAATTCAGGCTGGAATTTGGATCCTGGTGTGACTTCCTGGTCATCTTTGAACCAGGCTATGGTCATGGGCTGGGACCCAGACACTTTACAATCCATGGAGACGTCGTTACCAACGTTACCGTCGACCCTTTTCAGGGACTTGGTGAAAGTTGGAGGCATTATCCGATCTGGTTGTTAAAGAAAAAACATCTCATGCATTAACATTTTCACTCAGCTAAAATCCAGAAGGAAACATCTTTAACTGCAATTAATGTCCTCTGCAATGTTGAGATGAAATACTTTATATTAATGTTAGTCCCAAAAGGTGTGTTGAAGTTGATTTCCTTTTGGTTAGAAACATAAATAACTAGAGAATGTGGAAGTAAGATGTTCAGGTCCTAAGACTTGTCATGGCATAACTAACCCAAGATTGTGACTGAGCACGTGCACTGGTCTTTCCCGACTTTATTCGACACCTCCATCCTGTACTCTGAAGTGTCTCCTCTTTCTGCCGTTAGAATCTTCATGGTGGCCACGTTGTCTTTGAGACTCATCTTGTATTTACGGCCGCTGATCATCTCCTTGTCGTCTTTAAACCACTTCACTTTCAGGTCTGGGCTTCCTGAGATAGTGCACTCCAGCGTGGCAGAATCCCCTGCAGTCACACTAATGGACTCTGCTGGTTCTAGGATTTTGGCGGGTTCTGGGATAAGACACGGTTATTATATTATGAGAGAATAGACACGAGAAGCTACAGAACTCCACACAGCATCTACGCATCAGAGACGTTAACTGACCTTGCACGGTCAAGGACGCTTCACATTTTTGTTGGCCGGCCTCGTTCTCAGCCTGGCAGCAATACTTGCCGCCGTGACTGATGGCCACTGTTGTTACGGACAAGCTAACAACGTTGTTCTCAAACGCAATCTTGATGTTTGGATCGTCGTCTCTGAGTACCTCAGAGTCTTTTGTCCATTTAACAGAGATGGGAGCCGAGCCCTTGACGGTCCCCTGCAGTTTCACTGTATTTCCCACCACGGCCGTGGCACTCTCAACCCTCTTTGAAAAGGTTGGTGGCTCTACAAGTTCATTTTGAGAGTTAAAAACCAGAGTTTGAAGAACAAGATTAAACCTCAGTGAATAACATAAACTCAGGTTTACCTTTAAGCTTAGCTAGGGCCTTAGTCGTGACTTTGCCCACATCGTTGGATACGACACACTGATAATCTCCAACATCTGCACTATCAAAGGTCTGGATCTGCAGCCTCAACGAGGTATCCTGGACGATTATTTTATACTTCTGGTCGCCGGAGATGGCTTTCTTATTTTTCAACCAGCTGATTTCAAAGGGAGCTGTTCCTGAGATATCACACTCCAGTTGAGCAGCAGCTCCCTTCACCGTCTCTACGGTCTGCAGCTCTTTCCTAATGGATGGTGGTTCTGGGTGTCAAAACAGTAAGTGAAGCGTATGAAATATGAAGCGTATCAAGTTCTTTGAATTGATCAGTTAGTGTAAGCAAAAACATTTGACAAACCTTTAACAGCTATAAGAGTGTTGCAGCTCTCGCTGCCGGCATTATTCGACACCTCGCACGTGTAGGTGCCGCTGTCTGTGACCACAAGGTTCTTAATCTCTAAAGAGCAAACGCCGCTTTTTAAAGAGGTTGTATATTTCTCTCCATCACTGAGCACTCTCTCATTCCAGAACCAGTGGATGCGAAGTTCTGGTGACCCTTTAATGGTGCACTGTAAGCGTGCAGCTATCCCTTGTTTCCAGGTAATCTTAGGTTCCAGTTTCCTAACAAAGGCAGGGGGCTCTGAAAGTGTTTAATACAGTGTCAAAAGAGAAACAGGGAAAAAAGAAACCACAATAAGCAAGACAGAAAAGGGGAAAAAAGAAATTCAAAAGAAAGACGTTAGAGTAAGCTGGCGATCAGCTAAGAACAGCTGTTATCCATTTGCTCAATGGAAAGATCTTCTTGAGGATCTTACCTTGAACAGTTACCACAGCCTCACAGGACGAGCTCCCGGCCTCATTTGTGGCTGTGCACACATATTTCCCAGAGTCCTTCAGCTTGGACTTGGGAATGTCAACAATAGCCACCTTGTCCTCAAAGGACAGCTTGCAATCCATGCTCTGGTGGACTTTTTTGCCATCCCTGGTCCAGGTAATAGTCACACCGGTGTCCTCGTCCACCTGGCCCTCCAGCCTCAGAGGGTCGTTGACGGCAGCTGACACCGGCCCAACGGTCTTAACAAAGCTGGGCTTGTTGATAACCTTGAGCTCTGTGGTAAAGGTAGCAGTGCCAACGCTGTTGGATGCCTTGCACAGGTACGCTCCCTGGTCAGCCAGTTCAAGACTTTTAATGAGAAGGGAGTACTTGTTCTTTTCACATTTCATGACATAGTTCCCTCCCGAGGAGATGGCTATGTTGTCCTTGTGCCAGACAACTTCCATAGGAGAGGATCCAGTGAGTGAGCACTGCAGCACGGCTGGTTTGCCCACGTATAAAGTCATTGGGTCTGGATTTGATACAAATACCGGCGGGTACATTTCTATGGAGAACAGGTAGAACATACAAATAAGTTCAACAAATATAAAAAAGGGGACAACACACCAACCTAAAAAGTATCTCGAGCAGCCTCAACTTGATGATCAATGTAGGTTTAAACAAAACGTGATCCTCAACCTCTTCAAATCTCGCCCAACTTGACACAAGATCCAATTCATGTACAAGTCACCGCTTTTGAATTCCACTATCATGATTCAGGGAAAAACACATTGCAAATATATAATTCTCTCTCTCTCAAACATACCCATTTGTGATGCCAAGCTTTAAAGATAAAAACAATTGTCCCACTGGGTCTTACCGGTGACGATGAGCATGGCGGTGCAGCTGTCAGTGCCGTGTTGGTTTGTAGCCTTGCAGCTGTATTCGTTGCTGTCGGCTTTGATCGGGTTTAGGAGCTCCAAGGAGGAACTGGTGTGGCGGCTGAGGATCCTGAACTTCTCACTCTGCTTGATCTCGATGCCGGACTTGTACCATTTGAAGGTCACACTCGGAGCCTCCTCGATTTCACACTCGAACTTGGCGTGACCGCCGATGTTTATCTCCAGAGGGATGATTTTCTTCCTGAAGACAGGCGGCACTGAGGCACACGCGGACAGAAAGGGTTAAAGTTACTCACGGAATCCACAAAGCTCATGATAAAGTGAACAACTGACAGGAACTGCAATGGTGAAATGTACAGCAATGGTGGAAATAGGAGTGACTGTGGAGGAGGAAGTAAAAGCAAGAACATTAGCCCCGTGGTTTCACAAAAGTCTGGTATCACTCTATGTGATTATCATGGGGCTAGGGTTCAGGCTAATAAGAGGAGAAACAAAGATGTGAAAGATGAAGCATTGTCATTCCCTGGAAGCATGCAGAGAAAGAGATGTGGGGAGGAAATGGACCTAAAGAAATGTGACAGACCATGAGTTTATCCATTAACATCAACATGCCAAAGTGACCATGAAAAAGAAACAAGAAGGTTGCCGTAGGACCAGGATCATGACAACCATTACTGGCTATGAAGGTCCCAGTCTTCAGCCAATATTTAACCACACAATGATGTGGAACAAACAAGACACAGTGAGTTAGTACCATCCGGTGCCCCGCTCAGGGGGTTCATGCCGAGCTATGAAATGAATAAAGACACCAGAACGACGGACGTCTTAAATGAACCGATTGGTGTGAATGATTAGTCATTCTCAGAGAAAGTGAAAGTGAATATGGATGAATGACATACTAAGTTTTACTGTTGTCAAACCTCTTGAGACCACAGTGAGTCTTGAAGACGTTGAAGTCCTGCCGGCTTCATTCTCAGCCTCACAAACATATTCTCCTTGATGTCTCTCCTTGACAACTTTGTTGATAACCAATGTGTATGTGTCGTGGTCTTTGGAACACTTGAACTCTTTGCCAGATTTCACCAATTGCCCATTGAAAAGCCAGTTTACCTTTGCGACGTACTTAATGGTGGTACTAAAAGTTATCTTACTATCTTCCTCAATGGATAAGTCCCCGAGAGACGTGACTATTACAGGGTATTTTCTCTGCTCTGCTACGGTGATCTCCTCTTTAAAGGTGTCCTCCCTGTGCTCCTGCTGGATGCTCACATCCACCACCTGGGGGACAGTGGTTGGAGGCAAGATGGCCGTAACAACGGCCGCCCCTACGTCTTTCTCGGTGCTTTTCACCGCCACCGACTTCACTTCCTGCCTTGACGACTGCTCAAAAGACACACGCGACTCTGTGGAGACTTTGACCTGTGACAGAATGCATTGTTCCATCGTTGCAGCCTTAGATTCCTGCACCATAACCTGTTGCTCAGCTGCAGCACTTTGCACTGGCATTTTAGACTCTATCTTTAGTGCAGCAGACAGAGATTTGACAGCCGTAAAGTCAACCACACTCTCCGCCACGCTCACAGTCTCTACTGTGGATGATAGTATTTGCTTAGAGTGGGCCGAGGTGACCTGCGCCCTCTGAGGTCTGTCTAGCTGCATAGTGCCCGGCTGCTCCGAGGTAAGAACATGGGCTTCTTCATAAACCATAGAGTGAAAAGCTGCCTGCAGTTCGGTCCGAAGATCAGCTGTCTGGGGATATTCGCCCTCAAAAGCCAGAGTGATCTCCACGGGCGCACTTGTTGTTGTGATGAGGTACGTAAACTTGGCCCACTTGGGCTCCCTCTGAACCTTGACTTCTAGTACCTCTAAAGCCTGTATCCTTCCCACCACGTCAGCGAGCAGCACTGGCTGCTCGCTGGCCGTGGCGGACTGGAGTGCATCTCTGAGCTGACGCCGAATATTCAGACCTAAGGGTTTGGGGATCTGAATCACAAAGGTCATCTCTTTGGGAAGAGCGGTACTGTCTTTCGATTCCGATGCGCCGAGGGAGAGTTTTGGTTGCGTAGTGACAACGACTTTGGAGGAATCACACGTGGCGATTTCCAGAGAGAGCTCACCGGTAAGCACTCGCTTCTCGTCCATTGCTATGGACTGCCTGATGGACTGTCCCTCCTGGATCTGAACAGCAAAGTCCTGCTCTGCAGCCTCTAGAACGACACTACTCTCGGTGGAAATCTCCTTCTCCTCAATCTGCACCGGCTCTGCAGGGAGTTTTGGCTCTACCGCCATCTGGCAGGTGAAATTATCCACAGCCATGAGATTCTCGGCGTGGCCCTCCTCTAAGGCCCGGCTGTCGGCCACACTGGGGACAAGCATTGCGTTTGAGCGATCCTCCTTCTGCACCAATGCTCGCTGCGGCTTGAGGTCAGCGGTAACAGGTGTCTCCTTTGGCAGCTGCAAGGGCTGGAAGGAGAGCTGGAGAATGGTCTGAGGCCTAGGCTCGGTCCGAAGTTGAGACTGAATGCCTGTCACGGACTGATCCAGCTCTGTGTGATAATCCGCTGTGAGCACCCTCCTTTCCTCCGAGGTGGCCGCAAGACTTCTCGTCTTTTCTTGTTTCTGTGCCGCCACCTGTTGGTCAGGCTCCTCAGTCACGAGGATGCCCTCCTTGGGTAGTGCCTCCACAGGTTGTGATAATTGGAGATGCAGTAGAGTGGGATCCACTTTCTGGGGCTGGATGGTCATGGTGCTGGCCTTGGCCTCAAACTCTAAGGTGTCCTCGTAAACCATCGTCGTCTGCTCATCTTGGGTGACAGTGTGCAGCAGTGTTGGACTCTTTCTGGCCCCTGCCTGCTCTGGTGTTGGTTTCTCACAGGTGAAGCTCTTCTCAGATGGGAGTAGGTCCTGGTCTGTGATAACCTGCAGGTGCAGCAAATGCTCTTCTTCTAGGTGGGACTGAATGGACATGGCGCTGTCCAGACTTGGCAGCTGCTGAGAAGGCTCAGCCTGCAGCATTTGCATCTCTTCAGCGGTCAGAGCTGTCTTCATTGCTTTGTCCTTACAGACATGGGCCGTCTCCTCACTTGGCCTGGTCATGGAGAACTTGATCTCCTTAGAAAGAGTCTGTTTGGACTCGCTGACTGACGCCAAGACGAGACGGTGCTGCTCTTTCCCTGCAGAGGACTTCACAGCAGAGTCTGCTGTTGCCAGTTCAGTTGTGTGGCACTCTGCGAGCACCCTTTTCTCTGCCGACTGGAGTGAGTATAAGATCTTAACGCCTTCTTTAACCTTATAACTCTTCTCCTCCTGTTGTTTGGGGATTTTGAGAGCCTCCTCTTTTAGGATGGGCAGCTTTGACTCAACCTGATGCCCGCTGACTAGATGTTTAGGCTCTGAAGTGGGCCTGACAGCGGCAGACTTCCCGGCCGCCAGGGGCTCTGTGCCGGCAGTAGAAAGTGAGGTGATCTCTTCGGCGACAGCCGACATCAGCACTGACCTCTTTTCTCTGACTGCCCGCAGCTCAGCGACCTCTGGGCTCTGAATGCGATCACAGTGCTGCTCCGTGAAGTCCAGGCTCTCCTCAACGGACGACGTAAATGCCGCCGCGTGGAGCTGTTTCCCTGGAACAGCCGAGATGTGAGGGGGGCGTGTGGGAACCACTGAGACCCTCTCCTCCACCTCGTGAGTCTGAAGCACCGCCGCCTGGTGGGTCAGCTGCTCGCGATGAACGGTGGCGGCGGAGATTTCAAGCTCTCCGATGGAGCCCACCTGCTCGCTGGGAATTATCTGCCGGTCTTCGGTGCCGATAGTGTAAACCATTGGATCAGACTTGCTTCTGTCCTGGCCCGGCAGGCTGACTTGGTACAAACGAGACTCTGTTGCTTGTTCCGTCAAGGAAGCCTTATAGCTTTTCTTCTGAACCGTCGTCAGCTGCTCCTGTTTGTGAGAAACTGAGATGGACGCTTTGAACACAACCAACTCGGCACTGCAGGAGGCCTCCCCGAACTGGTTGGAGGCCTTACATGTGTACAGGCCACTGTCCTCCTGTTTTACACTCTGAATATTGATGATGCCGGATCCATCCGGGTTGGCTGTAACGACACAGTTTCTACTTGGCTGGATCTGAAAAGCTCCCTTGAACCACTTCACAGCAGGTATCGGATCCCCGCTGACTTTGTAGTTAAAAGAAACCGCCCCTCCTTCTGAGCACCTGGCAGGCTGGATTTGAACTGGGAAAGTAGGAGGCTGACCTGTGACCTTAAACATCTTCTCTACCCATTTCTCTGCCTGGCTAATGTCTGACTTTTTCACCTCGAGGTACGCGGTGCACGTCGTCTGACCGAATCGGTTGGAGGCGGTGCAGCAGTACTCGCCCTCATATTCCGATGTGACCTTTGTGATCACTAGCGTGTACTCCTCCTTCTCCTCTATCAGCTTGTAAACGGAGGAGGTCTCGATGACCTTCCCGTCGCGAGACCACCGAACGGTCGGCTTCGGGAGGCCGGACACTCTGACGGTGAACCTGGCCGTCTCCCCAGCGGTCACAGCCGACGGGGAGAGCTGGCTGAGGAAAACTGGCTTTTCTTTTTTCTTCTCTAAAGAGGAAGAGTAACGTTTTGACTCTGACTTGAGCTCAAGTGTTTTAGTTGTCTGTGGTAACTGGACACCGGTGAAGTAGGTTTCCTCTTGTTCCTCCACAGTGGTGACGATGGTGCTACAACGTTCTGTCAGGAAATAGTGAGCGAGACTGATAACAATGTCCACAACATATAAGCTGTAATATTAACATTTATTGATAAAAGCAACACTTGAGGGCCGTCTTTTCCCACAAAAGGTCCACAAATAGACATCAGGTTTTCTCCAATCGATAATAAATGTCAACAAAATAGATCAATTTAATCTAGTTTATTACTTAAAAGCTAAATGACCTGTAATGTAAAAAAAACTCATCTCAGTTTAGTCCCAGATTACCTATTAGTTGACTAGGTGATTAAGAGATGACAGCGCTAATACATGTATATTAGAGTTTGTGTGAAGAGATGCTTTGATATAAACATGTTATGAGAATATAATTGGGGGTTTTTCCCCCAAATGTATAGATACTTTTGTATTTTCTTTCTGGTAATATTTCAGAATTTAACTATTTTGCTATTCGATTCCCTTAATCACCAATTGATTCAAATTAATTTTAGGACAAATGTTTGTCAAGTAGCTTTATTTCCCAAAACTGAAAGAAAACTAAATCCGCTAATACAGAGGTCTTCAACTTCAGCTATTCTACGCCGTTTGGTTCGCCATCTTTTATTTTTGAACTTCGCTCTTTAGACGTGAGCATGAACGCGATCTGATTGGCTGGTGCCTGTGATGTCGTATCAGCATGAGAGGAGCTGTGAGTGAGCTGGTGTCCAGCTTGAGAGCTGCTGTGGGACTGAAGGACAACGTCTCCTCCATCAATTTATCCGTTTCTACAATATGTTATGGATTCATGTTAATATTAATGTGGCGACGGTGGCGCATGGAGTAGAGCGGGTGCAGAATTTTTTTAAAAAAAAAATAGTCTTATCAACCAAAAAATTCGCAACCCCCCTGCAGTACCTCCGCGGACCCCCTGTTGAAGACCTCTGCGCTAATATATTGATGCCGGTATGAACAATGATATTAAGTCTCTTACAACAGTGGCACTTGCATTTTGTCTGTAAATACATCGCAAACTGAACACAATGAAACGGGTTAATCAATGTAATTTTTTTTAACAAAAAACCATCAGACTTCAGCTT
The DNA here is from genome assembly GCA_014132575.2 of Gasterosteus nipponicus. Classification (NCBI taxonomy): domain Eukaryota; kingdom Metazoa; phylum Chordata; class Actinopteri; order Perciformes; family Gasterosteidae; genus Gasterosteus; species Gasterosteus nipponicus. Next base: position 62,600 of record BMAF01000010.1, on the reverse strand, counting down.
CTAATTATTCATATTTTATTGTATAAACTCTGAGACAAACTAACATGACGTCTGTACAAATAAACCATAAACTTCTGTCTCAATGGCATTGCTCAGTCAACTATTCCTACACTCCTAAAATTACACATATTTACAAGACATCAAGAAACATAAATTGAAAAGTATATTGAAAGTTTCACATTATTATCAATTTTTACTAGTATATTATTAATTACCAGCTTGCTTTATGCTAATCCTAAAAATGGCATAAACACTTAAAACAATAAAGCCTTTCTAAAACACAGAAGGAACAATAAACTGAGCAATTTATGACGATACAATCAGGTTTTTTAGATATACGATGACTGCTTTATCTTCCAATTATATTTGATAATTACTGCTTTGGCTCTCTTTCTTAATATATAAACACGGCAGTGACTTGTTCATTTAGAACTGACATTTATAATAAATGCTGTGATATTTGTTCCTTTTGCAAGCTCAAAGCTTTCTTTCACTTCCAATTAGTTTTAGTTTATTAGCGGAGTTTGTTACATAACAGTTTCTACATGGTGCACTTTTCTTTGCTGAAGAAAAAAATCTGGCCTAACTAACAAAAAGAAAAAATCTAAAATGTCAACGATGTGTATTTCTGTAAAGGTGTTTTTTAAAGACAATGTTGTGTCTAACATTCCCAGTTGTTTCTGTTACAGACCAGTAAAGGCATGTAAAAACATAATGTCATGCAAGTCAAAGCAGCTGGCACTTAAAGGGTTACCAGTCATAAGATAAAAAACAAATTTCCAACCAAAATAAAACTGTTATAACAAAACAATAATATATAATTTCAAACACGAACGGTTTTCCCACGTTATGAGGGCCCCGTTGCATCAAGACTTTTCCACTGTGTTGGATGAGCCTCGTTTTTGCTTTTAGACAAATACCTGCAACGTGTAAACAAAGTAAAGGTTTAAAGGGTTAATAGGAGTGACAATAGTTTGTTTTATTAAAGGTGTTGCCTATCGGTTGGCCAGTTGAGCATCTTGTAGAATTTTATTGGTCTTTTGGGATTTTTCTTAATCTCAAAGCAACATGAAAACAACCTTAAACTAGTGAGAATTGGCAACAGCAAAGGTATCTTCGTTTAACCCGCCCCAAAACCTCTAAAACACCTTCAGCAGCGCCGCGGTCTCGATGCAACCGGCTGAGTTTTGGATCACGCACTTGTACTCGCCGGCATCACTCTGGCTCACGTTGGTAATGAGCAGATTAAAGTGCCCAGGGGTTTTCTCCTGGATGATACACCTGCCGTCAGTGACGGGGTCTCCGTCTTTGAACCACCCGGCGGTGGGACTTGGCTTACCGCTAACCAGACACTGGAGGACAACCGGCGTCCCCGCGGCTGCGGCGACGTCGGTCAAAGGGATGACGCACTTGGGGGATGTCTCGGTCACCTGGAACCGGAAGCTACACACGTCAGACGACTTCCCCTTGAACTCTATCTTGTTGTCTTTTGCAGGTTCAGCAAACACGTCGAAGTTAACGTTGACGTACCGCTCGCCCTGCTCACTGGTCTCACTGTCGGTCTTGGCCACGAGCCGGACCGCCCGCTGAGACTCCTCTGCCTCCTGCTCAAACTCAAACTCAAGCTCGATTTCCGACACCTGCTCACTGTCAAACGCCGTGTTTCCGACCACCAGGTCAAACTTCTGCGGCTGGACCTTGGCGCTTCCCAAGGACACTGCGGTCAGCTCCCTGCCTCTGGTCTTCCCGGAGAAAGCTTTGCCGTTTAACACCACCAGAGAGGCGCGACACAGAGTCTCACCGACCACGTTGATCGCCCTGCAGGTGTAACCCCCCCCCCGTCCTGTGTTTCCACTTTAAAGATCTTAAGGAAGTGGTTGTCTGCGTCTGAGAAGTGAAGGTATTTTTGGTTGTTGTGGGGTATTTTTTTGTCGCCTTTGAACCAGGACACAATGGGAGAAGGAATCCCCATCAGCGAGCACTCGAACATGACGGTGGTGCCTTCGGGACTTTCCATGTCACAGATGGGATTGATAAACCTCGGAGGCATCTCGGTAACCTCAAAGGCTATTTTCAAGTCGTCATGCTCCTGGGTGACAAAGTCCACGGCACATTCCTCGTAGATACTTGGCAACACATCCAAAGATATGATCATGCTCTTGTTGTCGGCCGTGTACTCTGGGATGGTGATGATCTTAACCTGTCGCTCAAATTCCTTCACCTCGTTTTCATCCAATTCCACTTCCAGGAGGATCTCCTGAGGGGAAGTAGAGCGAGAAGAGTCATCTTCCTCCACATTAAACTCCATCACGTGCTGGTGGGTGACGGCGGGTAGAGCCGGCATGAACCGCACTTCCTGCGACACAACCACCACTAAAGCAACACTCCTGGCTTCCCCGATGTAGTTTACTGCCTCGCAGATGTACTCCCCCTGGTCGGCCTTTTGGACCTGGTGAATTGTGAGGGAGATGCTGTCGCCGTCTCTCTCTATTTTGAGTCTGCTGTCTTCCACCAGCTGCGTTTTGTTGCAGAACCACTTCACCTCGGGGGAAGGCAGACCGAACACCTCGGCATAAAACGTCAGCGAGTCACTTTCAAACACTCTTTTCTTAACCAGAGGTTTGAGGAAGGCGGGGGGGATTCCCTGCACTTTCTCCTGAAGGGTTGCCAGGCCCAGAGACCCTATTCCTTTGGCATGATATCGGTTATCATCCACGTTCATACCAAGAGGTGTTGTTTCAACGCCCTCATCGCAGGCGGATGACAGGAACTGGACGGGAGAAAATAACCTCTTGCTAGAGTCTCCTGACGAGGGTCGTTTGTAATCTGCAGGCGAGAAGGGGAATTCCTGAGGAGTTACGAACCCACCAGGGACGTCAGAACTGGGGGTGTGGAAGGACATGTGGGATTTGGGAGTGTGGAAGGACTGCACTATGTGTTGTGAGACCTCGCTTGAAGAGCCCGGGGTGTAGAACCTCTCAGCTGCCTCGGCCAGTTCTTCGCTCACTGTGCTGCCGATCTCTATCGACATCTCAGACTCAGGGGACAGTGGCCTTCCCCAGTCCGCTGGAGGGTTGTAAAAGTCATACACAGTGTCAAAGGTGACCTCTTCTTCCTCCATGTAGCCAACTGCTGCTGCTGTTCCTCCAGCTTCAGCCGCTATGGCCTTGTCCACACCACCAGCTTCCTTTAAAGATGCAACCAAGCTTTGACTCTCTTCAGCAGCATCCTTAAAAACAGCTTCAAATTTGCTGTCTACTTTGGTGTTGACAAGAAGCGGTTTAGGATTTGGCTTCAGGTGGACCTCAATCCTCTCATCTTCACCCTCGATTTCGTAAGGCACATCACGAGCAGTCTCCTCTGCTACTTCTGCCCAATTGATTATGGACTCCGCCATATTAAGAAAGACACCGCTTTCCATGGAGGGCTCTGGAATTGAAATGAGCTCCTCCCCTGCAAGTACCGTATCTTTCGGTTTAACAACTTCTTCGGCCGGAGCTGATGTTCTAACAGAGCGTTTTATCGCAGGAACTTTTTCAGACTGGAAAGGAATGAAGCTGCTAGTTCTGTCAAATGTACGCAGGGCGTTGTCTCCCACCTCCACTTCAGCGACCCCCATTTGTTCAATTACAGTAGGTTTCAGTGCTTTGGGCCTGACCAGGTGTGGAGACTCTTGCACTTCTTCCACAAACAGTTTAATAATTCCATGGCTTGCAGCCAAAACTGCTTCCTCTTCAAAATCACCAGACATTACAGAGATTTTGCGGTCTCCCTCCTGAGAGGAAGTGGTCTGGGAGGTCACGGCAGCTACGGGACTCTTGGTGCAAACAGATTTTTCTGAAGCAGGAGTAGCAGTTTGGGGGAAACTCAGCAATGCAACTGGTGAATCCGGTTCAAAGGCTTGCTTGATCCGAGAAACCTTTATCACAGCGGAAGAAGCCGGCAGACCGCAGCCCGAAAAAGTTGGCGGCTCTTTCGAGATACAAGGACTGGCTTTAGAGGCTTCGGCCAACTCCGTTGGAGCTTCTAAACTCAGGGATTTATCTCTTGGCACAGTGACACCGTCTTCAGTGTGAGCGATGGCACCTTTGTGGAATGCAGCAGGATTCATAACATCCTTGGTTACGCCAACGCCGCACCCCCTCACTCTACCGCCCTCTGAGAATTGCACGAGCTCAGAGTAGGAGGTATTCTCTAATTCGCAGGCCATCTGAGGAGCTTCACCAGACACATCAAAAGAGAAAGTAAATTTGTGTTTGACAGTCAGAGGGGCTCCTTCGTCACTCTGCACATCTGAGGTTTTCTCCGTAGGTTTGTCCTCACCGGCTTCCTCTCTTATCTCAGGCAGTGGAGTGGCAGAAGTGATTCTTATCTCCACGGGTGAGGAATCAAAAGATTCATCCGAGCAGCGGCGTCCGTGGATCCCCACCTGAGGAACCTGTAGAGTTGCTTTGGATGAATCCATGTAGGTGTTATGCTCAGCTTCAACCATGCTCGCCGGATTTTCTGTACCTTTATCTTTCTCCGCTCTAACGATGACCTTCTGAGTGGAGACTGATGCTCTTGACACCTTCTTGTCAGAGATTGTCAGAGAGCCATTGCATACAGATTTTCCGTGTTTGTTAGTAATCACACAGTCGTAAGATCCCTCGTGGTCTGTTGTTGGATAGAAGACAGTGAGCTTTGAGTTGTTGGATTTGCTCATGATATCATAGTCGGGGTTGTGGGCTAATGGGTGACCATTTTTAAGCCAGGTGACTGTGGGCAGAGGGTCCCCTTGGAATTGGCAGGTAAACTCTGACATCTCACCGATTTTTACTTCAAACGAAGATATTTCTTTCACGAATACTGGACGGGAGCCTCCAGTAATCCCTTCTTTCATCCACTCTGGCTCTTCCATTTGGGGAACTCTCTCTTTTGGATTTGACTGCTCTGGGACTCTCCCCTCCTCCTTCTTTTCTGCACTAATTTCACCATCCCATTTTGACCTTAATGAATCTCCACAAATTTTCTTCTTCCTCACACCTTCCAAATCCTTCTCTTGTTCCCATTCATTTCTCTCCGTAGTTCCCATCTCCTCTCTCCTGTCTACTCTCTCTGACTGGAAGCGTTGGCTGCTGAAGTCATCTATCGTCACTGTGTGTTCATCTCTGTTTCGCCTCCCCTTTGCCTTCCCTCCCAGATCCTCCTGTGGACTCCTGACAGAAGAACACTCTCTGGAAGCCTTGTCATCAAAGGACGAGGCAAGCCCATATCCCTCAAAAGGACCGCTACTGTGTAGGGTTGGAGCGTATCCCTTAATCTGCGAAGCTTCACAAACTAGTTTGTCTTTTGCAGAAATAGATTTGTAATCATCCGAACTTTCCATCGACACAGCGGCACAGTGTGGTAATCCGCTCTGTGTGGGTGAAGGCTCGTACCCAGAGGCGTGTGGAAATGGTGAAGCCGTTTTTGTTTGCGAGGCTCTACCAGAAAGATCAGCATGCGGTGGTGGAAGGTCACTGAGTTGGGCTTTGTGAGAAAGTACATCACGGTGGGGACCCTGCTCAGGAACGTAGGACTCAAACAGAAACCCGGGGCAGAGCTGTTTGCATTGATTGTCCAAACCCCACTGGGACTCCAGTTCAGCTACTTCCTCCTGTTCGACCACATCTTGTTGCCATTTCAGAATGCGCTGGGCCATCGCTTCCTCCTCGCTTACAAAGTACTCACTGTCCCTCTGCAGCCTTGTCTCACGGCCCTCTGTCAGCGGGTCACCCTCCTTATCACGCCGCTGACCTGGAAAACCAGCAGGAACGGAGTCGCTTAGAAGGAACATCTCCTTGGCTGTTTTTCCTGAGATGCTCTTCTTGCTGCGGCCCACTTCGACGTGTGGATCTGACTCTAAAGCAGACTGTTCCGGGACATTTCTTCCGTCTTCCGTGGTCCTGTCTGCCCGGACGTTTGAGTAACCCTCCGCCCTGTCGGTCACTGGCTTCGCAGCTTGCTCTTGTTCAAACTGAACATTCTCTTGCCACTTCATTATCCGCTGGGTCAAGGCCTCCTCTTCGCTGACAAACTTCTCACTTTCATTTTTCAGCTCTGAGATATTCTCTCTCGACAGCTGCAGCTCACGCTCTTTGCTCGTCTTCTCAGACAACATCTTCTCTGCTCTGGCTTTTGTTCTAGGTGATGACTCAGCTTCCATTGCTCTGGATTTTAGTCGAGATGTGGGTACCTGTATTTCTTTTTCCAATTCTATTTCCGGTCTGGCTTTTATTCTGGTCTCGGGCAAAGGGGCAGGTGTTTCGTCCTGTTCTGCTCTATCGTTGGGTTTGAGTGACTTTGCCGTTGAAGTGGTACCAGCGACCACAGTTGCTTTTTTCTCCACCTCCTGTTGGCTGAAAATGTGACCGTCAGGCTCCATGTACTGAGTTTGAGCTGCCGTGGGCTGATCAGCTTCGGGGTGGGGCACCTCCTCTTCTGACATTAGCATACCATGCTGCCATTTCCTGATCCGCAAGGCTAGGAGCTTTTCCTCACACTGCATCCGTTCGGCTTCCAGGCTCTTCTCGTACTGAGCCCTCAGAGACTTCCCTGCTCCCTCATCTTCATACGGGTCAGCTTGATCTGGTGTTACAGCCTCATCCAGGAACCTCTCTTTGTTGGATTTGACTTGTCTTGGTCTGGGGCACTCTTTCAGTCTTTCCTCTGCTTTGGCCTCTATGGTTCTAAGAGAGAAGAATGCTTCCACCTTTGCCACCCTAGGTTTTATTCTGGGGGATTTTTGTTCCGGCATGAGCGCTGCCTCAACCTCCATTTGCACCGATGTGGCTTCCACCAAGTCTGAGTTTGAAAGTAGTGAGGCAGACACTTTAACTTCTCCTCCTCTATCTTTTACCTTCCCTGTTGACACATTTACCGCTTTCTCCATTGCTTCCTGTTGGGGGTAAACGCGCCCCTCCGTCTCCATGTACTGCATCTCTGTTGACATGGGCAGATCCGCTTTGGGTTGAAACGTGTCCTCTTCCGACATCCTACTCCCTTGTTGCCATTTCCTGATCCGCAGAGCAAGGAGTTTCTCCTCACACTGCATCCGTTCGACATCCAGGCTCTTTTCATACGGAGCCCTCACAGACTCCCCGGCTCCCTCCACTTCATACGAGTCAATGGTTTCTGTTGGTGCTTCTTCTTCTCTTGTCACTACTTCCCTGAGGAACTTTTCCTTGGTAGATGTGACCAGCTCAGGCGTGGCTGACTCCATCAGAGATGCCTCCTCTTCAGAGAACACCACTCCATCGGAATCTCTGCTCTCAGGGCGTTTTGCAGTTTTGGGGTATGCTAGTGTTTCAGAGTATGCGACTTCAGGGTGACGCAGCTCAACCTCAACCTTTGTAGCCGCCCTTGTTTGGTCGGACATTACACTGTGATGTTCACTTACCGTACGCTTAAATCCAGCATCTGCCCGAGATTCAACAAAACTCTCAGCTTTTTGATGCTCCAGTGTATCGGAGTATTTTACATCTGATTTCCTTTCTGTCTCAGGCACCAGTGTGTCAACCAGCTCCCCTCTCATGATCTGGATGGCCCTGGTTCTGGACTGAGGCTCAAACAAATGCCTCATATGAGGCCGAGAAGGATCCCTCTTTGAGCTCGTACCTGGAAACTCCCTGTGACTCTCCCCTGAATCAAAGGCTCGATTGAACTGCTGGACATCGGGCAGAGAGTCGGGCTTGACCCTGAGTCTCTCCACGTAATCTGCATAGCTCGACTCGCTGGCAACCGATTCTGATTCCATCTCAGAGGACGACATGGTGGAGATAGAGAGCCTCTTCCTCTGTTTGACAGCTTTTTGGAGTGTGGTAAGTTTAGTCCTCACCTCGCTGTGAAGGCTCTCTGTGTCACTGAACCTCTCGCTGTATCTGTCACTGCACCGGTCACTGAATTTGTCACTGAACCTGCCATTGGTGCGCTGGTCACAGTAGATGTCACTGAATCTGTCGTTGAAGCGCTCAGACCGGTCAAACATTGGGGGAGGCGACAGAGCGCGCTCAGACGCCGTCTCCAAACGTTTAGACTCTTTCTCTACCTCTTTTTCTCTCGCATGGGAACCGGACTTGAAGTACACGGTACGCACCAGAGAGCTCCTGGATCGAGACCTTCCCTGATGAACTTTGGACAGCTTGTCAAATGGAGACCCTACACACCTGAGGTCCACCCTGAACCTCGTCTCCTTCCTCTGCTCTGTCGTGGTGTCTATGCTTTCATTGGCTTTGGCAGAGCATTTCACAAAGCCTGGGAAGTTGGCCGACTGCTCTTCCCTCAGTGAAACCAGAAGTGAAGCCGTGGACTCAGCAGAACCCTCCGTGTTTATCGCCATTACCTTGTAACTGCCCGAGTCTTTCTCTTTGATACTATCGATAACCAGACTGGTAGCATGCAAGTGCATCTTGCTATTACTGGAGATCCTACGTCTACGCTCTTTGGAAATAGATTTATTATTATGAAACCATAAGATAGTTGGCTGAGGACATGCAACCAGTTTACACTTTATCTCTACTGGTTCTCCTTCCAGCACCGATTGGAACTTAAGTTTTTTGGTGAACGAAGGTTTGATGTTCTCCGTCAAGGAGCTAATGGAGGCGGTTCTATCGGAACAGCGATTGGCCGACACCAGGCTGTGATCGAGGAAGTCCTCAGTGTTGGATCCTCCCAGCTGCTGTGTGCCGGTAAGTTCTGTGCTGCTTTGCTGTGTTTCTTCTTTCTTCTTCTCTTGGTAAAACATTTCTGAGAAGAGAAAAGGAGAACGTCAACCTCCAGGGGTCAAACAGAAATAAAAGGATTTAAATGAATCATTAATAGAAATATTAAATGCATGCTGGGAGTCACAATGCCGTAAGAAGTAATTTCACTCACCATATTTGTTCGAATAAACGCAAGACTTGATTCTTTTTATTAGAAACCTGCAGGAAGTTTTGATCCTCGTCTGTGGAAATTTCTTCAGAACATAAATTATTTTATTATCATTAAAAACGCAATATGTTTCCAAGATGGGCTGCTAGCATTCACTGGTTTTGCTTTGGGTAGTTGCTTGATACTTTAATATTCCTTACCTGACTTGCAGACAGGAGAATAAACGCCCTTTCTGATCCTTAAACTTAAGAGGAAATAAACGATGCAGTATCAACGAGAGGTGAAGCTCTCGTAGCTTGTACTCTAAATCTTAGACAATGAAGCTGTAAGAGTCGGTGAGAAGGCGTTTATTCGAACTAATATAGTTTACTTGTGTTATTTAGTGCAAACCACAGGAGTCACATCCCACTATCTGCAAGCCAGGCTAAGAAATATTTTGCAGGAGGAGGGGCATCAGTTCTGGATGCAGCGAACCTCTCATATCTTTTAAAGGGAATTTCAAATCTGGAAGCTTTAAAAGATACGTGACCTGCGAAAAAAAAAGACCAGAAGAACCTTCATGCCAAAAAACAACAAACCGAAGTTTGGGATGCAAACCGTGTCAAAAGCAAAGTTCTATGAGTTCTCGCTTGAGGGGGAAAACCTTTGAACGTTATCAGAACCTGAGCAGGAAGGACAATACAAAGAGTACATGAACCTTCTACTGAGACACTTAGAGATGACATGCTGCTGTGGAGAGATCCCTCAGAGAGACAGTTGTACCCTAAAAGCAGTCTGCAGGAGGACCAGAATCCAAATAATCCACCGAACATGCATCCGCACGGCTGATGGGTCACTTAATAAAACAGCTTCTTCGCTTAAAAACCTCCTGCAGGGACTCAAGGCCTGCTGATGGACTACTTTCAAATGGAAACATTTATAAGCTAAAGCAGATTCATTAAACTGTCCATTTTCCATCGGCCCAATTCTCCTGTGTAGAAACAATCATCTACACGATGGTCAGAAATAAGACAAAATGTTACCTTTGACTTCTTGCTCGATCTTCGCTTCAATGTGTTCTCTGACGTGAGTCACTGTGGAGCAAAGGGCAGACATTAGCTCATGAATGCTACTAACAATACTACTACTACTAGTAATACTACTACATTTTGAAAAGTGCTAAAAAACAGCAACAAAAGAAGTGAGATAAAGATGATTCAACAAAGAGAATCAAACACGCGGTTTGGGTTTCCTTCAGGAGGAAGGAGAAGAGATGAGAGAGGAAGATAAGTGTGACGTGGAGATGAGGAAGGAGAAGAATCCCAGGGGTTTGTGAGTTTAGTTGTGCAGGAGCAAGGTCCCGACAGAGGGCGAGATAACCAAGACACCAGGAGGAGGTGGAGGATTAATCTCGCAGAAAGTGAGGCGTCTGTTTTAGAGCGCGGTTTTCAGCCGGCGGATCCAGCTGTTACCTTCTTCTCCCTCTTCCGCGGTGACGCTGAGCGTGGCGGAGCAGGAGGCCTCCCCGGCGGCGTTGGCGGCCCTGCAGGTATACAGGCCCGCGTGCTCGGGGAAGGCGTCGACCACGATGAGCACGGCGGCGCGCGTGGCCTCGTCAAAGTGGAACACCACGTTGCTGCTGGGGCGGAGCGGCCTCTGCTCGTGGAACCAGCTGACCTCGGGCCGCGGCGAGCCAGACACCAGCGCCTGGAAGCGAGCCACCTCGCCGTGCCGCACCGAGCGGCTCGCCAGCGGCTGGAGGAAGGCGGGCTTTTGGCCAACGGGGGGTTTGTGGATACCGGAGGAGCTGGTGGGGACGCGTCTTTCCTCTGTGTGTTTATGTCCTGAAAGGAAGCGTGTGCAGTGACTTCCTGTCCTGAGGGTCCTTAAGGTGAGAAACCTCCTCATGAAGCCCAACGAAGACTTCAGATTTCCGTTCTTCCGACATGTTGTAATTGATTATTATTTATTTATTACAAGAACATAAAAAACATAACCCTGTCAATGAATCTAAATCTACCAGCTCAATCCTGAAAACTGGATTTCTGTTGTTTTTTTCTGATATTTTATGTTGGGGACGTTGATTATTAAGTCCAGGACCAGACAATATTTTCATCAAGAAAAATAAAGTATAATATAGTAAAATAATAACAATAAAATGAAAGAACTTTTAGCTAAGAAGAAGACAAAAATGAAAGGAAGAAGTAGGAGAAGAGACTTGAACGCAGCGTCGTTACCATGGAAACGGAGCTGTAATTAAACCTTTGTTATAAATAAATCAACACCATAGAAGATACGTTGTATAAATATTTGAGGTTATCGATATCATGGATTATAAAATATTTAAAAAAGGGTCACAGATCCGATTGGTGTCGCGCTCCTGTTGCTGAAAACAGCAGCGAGTCCTTTGTTTGTTCGCTCATAGATCCATCATTTAAAATACATTATAATATTCAAATTTCCTCAACCAGATAGTCGTACTGTTGTTTTATATTTAATATGAGCGGCGTCTGGAGATGTTTGGTTGTCTCACCGTCCAGGCTGAGCGTGGCGGAGCAGGACACCGTCCCTGCGCTGTTGGCGGCCACGCAGGAGTACTCGCCCTCGTCCTCGGGGTAAACCCGGGAGATCTCCAGCTGGCAGCTGTCGACAAACTGGGACATCCGGAAGAAGTCTGACTGCTTGATCTCCTTCTCCTTGTGGAACCAGCTGATCGTCACATCTGAAAGATAAGAACGCCGTCATCAGCGGTCAGACCGGCTCCTTTTCATTTCATGTTAAATTGTCTGGTTTATTTTGTGAATTGTGAGCATTTCAAAATAAAGGTGTGACTGATTGAGTTTAAAAAGCACCGAGCAGGTGATCAATGAGCCGATCGGGTGATCAATGAGCCGATCGGGTGATCATTGAGCCGATCAGGTGATCATTGAGCCGATCAGGTGATCAATGAGCCGATCGGGTGATCATTGAGCCGATCAGGTGATCATTGAGCCGATCAGGTGATCAATGAGCCGATCAGGTGATCATTGAGCCGATCAGGTGATCAATGAGCCGATCAGGTGATCAATGAGCCGATCAGGTGATCAATGAGCGATCGATAACCACTGGAGTCTCTCACCGTCTCCTCGGACTCGGCACTGGAAGCGAGCCACTTCCCCCTCGCGGGCGGACGTGCTGGCGATGGGAGTCATGACGACGGGAGGGGCAACGGTGGCAGCCGAATCCGGAGAAACCACCTCGGACACTACGAGACACACACACACCTCCATCATCTCCAGCCCTCGCAGGGTCACGCCGGTCTTTGAGCTGCGCAGGTGTAGAAACCCTGCCTACCTTCCACGTGGAGCGGCGCGGTGCTGGAGGCGGCGCCGTACTGGTTCTTGGCCTCGCAGTGGTACCCGGCGGCGTCCTCGGGGAAGACCTCGATAAGCAGCAGCTGGTGCTCCTCGCCCTCCTGGAGGAACTTACACTTGAAGCCTGGAGTCAAGGCTTGCTGGTTCTTGTACCAGGACACCTGAGGCCGCGGGACGCCCCCCACTCGAACCGAGAAGCGGGCGGGTTTACCGGCCTCCACTGCCTGAGGCTCCATGTGACGGAGAATCTGAGGAGGCTCCGGGACTGAGCGGAGAGGAGAAGCGACAGGAGAACAGTGAGGAGAGAACAACTGGTTGTTGTTAGTTTAACCTGATGATGTCACAACATGTCATCACCCTGATGATGAGGGGGAGTGGCTAAGGGAGCTGTGTCAGGTGACGTTAATGGTGTGTCCACAGAAGGCGGACTGACCAGGGTCAATGTACTACATTGTAACCACACTGGTTACTATGATGCTTTCAGGCTCTGCTCAGTGAGGATGAGAACATTATCACGTCATTGTGATGTGTTCATCTGGATGTTTTCACATAGATAGAAAATAGATATTACTAAACTAAGCACATGATTAAAAACAACAAGATGATGATTGATGATGTCATGTGACCATGGAGGACGGCCAGGAGCTGGACGTGTCTGCGGAGAGGTGAGTCGCCAACCCTTCCTCCTCAGCGGAGCGCCACATATCTAACGTGAGAAGGTGGTTCTGACTCACTGTTGACCCGGAGGTTCACGGTGCTCCGGTTCTTGCCGGCGATGAAGGTGTACTCGCCGGCGTCACTCTGGTAGGTCTCGGAGATGCTGAGGCGGTGCAGCTTCCGGATGGTGACGTAGTTGAACCTCTCCTCCGTCGATAACTGGATCTCCACCCCGTTCCTCAGCCAGCGGCCCTCCACCTCGTCCTCGTTCACCTCGAACTCCAGGGTGGCCCGGTGTTTCTCCAGAACCTGCCGGAGGAACAACGAGGAACCCGCCGTCACCGGACTTTGGACCCGCTAGAAGCCCGCCTGTTAAAGTGCTTCCTCGTTAAAGCGCCTCCTCACCTGGAGCTCCCGCTCGGCGGGCTCGGCGATGCGGACGTCGCGGCCCTCCACAGTCAGCTGGGCCTTGGACGTGCTGGAGCCGGCCACCACCGAGTACTCGCCGGCGTCGGAGAGGCGGACCGTCTGGATCATCAGGCGGTGGGCAAACTTCTCTGCCGTCACCGTGTACCTGAACACAACACAGACGGCGGCCGTCAACTCCGCTGAGGAGGAGGACGATGAGGAGGAAGGGTTGGCGACTCACCTCTCCGCAGACACGTCCAGCTCCTGGCCGTCCTTCATCCACATCACCTGAGTGTTGGGCTCGGAGATCTCACACTCAAAGATGGCCTTCTTCTTCTCCGTGATCTTTATGTCTTTGATCTTTTTGGTGAATTCAATCAGGCGAGCTGAAATGACACCAAGCGTGGTTTCTCTGATGAATGGTGAGCTTCAGGCAGCGAGCACGCAGCAGAATGCAGAGGAGAGCATGGAAATATCTAATATGTCAGAATTCGTTGCATGTGACGGCCTTAACGTGCTTTAAAAAGATGCTTTATAGATTATACTGTAACTCAACTACTTATTTTCTTTTCTGATCTGTGTAGTTCTACTCTACTCTCTTATTTTGAAAAGCCGTAAAAGCCGTAAAACAAGGGTTGAAGTGGTAAACTTGTGTGGAATCCCCGTTACCTTCCACAAAGAGGTTGGCGGCAGAGGCGGCAGAGCCGGCCACAAACTGGTACTCCCCCCCGTCCCCAAAGTGGACGTTCCGGATGCTGAGCGTGTGCGTGAGCTGCCGGCTGCGGACTTGACACCTGTCGGACGACTTGACCTCCACGCCGTTCTTCAGCCACTTGTAGGTGAGGCCCTCGTAGTTCACAGTGACCTCGAAGGTGATGGTGTCTCTCTCCTGAGCGTTCAGGTCCTTCAGCATCGAGGTGATGAGTACAGCTGCAGACAAAGAACATTGAAGAATACAACAATGTATTTTGAATGAAAATAAGTGGGTCAAAAGTCCGAAAAGTGAAAAAAAAAGATTTGAAAGTGAAATATAACATGTGAAATTTGAAAATATCCGATTTAAATCTGAAAATATAAAATCTGCAAGCGAAAAATAGAATTCAGTGATTATCAAAAAATATATATTAGTGAAGAATGAAAAAGACAGAGAAAAGAACTAAGTGAAAACTTTAACCCCAAAATACTTTTTTGAAAATGGAAATTAAGGATGGAAACTAATATATTTTATTCATTTAAAGTATTTAAAAAAATGTATGTTTGCTTCCTTATTATTGTTAATTATGACATCATTCAAACAAAATGATGTTCAATATACTGCATAATAATACTAAAAATAAAGAGAACACTTGACTAAAACTATTTGGATAAAAGAAAAAAGAAATTAGAACCCAGAATACCTTACAAAAAGAGTCCCAAACATGTGATGTGATAAGAATGTGACGTGGTGGCAGCGAGACGAGAGCTTACGGCTGACGGTGAGTGTTGCTGACACTCGGTCGTTCCCACAGACGAAGGTGTACTCTGCAGAGTCGTCTCTGCTGGTGTTCATGATCTTCAGCTGGTGGAGTTTCCCCTGAACTACGATCCTAAACTTCTCGCTCATCTCGATCTCCACGCCGTCTCTCAGCCAGGTGGAAGGTACGTTGAAGTGAGAAACCTCGCACTCCAACGTGGCCACCTGTGTCTCTGGGAGCTGGACGCTCTTCAGGGGTTTGGTGACACGCAGGGCTGAAGAGACAAAATATGACGTATGAGAACCATCTCTATGGATTATTTTGATGAGGTTAAATCCTAAAAGACCTGTGAATCATCAGAATTGTTTGTTGTTTCATTGTAATCATGATAATAGTTATTAACAAAGGTCCCGTACCCTCCACGGTGAGCGTGGCGCTGCACTGCAGGTGTCCCACCACGGCGCTGTACTCCCCCGCGCTGCCTCCCTCCACGTTCTGCAGGATCAGCTTGTGAGCCTTCCGCTCCGACAGGATCTTGCACTTGTCGCTGGACTTGAGCTCCGCCCCTTTGAACATCCACCTGACGGGGATGCCGTCGTGCGACAGGCTCATCTCGAAGGAGGCAGTGCCGTCCAACAGCGACGAGGCGTCCTTTATCTTCTTGATGATTTTGATGGCTGCGGGACATAGAAAACAAGCAAGGGTTTAGCTCCTGGACGGCTCCCCGGATCGGAACACGTTCAGATACTCACTTTCCACGTTGAGCCGGGCGTTGGCCGACAGCTTCCCCAGCTTGAAGGAGTAGACAGACTCGTCCTGCGTGTCGCAGTTCCTGACCTTCAGCGTCTGCACCGTGCCCTCGGAGGTGATCTGGTACTTGTCGCTGTTCTGCAGCTCCACGCCGTTCTTGATCCACTGTGATCCCTTCACGTCCAGGTGTGTGAGCTCCAGCGTAAACACCGCCTCCTGGGTCTCCGTCACCGTCTGGTTCCTCAGAGTTTTCTTGATCTTCACCGCTGGAGACGGAAATAAACACGGGACTCGGATCACGTTGGCGGTTTGGTTTTAAGGGTTTGAGTAGTAGCACAACACAGGTGTGATGCTAACGCGGATGACGTACCCTCCACCCTGAGGTGGGCGGTTGTCTTGGAGCTGGCCACTTGGTAGGTGTACTCCCCGACATCCTGCGGCCTGGTGATGACGATGACGAGGCGTCTGACGGCCCCGTCCGCCTCGCTCACCAGATTCTCGTTGAAGTCCACCTGCTGACCGTCCTTCAGCCACTTGCCCTCGGCGTTGGCGTTGGCCACTTGGCACTCGAGCTCAGCCGTCTGAGACTCGGCTACCGTCACGTCCTGCAGGGGCTGAGTGATGGCTCCACCTGGTGGTAGGAAGAAGAAGAGCCAGATGTGAACGTCAGTCAACAAGTGGCTACGTTAAAAGGTTAAAACAACGATGTGAAGCACTGAGAGGTTCAGGGTCACTTCCTTGATCAGAAGCAGACCATTGAGGAAAGGACAGTGTCTGCTAATCTTTATCCGTCAAACGTCTTTGAGATTGACTGATTGTGTAACTGTAGTCATACCGGAGACAGTGAGCTCGGCGCTGGACGTCTTTTCACCGGCGTGGAACATGTACTGGCCCTCCTCGTCCTTCATGGCGTCAATGACCATAAGAGAGTGAGCTTTTCCCTTGGTCTCCATCTTGTATTTTCCTCCGGGTTTGAGCTGCAGGTTTCTGAAGGTCCAGACTGGGTCGATGCCCGGGTGGGACACTTCAACGTTAAAGGTGACGTTCTGGGACTCTGAGCACACTTTGTTCTCCATGTACTTCACAATGTGTACCTCTGTAAAAAAAAAGACCATGGTTGCATCACAGGACTGGTCCTGGGGTCCGAAGACAAGATCAAGGGAAGATGAAATCAGTCTTACGCTCCACAGTCAGGCTGCAGCTGGTATCGACCTTTCCAACCATCAGTTTGTAGCATCCTTCATCGGAGGCGAAGGTCCGGGTGAAGACCAGACGCTGCTTGGCTCCCTTCGCTACCATCTGGATCCTGTCGCTGGGCATCAGCGGTTTGTCGTTGTGGTACCATTTGACCGAAATGACGTCCTGAGCCGAAATCTTGGCCTCTAGAACCGCCTTAGTGCCTTCGATGGAGGACACGTCCTTCAGTGGCACCACAATGTCGATGGCTGTAAGGAAAGAGCAGAAAGGATGGGTTTAAGTTCTTGTGACCATCAAGGCAGACTGCCAATCAGATCTGGTTCTGAGTCGTACACTCACTTTGAACACTGAGTTTCCCCGAGGTGGAGATGTCCTGGGCGGGAACCACGAAAGAGTACGAGGCAGCGTCGTCTCTGGTGACGTTCTCTACCAGCAGCTTGTGGACCTGCTTGTCGATCACGATGTGGACGCGGTCGGAGGCCGATATGGCCTGACTGTTCTTCATCCAGGTTCCCTCGACGTTCTCCTGGGAGAACCGGACCTCCAGCTGGGCGATGTCCCCCTCGCAGATCGTGAGGTCGGTCAAGGGCTGCATCAGGGTCACCGGGCGCACTGGAGGTCGAGGAACAACATTACTCCCAAATCGCACTAGATCCCAACATCCCAACCTAAGGATCAGTGTCCGTCACACATCTCCACAAGCGTTCATCCCATTGACCCCACACTGATCCAGGGATGTTACCATTGTTTTATCTAACTATTTATAGATGTTATATTAATTGAGAAGTATAAACCATTTGATAAGAAAGCCTCAATTAGTGAACTTGAGCATTTCTTCAGTGGTTGAACTAGTTAAATAACTCAAAAGCAGAAAGAAAGGCCCCACATATTTTCTCTGCTTTAAAGTTCTTACGTTTCATCTTCAGCGAGGCACTCGTCGTCAGGTCGCCACATACAAAGGTATATTTCCCCTGGTCTCCTTTCTTGACGTCCTTGACGGACAGGGAGTGTCTTCCTCGGCGGGAGGATATAATATATTTACTGCTGGAAGAAAGCTCCTTGTCTCCGAAGAACCAGCTGCCCTCGGCGTCCTCGCGGGACAGTTCAACCTCGAACTCTCCAGAGTAAGTCTCTGGCACCTCAATGTTCTCCATGTGTTTGATGAGATCTAAGGCAGCACCTGGGTAACAAACCATAACCGTTATCTGACAATCAACCCAAACAAGACCAACGGGGGCCGCAAAGCTAAAGATTACCTTCAACGTGGAGCCTGGCACTCGTCCTGATGCTCTCGTCATCTATGATCACGCAGGAGTACTCGGCCGCGTCCCTCATTTCAATCGCCAGCACAGACAAGAAGTGGACCTTTCTGTCCGAGTGCATTCTGTATTTGTCTCCGGAGAAGATAGCTGCGTTGTTCTTGAGCCATTTCACTTTGACGAAAGGCTCGTTGGTTTCACACTCAAAGGTCACAATGGTGTCCTTCTCATTTGCACTGACACCCGTCAGGTTTTGGATAAAGCTGATCGCTGTCTTGGCTGCAACGAGAAGATATAAGTGAGACTCAAACAGAAATGAAGGAAGGAGATAATGACAATTTACCTGAGAGATTCTGTGTGTCTCTCATGTCTTTACCTTGCACAAGCAGGAAGGCGTGGCTGGAGGCCTCCCCGGCGACATTCACAGCCTTCACCATGATGCTAGCAGAGTCCTCTGCCGTCACATCTCTGATCACCAGTTCACACACGTGATCCTCAGGCCAGTACCAGTACACGCGCTCAGACTTTTCCACCAGAATGCCGTTCTTGAACCATTGGCACTCTGGCTCTGGTCTGCCGACGACTCTGACCCTGAAGTGAACCTCGTCCAGCGGAGTGACGGTCTTGCTTGTGATGCGTTCCAGGATCCTGGGTGCTTCCATGCTGGCAGAGAGCTGGACCCTCTCCGGTTTGATTGTAGGGATGGTGAGCTTTCCTTCTTCCTCCATCTTCTTCCTTTCAGCTTCTTCTTTCTCTTTCAAGCGATGGAGCAGATCGTCCTTAGTCTTCTTCAGCAGATCCTCATAGGAGTCGTCCCTCTTGCGGGACCTTGCCTCCACAGCAGAGATGGACTCGTAGAAACCTTCCTCGGTCCTGCGCTTGAACTTGCCCTTCAGTTCGTCTGACTCCTCTGAGGTCTTCTCGTGAACGACTCTCTGTGTTTTGCGCAGCTTGACAACCTCTCTGTCCTGCGCAGACTCTGCAGACACGTCGACCTTCACCACGTCAAATCCGATTTTTCCGGGGTCATGCGAAGCCTCTGCGGCCTTCTGGTCCGGAGCGACGCAGCACGCATCTGAAGTCCTCCTTCTGTTCGACCTCCAGCTTCACGGTGTGCTCGGTGGTGCCCAGAGGGTTGTCAGCAACCAGCCTGACTTCTCCGGAGTCATAAGACTTGACGTCGGCGATCTCCAGGTAGTAAATGCCGTCGTACTGTAGTCTGTATCTCTTGCTCTTGCGGATCAGTTGTCCGTTGAGGTACCAGTTAACCTTGGGGGCCGGATAGCCGGTCACTCTGCAGCGGAATCGCGCAATGTTGCCTTCCAGCACTCTGGCTGGTTCGGGACGGAGGACGATGTCGGGTTTGGTCTTCTCAAATTCGTTGTCAATGGTGACTCCCGAAGGTCCTCCCTCATGAGCCATGCGTTCAATCTCGTCGATCCGGTGTGCTCCCTTCCTGCCATCGGGAAGCTGCGTTTCCTCGACCAGACCCTTCTCGTCCTTGACCACCAAGGTGGCCGAGGTCTGGTCGACTCCGTACTTGTTGGTGGCTCTGCAGGTGACGACGCCGCTGTCTCTGGCGTAAGCGGCTTCGTAGTCCAGGCTACAGTAGCCAAATTCATTGACCATGCGCAGCCTGTTGGCGGCTTCCAGGGGTTTGCCATCGTGCAGCCACTCCACCACCATGGTGGGGTCACCGATTGGGGTCAGTCTACACTCGAAGTGAGCCGGACCACAACGCTTCATTCTAATGGAGGTCAGCTTCTTCCTGAACTGTGGTTTCTGCTGCTTCTCTTTGTCGTAGAGGTCGCCCTCCTCCCACTGGTCCTGGCCGTAGCGCAGATGAAGGGGCTCCAGCTCGGGAGGCGCGATGTCCTTGGCTTTGTAAGTTCCTTTGGTGATGATGAGCTTCCTCTCTGTGTGAGGAGCAGCAAAGTCCACCTCTACGTTGACCCTGCAGCGTGTGGTGTCTCTGCCGGCCTTGTTGATGGCTGTTGCAGTGTACCAGGCACTGTCTGAGCCTGAAGAAGATGGGATCTGGAATTTGGCCTCTCCTTTGGTTCCGTCAATCCTGAAATACATGAGTGAGATATATTGATAAGCACCACTCATCCTACATATGTGTCAAAGGATCAGGGAATAAAATCTAGAGCCGCCTCTCTCTCCTCTGTCCTCGTCCTTCTGGACCTCTCTGCTGCATTTGACACAGTCAACCACCAGATCCTTGTCTCCTCCCTTCAGGAACTTGGTGTCTCAGGCTCTGCTCTCTCCCTTCTCTCGTCCTACCTCGACGGCCGCACCTACCGGGTAACCTGGAGAGGATCTGTGTCGGAACCTTGTCCTCTTTCTACTGGAGTTCCTCAGGGTTCCGTCCTGGGTCCCCTCCTCTTCTCGCTCTACATCAACTCTCTCTGCGCTGTCATTCGCTCGCATGGCTTCTCCTACCACAGCGATGCTGATGACACCAACTAGTTCTCTCCTTCCCTCACTCGGACACCCAGGTGGCGGCTCGGATCTCTGACTGACATCTCTCAGTGGATCCGCCCACCATCTGAAAATCGACCCCGACAAGACTGAACTTCTCTTCTCTTTCCGGGAAAAGATCCTCTGACCCGGGACCTGACTGTTAACTTTCGTCACACTTCGGCGTGACACTCGACAGCCGACTCTCCCTGACTCCCAACATCACTGCGACAACACCATCCTGTAGATACTCGCTCTACAACATAAGGAGAACACGTCCTCTTCTCACTCAGAAGGCAGCGCAGGTACTGATTCAGGCTCTTCCAGCTTACATCCAGGACCTGGTCCAACCCGACACCCCGACCTCTGACCTCTCCGCTCTGCATGTGATAAACTGCTTGTTCCTCCTCACTGAGAGCAAAACACTCGACTAGATCTCCACACTTTGCTGTCCTGCTCCTAAATGGTGGAAGGAGGTCTCTGAAGACATCAGGACCACAGAGAGCCTTCACATCTTCAGACTAAAGACACACCTCTTCAGACTCTACCTCCACTAACACACTAACTAACTGGAGCACTTACATTGGACTTATAATGGTTCTTATCTACAGCAAGTTGTAAACTGGCTTATTTGATGAAATTGCACTCTTGTTTCTTGTTCTCCTGAGTTTGTGTCCTGATGGTTGAAATGCACGGATTGTAGGTCGCTTTGGATAAAAGCGTCAGCTAAATGACGTGTGATGTAATAATGTAATCAATTAAAGGTACGTACTTGATGTGTGGGTGCTTGTGTGGGGAGATGATGTCACTGTTTTTCAGCCACACGATGTCAGGAAGCGGGTTTCCAATGGCTCTGACAGCCAGTTCCACCAGAGTGCCCTGCTTCACACTGATGTTCTTCAGCTTCTCAATGAACTGCGGGCGCGTCAGGCTTTCTCGAGCTGTGGAAATACAATGACATATTTTAATAATGCAGGTTTGTATGTCTGGTGAACATAATCCACAGACTAGGTGCCGATCATGGCGATGACATTTAAAACAGATGCTCACACACGGAACTTACCATCAACAGTAAGAGTTACAGAGACCGAAGTCCGTCCCGCTCGGTTCTGAGCGATGACTGTCCACTCTCCGGAGTCTTGTGGCAGGGCGGGCACGATGATCAGGGACTGGGTGCCGTCCTCTTTGACCACGATCTTGTGGGTGTAGTCGTTGACCACTTGTTGTCCTGGGGAGAACCACGATCAAATGGTTTTAAGTGGCAGAGGAGAGCGATAAAGTCTCCAGCAATAGAACCTTGTTTCTTCTCACCATTATGGAACCAGTATGTGTCAGGCATTGGTCTGCCAACGACCTTCAGGTCAAATCTGGCGGTTTGCCCCTCGGAGCATTTAATTGAAGAAGGTTTCATGACAAACACAGGCTTGTAGAGTCTTTCTAGCTGAGCCTCGTCCGTCTCTTCCAGTCGGCGGGCCGGAGAGCGTCCGGGGGAACGACTGGAGGAACGTCCAGGTGAGCGGCTCAGAGAGCGAGGAGATGTGGATCTGAGAAACACAGTCGTCAGTATTGAGGTCTAAAAGAAACTGTTGAGCACAGGGGAAGCTCCAGGCCAAAACCTGATCCCCACCTGATCCTCTGCATTGCCGGCTGCGGTGTGTATCTCTGAGGAATCACGGCGCCGGACGGCTCCACGTAGAGCTTCCCGGAGCTGACGGCGTTTCCCTTCATGTTGGTGGCGAAGGCGGTGTACACGCCCTCATCCTCTGGCAGCACCACAGGCAGGCGGAGGCTGGCTCGGCCATCCTGAAGGACCTCCATGTGGTAACGGTCGCCGGCTCTGATGCGTTGGCCGTCTTTGTACCAAGCAATCTATGAGAAGACAAGACAACTTATCAAATGAACATACATGTTAGAGAGTTTAGTCTTCTAAACAAACTGGCTGAATAACTAACAATAATTGACTAAGTGCCGTCTCCCAGACTCCGAGCTCTGCTCTGAAGTTCAATCTGATCTTCGCCTGCGTAAAAACACACTTTGGTCTGATTTGCGCTCCAGTACCTTCGGCAGAGGGTTTCCACCCGTCTTGCAGTGGAAAGTGACACCCATCCCGTCCATGATTCTGTAGTTTTTGACCGGCGTTTCGAAGGCCGGCTGCACCGCCTCCACCTCCGCCACGGTAACCTCCAGCTCTCCGTCCTCCACCACCAGCTTTCTGTAGCTGATCATCATGATGCGGAGCTCCACCTCTTGGATGATCCGCTCTTCAAATGCAGAAATGAGAAATTCCTGCAGAAAGAAGAGCGTGTAAGGTTCAGCCATAACAACGAACTGAGACTGGTTAACAACGACAGCACGCATGTAAAGGGCGCTACCGTTTCTGAGACTAAGCTCATGGGGGTCGTGGTCCTCCTCTGCTCCAGCTCGTACTGACTCAAGACCACAGAGGGCTCTCGCACCACCGAGGTCGTCACTTCGGTTTTATATGTCACGTCATGTTGCTTCATGTAGGCTTCATATTCCTCTGTGAAGAGACGAGTCACACCGTGAGTCACCGGGGCAACGAGGTCCTCTTCAATGTCTTCTAATGGCTTTTACTAAGTGGAAGAACCCAACCAAACTAAAAGAACCCAAAGGGCAGAGGTACCTTCCTCCAGCAGGCGGGCGGAGGCGGAGGCCTCCCCGTGGGGGTTCTTCACAAAGATGGAGTATTCTCCGGCATCATCAGCAAACGTCATGGAGATCTCCAACTTACATTCTCCGGTCTCCTTCTTGTAGGACACTTTGTATCTAAAATAAACCAGAAAGATATTTTCTATCCAATCATCGTCTTATCTGAAGGAAAACTAGAATCATGTTGCAGTTTAGATCCACGTCTGTTCACGATGGCATCACATCATCATTTTATCTCATTAGACCAGGGATTCCCAAAGCGTGGTGCCTTGTGCAGCTAACGGCAGCTAACCGCTAACTTCATTCATTCAAATATGCTAAACTGGCTGAAGTCGGGAAACTGTCAGGTGGAACATCTGAAACCATCAGTTATGAGAGAGGAGACGGACGGAGAGACGAGAGAAACAGAGTTAATACTCACATTTCTCTCTCGGTCTCTCTGATGAGCTCCTCCCTTTTTATTCAGGTCTGTTTCTGACTCTACGTGTCCCTGTGATGTGTAACTAAATAATGTAACCGTTAATTGTAAATTAAATGTGATGCAATCTGCCTCATTTACCCTGTTGATGTAAAAACATACAGGAACACGTTCTCTGCGTTTGACCCCCACACAGTGGGAGCAGTTGAGTGTCTTGCTCAGGGACATGGAGCTGCCGGGGTTCGAACCGCCACGCGTTTTGCTTGTCATTAGTCTGTTGTGTTTCCCTGTGCTGCAGTGACCGGTTCATTCCTCCATCCGGGTGGAGCTGGTTTTATGTGAAGCACTAAAGCTGTCAGATGTCAGAAGTAAAGGAACAAGATGAAGCGGCATCGATGTAGCGGAGAAGGCGTGAGCTCGTACCTGTATCCGGTGGTCAGCGCGATGCCGCCCTTCTTCCACATGACGTGAGGTCGGGGGCTTCCTCCCACCTGGCACTCGAAGAAGACGCCGCCTCCCTCCACCAGCTTCTGTGCGCTGGGCTTCCTGAGGAAGAACGGAGCGGCAGACTCCCGAGCTCACTTCCTCCACCCGCTGCTCCTTTGACTCCATCACGACGCTGAGGGGGAAAGCCATCGCTCCGTCACACGAGACATCTGGCGTCTCACCGTGGACCACTAAACACGTCGCACTGCTCACCTCTTCTCCTGAGCGACTGCGACCTCGGTGACGACGGTCGTCTCTTCTCTGCTCTCCATCTCCTCCGACACTAGAGACACGTTGTGTGAGGAAACATCTCAGCTTAAAGACAACAGGATCGTGCACACATGCTAATTAAAAGGATTTAGCAGAGACTTTGCTCTAAAAGTTAATATACTGACAACAGACCTGGTTTTATTGAGACTGAAGTTCTCTTCAAAAACTTTGATGAGTAAGTAAATTAAATTGGAAAAAATGTGACACAATTGTCAACATCAGAGCGTCTACAAAGAAAAGATGCACAACTTTAAACATCTAAATCTGACTCTGAACGTAGCTGGAGTGAGAACAGGGCTTTAGACCAACAGAAAACTAAAATAATGAAATAAGCCTTTTTTCTGTTGTAGGGTTGGACGATCAAACATCTTAACAAGAGAAACCTCTAACTGAACATGTCTGGATTCTGAACTAGAGGTCACCTTTGACCAGCAGGTAGCAGGAGGTGCTGACGCTTCCCGCCTCGCTGCTGGCGGTGCAGGTGAAGCGTCCGCTGTCTTCGGCGAAGGCCTCGCGGATCACCAGCCGGGCGAACCCGCTCACGTAGCTGATCTGGAAGTCGATGGAGCTCTCGATCTTGTAGTCCTCTCTGAACCACATGACGGCGGGCTCAGGGTGACCGCTGATCTGACATTCCAGCGTCACCGACTCGCCCTCCGTCACCGTCACGTTCTTCAGGCCCTGAGAGGGACAGACAGAGGCCTTCAGGGACCTTCATAGTCGTTGCGGGGGGATGCAGGGGGGGCTCTCCGTCCACTGGGCCGTGCACAGCGAGTTAGTAATTAGGAGAGAATCAATGTTCAACATAAAACATTTTTCAGAAAAAAAAGTCAAATGACGAAAAAAAAAGATTCCTTCTGTGCTGCGGCCCGAGAACGTCAGAGGTTCTGTGTCTGCAGGACACAGAACACACTGATAAACACATTAACACGTTGAATTGAACGTCAGAGGGATTAATTCATGTCTGACATGGATCAGCAGCCACAGAGCATCAGATGAAATGACTTATCATTGTGAAGGAAAGAGACAGGAAGTACTCACAACAGTGAGAGTGGGAGGGACGAGCGGCTCCTGAGCTCTGGTGGGAACAGCAGCAGGATCCTGAGGAGACAAGAAGGGAAACCAGCAGTCAAAGTGGGAACGGGGGAGGAGCTTGTGGTCAGAGGTGGAGACCTGTGAGGACGATGGAGGAGGAAGCCGTTAGAACAGATAAAACCCTGCCGAGGGGACGGAGGGATGAAGGTCAACGGGAAGACAAGATGAGGAGGAGGATTCTTCGGGGGCGGATGAAGGGCGGGGTGTGATTGGTTGAAGAGGGAACGCAGTCCACACAGGGTTAAAAGAAGGAGAAGTGACAAGCGGAGGACCAACCTGAGGCTCCCAGTCCTCAAACTCCTCCTCACTCGCTGCGTAAGCGCCGCGCCCCCGGGACTCAGACACACACGGCGGGGAGAGGAGCTCCGCCGCGGAGCGCGCCGCCGCTCTGCGAGACGGACTGGCCGACTTCACGGGCCTGATGACCTTTCTGTGAGCGGAGGAGGAGGAGGAGCAGGAGGAGGACAGCTCTTTGTGCAGAGCGGCGATAGCGGAGCCGGCGATGGAGACCTAACCGAGCCAACGACAACACGTTAACGTCCAGCTGTGCCCGCTAACGGCGCTCACCTCATCCATTCACCACTACCACTACTTTATATTCAACCACGCCAGGGTCAGCTTTGCCTAACAGGCCTCACAGTTAAATGCGGTAAGAATAAATACAAGTAATAAATGAGTTTCTCTTCTCTGGTTAAGATGTGTTTGTTTGTTTGTCGTAATACTGATGTTGGACACAAGAGGTGCTGCATTGCCTCATTAAACATAGTTATGCCACTGACAATAACCAGTGTAAAAATGATCGGTCAAACATTTAACATGTTTTGATTCTTTGGTCACACGAGAAGAAGTAAAATGGATATTGATAAGAATCAGCTTTGATCCAGTGTTGGATGATAACCGATGAGCAGACTAAGCGCAGTGTGAGAGGACTGTGAGGAGGTCAGAGGGGATCACAGGACACGGCGGAGGGTTAAAGGCGGAATGAGGGAGGCTCCTCTGCTCCTCTTACCTCGTGGCCCTGCTCACGTTTAGGGACAGAAACTTTAGAGACTGTGAAATGTGGAGCTGCAGACGAGGCCCCGCTGGAGGTCTGAATGCAAAGAGGCCAACACAGCGGTTAGGAGCAGTCCCACTCTTACTGTCTGACATGGTGTGTGTGTCTGATATCGAGTCCTCCGACCTGAGGAACCCGGAGCTTCGGCTGCTCAGAGGTCGGTACGCTGGCGACCGCCGGCGGCTCTTCCTGCTGCTGTGCCTCTACGGCTAATTCCTCCTCCTCTTGGGCCTGCACAGGCCGGAGGACCCGAGCCAGGTCTACGGCGGCCAACACGGTGGCCACCGCCTCGGCTCTCACCCCCCCCTCGGCCTGGAGACACAAAGAGGAGCACACAGAGCTCAGGACTCCATGGCAGCAAGGGGGGGAGGGGACGCCACCAGAGCACCGGAAAAAGATCAATCATCAGGGGAGCCATGATGTCATCAGGTCATAAATACATCAATGCATCGTGCAACACGCAGTTAGAAAAGAAAGTGAAGTGGACTTCTTCTGGTGGTTTAAAGAAAGCAGACGTATGGAGGAAAATGACAAGGAGAAGGAGAAGAAGAGGCAGATGGAAATGAAGAGGAAGAAGGAGGAGAGCGCGGTGAAGGAACACTAACACTGAGGTCTACCTGCTCCTGAGACAGGCCCCGACCTCGAGCCTCCTCCACAGCCGCAACGCTCTGATGGTCCTGGCGCATTTATCAAACATCAACACTCAACTCAAGTAACGCTTCATCACACAATTCAATCGGGCTCCATGCAGATTCATGCTTTTTAATTAATAATCAATTAAGTAAATACTGTTTTAGGTTGTTGTTTTTTTTCAACTCACTTCATGTTCATTCAAAAAGTTCTTTTTTAGTCCCACAGTACAGTACCAATGAACTACCAGTCCTGTGCAGTCCCTAAGTTGCCCTGCTCACCTCTCTGGTGGCGCTGACCTGCTGCTCCCAGTGCTTCTCCATGTGGAGCTGGGCGGCGCTGCTCATACTGCTCATACTGCTCATACTGGTCATACTGGTCATACTGGCGTAGCTGGCCTCAGACACAAAGCCTCCCTGCTTCCATGGAGGGAGGACCTCTGCGGACGCGGAGAGCTGCAGGAAGAGGAGTGAATGTTAGGAGGAGGAGGCGCAGCTATGGAGGAGGACACCACCTGAAGGGTGGATGAAGGACTCACCTGTTTCCTGGTCATGAGGGGAGACTTCACTGGTCTGATGGGGGAGACAGACAGTCTGCTTGCGGGTGAGACAGGTCTGCAGAGGACAAACCAGAAAAGGTGATTAGAGTAGCCACAATACTAATTCTCGATCATTGATGATAGTTGATTTATTTGGTTTGTATCAGCTGCATCGTCCCAAAAATAATTGTTATGTCAATAAACCATCAGAAATACTACATATTAAACTTTTACTTTGTTATAGTAAATCATCCGATTTATATGATGACTAAATAACAGATTGTATTTGTATTGCCATTTAATTTAATGCTGAATAATAATGTGCTAAACAGATCATAATTCATCTTTAATATTGATTTTATATTTGTGTGAAAACATCTGGATTCTAGTTCATCACTAAACCTGACGGTTGACAGTAACCTGTGGGGGGGGACCTACCTGACGGGGGCGGGTGTCGGCCCCTTCACGTGGCGGACGGGTGAAGGCGACTGCTGCCGTCCTCCCGTCCCCTTGGAAACAAAGGAGGAAGGCGACTTGGAGGCGGGCTTCGGCGGAACCCGCGGGGGTGTTTTGTGAGCTAAGTGCTGAGTCAACGTTCCTCCTTCCACATGCATCTCCATCATGGCAGATGTCTGGAAGCTGGACTCAACCTTGGGAAGGTCACAGAGAGTTTTTGATTAGATCTTAAAGGTTCATCTATAGCTGCGTTATTAACTGTCAGAAACGTTCATAAACAGTCACAACCCATTACTAGCTGTTACAAACTCTTACCCACTGTAACCAGCTGTTACTGTTACCAGCTGGTTATTTACTAACTGTTACCAGCTGAGATTAGCACTTAATATCAGCTGTTACATTACATTACAGGTCATATAGCTGACGCTTTTATCCACAGCAACTTACATTACATTTTAACCCTGTTACTGGCTGTTACTATTACTAACTTTTACTAGCCGTTACTTCTACTAGCTGATATTAGCTTTTATTAACTGTTATTGTTGCTAACTGTTACTAGCTGTTACTATTACTAACTTTTACTAGCCGTTACTTCTACTAGCTGATATTAGCTTTTATTAACTGTTATTGTTGCTAACTGTTACTAGCTGTTACTATTACTAACTTTTACTAGCCGTTACTTCTACTAGCTGATATTAGCTTTATTAACTGTTATTGTTGCTAACTGTTACTAGCTGTTACTGTTACTAACTTGTATTACCCGTTACTTCTACTAGCTGATATTAGCTTTATTAACTGTTATTGTTGCTAACTGTTACTAGCTGTTACTATTACTAACTTTTACTAGCCGTTACTTCTACTAGCTGATATTAGCTTTATTAACAGTTATTGTTGCTAACTGTTACTAGCTGTTACTAGCTTACTAACTTGTTACTTCTACTAGCTGATATTACTTTATTAACTGTTATTGTTGCTATTACCTGTTACTGTTACTAACTTGTATTACCTATTACTTCTACTAGCTGATATTAGCTTTATTAACTGTTATTGTTGCTAACTGTTACTAGCTGTTACTGTTACTAACTTGTATTACCCGTTACTTCTACTAGCTGATATTAGCTTTATTAACTGTTATTGTTGCTAACTGTTACTAGCTGTTACTGTTACTAACTTGTATTACCCGTTACTTCTACTAGCTGATATTAGCTTTATTAACTGTTATTGTTGCTAACTGTTACTAGCTGTTACTGTTACTAACTTGTATTACCGTTACTTCTACTAGCTGATATTAGCTTTATTAACTGTTATTGTTGCTAACTGTTACTAGCTGTTACTGTTACTAACTTGTATTACCCGTTACTTCTACTAGCTGATATTAGATTTATTAACAGTTATTGTTGCTAACTGTTACTAGCTGTTACTGTTACTAACTTGTATACCCGTTACTTACTAGCTGATTTTATTAACTGTTATTGTTGCTAACTGTTACTAGCTGTTACTGTTACTAACTTGTATTACCCGTTACTTCTACTAGCTGATATTAGATTTATTAACAGTTATTGTTGCTAACTGTTACTAGCTGTTACTGTTACTAACTTGTATTACCCGTTACTTCTACTAGCTGATATTAGCTTTATTAACAGTTATTGTTGCTAACTGTTACTAGCTGTTACTGTTACTAACTTGTATTACCCGTTACTTCTACTAGCTGATATTAGCTTTATTAACTGTTATTGTTGCTAACTGTTACTAGCTGTTACTGTTACTAACTTGTATTACCCGTTACTTCTACTAGCTGATATTAGCTTTATTAACTGTTATTGTTGCTGTTACTAGCTGTTACTGTTACTAACTTGTATTACCCGTTACTTCTACTAGCTGATATTAGAAGTGTTGCTAACTGTTGCTAGCTGTTATTAGCTGCTAGGTCATGTTGTTGGTCTCTCTGCTTGTAGTCACATAGGTTCTGTTTCCACTGAGAAGCAGGATGTTACACAGAGAGAAACGTGGGACGACCCCCCTGAGGGTGAATGGCATCCAGCTACTCTCAGTACTGATAGAACATCCATGATGAGCACCTAGTAAATACACATGAAGAAGAACAGAGACGTATCTCACCCTCTGCACTCCTGTCTGGGAGGAGGAGACGATGGTCTTGGTTTTCTTCACCTGAACGGCTTCTTCACCTGCAGCACAGTCACACATCGACTTGTGTCCATCTACATTGGGTACAGACATGTTTTTTATCTGATTTTTAAATGAGCCTCACCCTGAACCAGCAGCTCCGAGGTGGAGGTGGCGCGTCCACTGCTGTTGGTGGCGGTCACAGAATACGTCCCAGAATCCTCTGGGAAGGCCTCGGCGATCAGCAGGCTGTACAGGTCGCCCTCCTGGAGGATCACAAAGTCGGCCGAGCTCTGGATCTCGGCTCCCTCCCGGTAGAACTTCACCACGGGGGTCGGGATGCCGGAGACCCGGACGTCCAGCTTCACCTGGCTGCCCTGTCTCACTGTGGAGCTCTGCAGTCTCTGGAGGAAGTTCGGAGGGGCCGTCTCGGCTGCAGAGAAAAAAATTATAATTATTGATGTAAACGGAGAATTCTCAGTCAGAATCTGAATCTAAATATTGAACACGTCTCTCTGCTTGTTTCAGTCTCACCGGTGACCAGGAGCTCGGCGGTGCTCGTGGCTTGTCCGGCGCCGTTGGTGGCTCTGACTGAGAACCTCCCACTGTGTGCGGCGGTCACAGCGGGGATCCTCAGGACAGCGCGGCCGTCGCTGAACGAGATCTGTATACCGGGTAAAGCTGCGGAGGAAAGAACCTGGCCATCACGAAACCAGCTCACCTCAGGAAGTGGAGAACCTGCAGAGGAGAAAAGAACCAGACCTGAGACCCTTAAACACGGAGGACTAGTGGATGAGTGGAATCGGTTTTTCTCCAGTAGAATTCAAATTGGCCATTCTACCGGTAACAATGTTATTATGCTTCTGCTAAGAAATCCTAATTCTATCAATTCTGGCTATTTTATAAGCTAACCCCGAACCAGCAGCTGTGTTTCCATGTATTTCAGGAATCAGGAAACATTTATTTGCCAAACTATGTCAAACATACAAGGAATTTGTCTTAGTTAGTGCGCGACAGTAGACAGACAAGACAACAGTGCACAAGTAATAAAATAAAGTAGAATGAAATGCTGATGCAATGGGTTAGTAGAATAAGGCTATGGGTTAGTATAAAACAAGGGAATAAAGTTACAAATTTTAAATATTAAAACGTTAAAAAGAAAAATATTAAGCATAAAGTGCAACTAACGAACAAGTGACAGACAAGAGACAAAGTGACAAAGTGACGAGTGACGACAAAGTGATGAATTGCAGTTAAAGTGACATGTGCAGTGTGAAGGGGAGTGACCGGTGGGATGTTATAGTCAGTCAGTGGGGGTCCGGCTCTGTTGATGAGCCGTTACACCAACAAATAAACAACAACAACGACATAGAAGCTTTCTTACCACTAACTTGAGCCTCGAACGTCGCGGCACTACCCTCTAGTGCCACGACGCTCTGCAGCGGCTGCGTGAACGTCGGCGCCCGTGTTGACATGTTGGTCGGCACCCTGCAGACAAATAAACAAACAACAGTTGGAACCGAGCCCGAGCAACTTTAAAAAGAAAAAACATATAAATAATAATAATGTGTAATATTCTTTCATGTGCACACAGTAATCACATTACTTCTATTTATGGCACCGATAAAGAGAGTAAACAAGGATCATCGGTGTCGCAGTAACCAACACCGGGCGACTGAGGCCGAGTGAGTCATCCTCCAACCAGAAGGTTGCTAACCCGCATGTCCGTGTGTCCTTGAGCAAGACACTTAACCACATGGCTCCTGTAGCTGTGACTCCAGGGTGTGCATGTTCTGTGTGTGCATGTTCTGTGTTCTGTTTGTGCATGTTCTGTGTTCTGTGTGTGCATGTTCTGTGTGTGCATGTTCTGTGTTCTGTGTGTGCATGTTCTGTGTTCTGTTTGTGCATGTTCTGTGTTCTGTGTGTGCATGTTCTGTGTGTGCATGTTCTGTGTTCTGTGTGTGCATGTTCTGTGTGTGCATGTTCTGTGTTCTGTGTGTGCATGTTCTGTGTTCTGTGTGTGCATGTTCTGTGTTCTGTGTGTGCATGTTCTGTGTGTGCATGTTCTGTGTTGTGTGTGCATGTTCTGTGTGTGCATGTTCTGTGTTCTGTGTGTGCATGTTCTGTGTTCTGTTTGTGCATGTTCTGTGTTCTGTGTGTGCATGTTCTGTGTTCTGTGTGTGCATGTTCTGTGTGTGCATGTTCTGTGTGTGCATGTTCTGTGTGTGCATGTTCTGTGTTCTGTGTGTGCATGTTCTGTGTTCTGTTTGTGCATGTTCTGTGTTCTGTGTGTGCATGTTCTGTGTTCTGTGTGTGCATGTTCTGTGTTCTGTGTGTGCATGTTCTGTGTGTGCATGTTCTGTGTTCTGTGTGTGCATGTTCTGTGTTCTGTGTGTGCATGTTCTGTGTTCTGTGTGTGCATGTTCTGTGTTCTGTGTGTGCATGTTCTGTGTGTGCATGTTCTGTGTGTGCATGTTCTGTGTTCTGTGTGTGCATGTTCTGTGTGTGCATGTTCTGTGTGTGCATGTTCTGTGTTGGTAGCTGCTGTCATCGCTGTGTGAATGCGTCAATGACGTCAAAGTGTTAAATAGCTTTGAGTGGTCAGAAGACTAGAAAAGTAAAAGTCCATTTACCATTACTACCCACATGAAGGGAAATACTCCTTCAGCAAAGAGTGAGGTGGAGAAATAAAAATACATTTATAAAAATGATCTAAAAAAGGATAAAACAACCACCAGCACTGAGAAACCACGCTATGTTTTTACCGAATCACCACACACACACACACACACACACACACACCTATATGTTTAAACATACTATATATATATGTGTGTATATATATATATATATATATATATATATATATATATACATATATATATGTGTATATATATATATATATATATATATATATATATATATGTGTATATATATAAACATATCTATATATATAGATATACACATATATATATACACACATATACACATATATACATATATATATATATATATATATATATATATATCTATCAATATACATACACATATATACATATACTACAATAAGACACATAAGATTTTCTATAGTTCCAGTACTACCTGCTGAGTATTCTATGAGATACTTCTTCATATAGAGGAAAACTAAAATGAATCTAAAAGGATAAAACCCAATTCTGCAGAATCAGAGAAATCCTTAGTCTTCATAACTTGGCGCCTACATTACCCACAATGCAACGCGGATTTGGGTGGAAAACACATCACAATGTGATTCATTTAAAGATCAACCTCAACATCAAACGGTTTTGTTAAATGTGAAAAAAAGGGGTTGTTAAAATCAGGCAGGTGTAATATCTTTGATGGACTTGTGTTAAAAAGTACTAAAATAAATGTCAGAGATATAGAAAACTATAAACATAATAAAATAGAGAAGAACACAATTTGAAACAAGATAAACTTTCAAACCGATGAAGCAATATTTATTGTGTGATTTTAATGGATTTAAAGGAAACAGATGTAAATAATCTTTTCACATTTTAATTAAACCAGTTATATTTCATGCTGATAATATTCTTTTGTTACAATAACGTTAAACAATTGACCAGAAGCTATTTGGGTTTTTACTTAAAATGAATAATTACTGACAAATGTATATAATGTTCCACAAAGCGTGATCAAGCCATCAACGTTTTATGAGCTGATCGTTTAATGTTAAGCATGTTTATATGTAAATATAGTTGTAAATATGAAGAGTGTATGTATATATTTATTTATATATATATATATATATATATATATATATATATATATATACACTGTATATGTATATATACAGGCACGGTGACGTGGTGGTCAGCACTGTGGCCTCACAGCAAGAAGGTCCTAGTTCCACTCCGCCCAGAGGCTTTTCTGTGTGGAGTCTCTCATTGGCCCTGGTTGTCTCTCATTGGCCCTGGTTGTCTCTCATTAGCCCTGGTTGTCTCTCATTAGCCCTGGTTGCCTCTCATTAGCCCTGGTTGTCTCTCATTAGCCCTGGTTGCCTCTCATTAGCCCTGGTTGTCTCTCATTGGCCCTGGTTGTCTCTCATTGGCCCTGGTTGTCTCTCATTAGCCCTGATTGTCTCTCATTGGCCCTGGTTGTCTCTCATTGGCCCTGGTTGTCTCTCATTGGCCCTGGTTGTCTCTCATTGGCCCTGGTTGTCTCTCATTGGCCCTGGTTGTCTCTCATTGTCTCTCATTGGCCCTGGTTGTCTCTCATTGGCCCTGGTTGTCTCTCATTGGCCCTGGATGTCTCTCATTGGCCCTGGTTGTCTCTCATTGTCCAGTGTATTTCCTGATTGTCCTCCCGGTCTGAACGTGGTCTCTTTGTGGTTATTCAAAGTAATAAAACGTGACTCATTAAAGGTACTTTATGGAGTCTGTTCTACTCATGAAGTTGGGGGGTGGGCAGGCGGTAAAAACCTTCAGAATAAGACGACAGGTGCAAATCAGTCAGAGTTCCTCCACTAAAGCCTAAAAATAAGAACACACCAACAGCTGTTCACGCTCCTCCAAAATAAAGGCTCCAGTGACACGTTGCTCAGCCAGACACTTGGTTTATCTAACACAGGACACCCAGCTCTAAAAATACCCCCAACCCCCCCAGCAGCACACCTCAGTTTGATTGACAGCCACCATGTGGCACATAGCTGGAGGAGCAACTGATATCTGCGCTGCTGATTCCCTTAAAAAGCCTGAGAGGGTCCAGTCCGGTGCTATCAGGGCTATTCTGGGAGGTCCCGTTATAACCTTCAGAGGGGAAAAGCACCAAAATCACCCCCCATGTGTCGGCTGGACTTAAAACAGGCTCTTCATACAACAGAATGTATGAAGTTGATTGTGTGAGTGTGTGTGAGGTGTCAGAAGTGTCCGTCAATACTGTATTGCACTTACTTGTCTGCACAAGGATGCCTTCACTGTCTCCTCTGGGCCTCAAGTCTCGTTATCCACAGCGTTTAGTCCAAAAGGTCCAGAAGGAGAAAAGAACCGTTGTACTTCAGTTCTTCTCCTCCTCACAGCAGTTCCTCCAGCCGAGGCATCCAGGCCGGGAACGCTGACTCCCCCGGGCGGGTTGCCTTTATACCGCCGTGACATCACGTGGGAGGCGGGGCCGCCTGTGGGGCATCATGGGGGGTTCAGGGAGCGGTTTTATGCAACTCTTTGTTAATCACACCTTTAATTAACAGAGTAGCCAGTTAGTACTTTTACTGTAACACAGTATTTTTATAGAAGTACTTTTACTGTAACAAAGTATATTAACGTGAGGTATTAGTACATACTACTTATTACATTACATTACATTACAGGTCATTTAGCAGACGCTTTTCCAAAGCGACTTACATTTATGGCTTTTTCACATTTTTGCCCGGGAGCAATGTTAGGTAATGGAACATGGGGCAGCCTGGAATCGTTGTGCTTCCCAGCACACCTAGTAGAATTACAATAAAGATACACGTGTGTACTCAAACTAAAATCTTAAAACTAAAAATAGGTTATTTTCTTTAGAGCCAATAAAGTTGACAGTTCATATAGTTTAACTTAATATATCTTCTTACCCAGAGGTGTCAAGGAACGAAGTACAAATACTTCATTACCTTTAGGTAGACATTTTGGGTACATCTATACTTTACTGGCGTATTTATTTTTCAGACGACTTTTTACTTCTACTCGGTACATTTTCCGGCTTGTCGTCGTTCAAAAACACACACACAAAAAACCCCCGTCCAGGTAAATGGCGCCATCCGGATGGAGTGACTGTGATTGTGGTTGGATGAGCAGTGTAAACATTTAGCATCCAGACGGCCGATTGGTTTTCTCCGCGATGCGCCGGCAGACACGCGACACAAATCAGAGTGACGCCGGGTGCGAAAAGTGGTCGCTGGTCAGTTTCTTCTCCAGATGTCAGTTGGTGTTTAGGACGTGGACCAGTCGCCTCTGGCGTTGGACGGGTTCTGAAAACACCTTTAAATCAATCATTCTGGGTTTGCCTGAAGGTCTTTTTCCAACCTTATTGAGAACCTGGCGCGTGTGTCCGTCCTCTGTCTCGAGTCATTGAGCCTCAGTGGAAAATGGGTTCTGGTTTTATCTGTAGTGGTCTGAAGGCACTTTCCTGTCGTGGGCGATGCTAACTTTGAGCTAACGTTAGCTAATTAGCTCCCACCGACTGCGCTAGCTAGTCAGGGCAGCGGAGCTTGTAGAAACACTGGATTTAAACATTTGTCTTGAATCATATCAGCATTGTATCCATCTGAACGCAGACATAACGAGGTACACTGCTGCTAAATAACAGCTGGAAAAAATATGTCTGGACTTTCGCTGAAATTCGGAGCAAACGTGACCTCATCACGCAGTCACGTGACTGCGTGATGAGGTCACCAAACCACGGCCACGTGCCCAAGTAGGGAAATAAATTATGAAAATAAAATGTTGTAAAATAGAAAAGGTAGGGAAATAAATATAAAGTATATAAGCTATGAATAATAGGGAACATAATAGGCATTTAATCTGAATTACTTTACCTAATGTAACACGTTTTATATGATAAATAGAATTATATATTTTAGGTAGATTATTCTGTAAAACATTAACGTGGGTCCGGTTTTCACACATATGGCTGTCTTTTTGGGATTATTTTGACTTTATATAATTTTGACTTCAGAAACGGAATGACGTAAAAGAAGCTCTTGTAATCACTCCCAAATACTAAACTAGGTCTTCATCTGAACGGCTTCCTGATCTTTACATTTACGACTTTCCATTTTCCATGACTCCTGCTAGATGGAAGGGACACAAACAGGTTTTGTCCGGGGTGAGAGGGGTCGGCTACCATCTTTTTACATTCCATCACATGTCATTTATCTGACGCTTTTATCCAAAGCGACTTACAATAAGTTCATTTCAACCATAAGGACACAAACTCAGAAGAACAAGAAACAAGTTCAATTTCATCAAATAAGCCGATGTACAACTTGCTGTAGATAAGAACCATTATAAGTCCAATGTAAGTGCTACAGTTAGTTAGTGTGTTAGTGGAGGTAGAGTCTGAAGAGGTGTGTCTTTAGTCTGAAGATGTGAAGGCTCTCTGTGGTCCTGATGTCTTCAGAGACCTCCTTCCACCATTTAGGAGCAGGACAGCAAAGAGTGGAGATCTAGTGGAGTGTTTTGCTCTCAGTGAGGAGGAACAAGCAGTTGATCACATGCAGAGCGGAGAGGTCAGAGGTCGGGGTGTCGGGTTGGACCAGGTCCTGGATGGAAGCTGGACCCCATCCATTCACAGCATGGTACCTGAGCACCATGTTTAGAACTGGATGAGCCACCGGTACCAGAGTCTCAGAGACCTGGAAGCGAACAAGTCCTGCAGGGACGGCAGGTTGCAGCCGATCAGCCTCTCTGCAGAGCGGAGGACACGCTGCAGCCTGCCCTTGTCCTTGGCTGTGGCTGCAGCGTACCAGACGCTGATGGAGGAGCAGAGGATGGACTCCATGATGGTGTAGAAGTGGACCATCATCGTCTTTGGCAGGTTGAGTTTCTTCAGCTGCCTCAGGAAGAACAACCTCTGCTGAGCCTTCTTGGTGATGGAGCTGATGTTCAGCTCCCACTTGAGGTCCTGGGTGATGATGGAGCCCAGGAAACGGAAGGAGTCCACAATAGTGACGGGGGAGTCACACAGGGTGATGGGGGAGGGTGGGGCTCTGTTCCTCCTGAAATCCACAACCATCTCCACTGTCTTTAGCGCGTTGAGCTCCAGGTTGTTCTGACAGGAGCTTGACGGACTGGTGGCTGGAGGTGCAGCTGTTGGTGTACAGGGAGAAGAGCAGAGGGAAAGAACGCAGCCTTGAGGGGAACCGGTGCTGATGGTCCGAGAGGCTGAGACATGTTTCTCCAGCTTCACGTGCTGCTTCCTGTCAGACAGGAAGTCTGTGATCCACTTGCAGGTGGAGTCGGGTGGTGCAGCTGAGAGAGTTTGTCCTGCAGCAGAGACGGGATGATGGTGTTGAAGGCAGAGCTGAAGTCCACAAACAGGATCCTGGCGTAGGTTCCTGGGGAGTCCAGATGCTGGAGGATGTAGTGGAGGGCCATGTTGACAGCATCGTCCACAGACCTGTTGGCTCTGTAGGCGAACTGCAGGGGGTCCAGGAGGGTCGGTGAGGGTTGTAAATACACTTGTGTTGAGTGTAGTTGAGCATCTGTTTGCCTGTGCACTTTATTTTTCATTTAATTTTAATTTTATATTATTCTGTATTTTATTGTATATTGAAGATTTTCTGCACTGTGTATATTTGTCTTGTTGTCCAATGTTATGCTCTCACCATGTCAATTTCCTTGTATGTCGAACATACTTTAAATGTCCCTGACTAAACACTCAGCTGCATCTCACCTTCTCAGACCTTCATCCAACAGGATGAAAAGGGTTCACGTGCACCGCTGTCAGAGAACTTTGATTCTGGTTTAACTTCAGAGGAAATGCTACATTCTTCTGTACATTTACATGTCATTGTAAATTATTTCCATTTTTTTCATTCTTCGAATGCCACTGAAAGCTTCTAATCCCATTATTTATTCCATCTCTGATGTATATTTAAACACCTGTGACAAACAAACCCTTCTGCTAAACAAATAAAGATAATTACTATTATGGGTCATTGCATCAGTTGCTCAGCGCACGTGAGGTGGAACACCACAGACCTTCAGACTCACCTGCAGCTTCTCCTTGTTCAGGTCCACCTGTTGCAGCTGGCACCTGGTGGCCTTCGGGTTCCTCGTCCCGTCGTTTCTCTTCAGGGAGTTGAACCTCAGGTTGCTGAATCTCTTCAGTTGGACCTGATTTATTATCTTGTATCCCTTTATCTTATGACACCTTCACTTCTCAATGACTGAATGGATCCGTTACGTGGGCAGGAAGCAGGTTTATGATTCAACAACTATACGATGGATCAGATTGTCATGTTCCCCAGAGAATGAACCTTTCTGTCTTCTCCTGTAGTGCCACCAACCAGCTTTTTGGATAGATGGTAATGAGATATGGTTTTATAATGATGTGATGATCCTGTGAGGCCATCAGGTCACCACTTTATAACTGACTGATTCCTATTTAGATGAAGCCCAAACCAACAACCGGGTGGAGACGGTCAGTAGGAGTCATTTCATAAACCATCTCCTACACATCTATCCTCTGCTCTCTGGGCAGATTTAACTCAAGTAGGCGAGCCCTGATGAGATTATTTTTAGAGCGGAGGGTTTAAATCCAGAGGAACATTTGTGCCGCGGTGTCAGATGGCTGATCTTTCAGCTGACCAAAGCTGACGGAGAGACTGGGGAGTCTGGGGGAACCAAGGAGCACCAACACAACAAAGGGTACGTGGAAGATCCCTCAGAACCACCAGGAGGTAATGCAGCGACTTCCCCATTAGGAGGGGGTATCAAAGAAGACCAAGTACACTGAACTACCCGAGAACCAAAAGAACCCCCAAGAGATCCAGTTCCAACAACTTCCACCGAGCAACACAGAAGACCATGAAGATAAAAAAGTACCATTAACTTCAGATTACCCTAAAGTACCTGTAAAGGTATTACTTAATACCATAAAGTAGAATGGATTTAGTAGTAGTGCAGTGCAGGGAGATTAGCATGAAGCAGAGCGCTCCACGGCCCCCCAGCTGCCGATCACACCAAGTAAGTTCATCTGGCAGACTCAGAGATGAAGGGGAGCTCCTCTTGGGAACCTGAATGAGAAACCAAGACCCCCTGATGTCTGTGTTGAGCGCTAACGTCCCACTGGAG
This sequence comes from Gasterosteus nipponicus, assembly GCA_014132575.2. Lineage (NCBI taxonomy): Eukaryota > Metazoa > Chordata > Actinopteri > Perciformes > Gasterosteidae > Gasterosteus > Gasterosteus nipponicus. The sequence goes on along the minus strand of BMAF01000010.1, from coordinate 22,629 downwards.
AACCTAAATAGACGAGCTGCACATCGCCATCACTGACTCTTCATTCATCTTCATCTCAGAAGAAGAACACATGCAGAGATGTGAAAGGAGGCTTCAACGTCTTCTTCTTCTCTTACAATCGTCATGTACTTGTACTCGGGGGTACTTCATGGTACCACTGGGAGTACTGGTGGATCACAAAGTAGTAAGATTACATGGACCAGCTCGTGAAAATACACACGTCAGAACTCCTGTTAACTCAACAGGGTGATTATTATTATCATCAGATTCAACCTTAATGATAATGAATAATAACGGTAAATAAAGAGCAGACTTCTTTCACTGTGTTTCAACCTGAGAGGCTCTGGCGTCTCTCTCAGCTGCTGATGACATGCAGCACCAGGTGCATGATGGGAAATACCAGTGGGCTGAGTGTCTGTATTTGTGACCCCCAGACAGCTGCTGCTCAGTGACCCTCAGTAAACACTGTGAACGTCTTCTTCAACAGAGAGGATGTCCGTTCAGTGACTGATGGTCCATTTAGAGTCAAACTGACCATAAAGCAGGGGACGCTTTAGGGCGGGCCTAACGCTGATTGACAGGTCTGGAAGTCTTTCAACTTTAGCCATTTAGTGTGTTTTCACTTCAACAAAAGTTACCGGTCACAATGTGGCCCCAGAAGTCTTCAGCTGTAACATCTCATTGTGAACACAGTTATTGATCAGATATCAATCATCTGAACATCGTATAAAGAACCTTTAAAGCTACTCAACTTTCCAACCCTTTCAAACCCTCACAGCAGCTTTAATGGCCCTGAATTAGCATCAATGCTAACATCTATGCTACGTCTCAGCGGTATAACGTAGCAGCTTAGCACATTTCACTGAGGTGGGACACTTGCAGCCTGGTGGACATCAGAGGAACTGCAGCCGAACAAACCGACCATCTGCAACTTTTTCCACTTTGAACTCGGACTTTTCTTCATGGATTTCATTGTGAGCGAAGCGCTGAGGGGAAGCGGAGCACGAGGTCCGGTTTCAGAGGCTCTTTATGGACTCTGATCTAAAAGAGTCCTGCTGACTTCAGTCATATTCTTAGACTGTGATAAACCGAGAGGCAGCCGCACACATCCGTCCTCACGAGGACATTAAGGACACGCCAACTCCAATCTGCATCAAGTCCGCTGTCCTTCATATGTTTAGCAGTAACGATAGAAACGTGTAGAGTCACGAAAACCTTTCACCTGGAAAGATCTGTAAAATAATTACTATTTAATTCTCTCACTATATTGAAGTTTAATTTAGGGTTATATAAAACGGTTTAATTGATTATAATCAACAAACAAAGAATATAATAGAGTGTTTTGGATTATTTTCATCAACAACCATCCTATCCAGGTAGCAGCCGTATAAGTAATATAACGTATTCTCACCTGTGTGATGTCATCGAGGAGGAGGCGGGTCTCTAGGGACCAGCTGCTTCCCTGTGAAACACGTCACACCCCGGAGGTACTCACACACTGTACTGCTAGTACACAAAGTACTCACACACTGTACCGCTAGTACACAAAGTACTCACACACTGTACCGCTAGTACACAAAGTACTCACACACTGTACTGCTAGTACACAAAGTACTCACACACTGTGCCGCTAGTACTACTCACACACTGTACTGCTAGTACACAAAGTACTCACACACTGTACAAAGTACTCACAAAGTACACTGTACTGTACTAGTACACAAAGTACTCACACACTGTACTGCTAGTACACAAAGTACTCACACACTGTACTGCTAGTACACAAAGTACTCACACACTGTACTGCTAGTACACAAAGTACTCACACACTGTACTGCTAGTACACAAAGTACTCACACACTGTACTGCTAGTACACAAAGTACTCACACACTGTACTGCTAGTACACAAAGTACTCACACACTGTACTGCTAGTACAAAGTACTCACACACTGTACTGCTAGTACACAAAGTACTCACACTGTACACAAAGTACTCACACACTGTACTGCTAGTACACAAAGTACTCACACACTGTACCGCTAGTACACAAAGTACTCACACACTGTACTGCTAGTACACAAAGTACACACACTGTACCGCTAGTACACAAAGTACTCACACACTGTACTGCTAGTACACAAAGTACTCACACACTGTACTGCTAGTACACAACGTGTGCATTTTGAATACTGGGCCTTCATCACATCACACGTCATTTATCTGAGTACACAACGCTTTTAATACTGGGCCTTCATCACATCACACGCGACTTACAAAAGACTTACAATAAGAACATTTCAACCATAAGGACACAAACTCAGAAGAACAAGAAACAAGAAACAAAGTGTGATTTCATCAAATAAGCCGATGTACAACTTGCTGTAGATAAGAACCATTATAAGTCCAATGTAAGTGGTGCAGTTAGTTAGTGTGTTAGTGGAGGTAGAGTGTGAAGAGGTCCAGACGACCTGAGATTGGACTGAGGTCCTGATACTGAGGATGTTTCTCCTAAGCTGGTCTGGTAGACTGTTTGACGTTAGCCAGACTCTTTGGGTCATTTCTTGGAAGAACTGGACATTCTCCTGTCCAACCTGAAAATGTCCCTCCACTCGTCCTCCTGGGTGACTCAGACATCCAGACAGACGTCATCTGACCTCTAACACCTACTTTCTTCCTTCGCTCTGTCACTCAGTCCCTCTCCTCCTCCTCCTCACAAAGCCGACAATCACCTCGACTACATCTTCACCAGAAACATCTCCACCACCAACATCTCTGTGACTCCATGTGTCCAACCACTTCTTCATCTCTCACTCTGTAACTGACTGACTGTGTACCTGTTCTCTCCTCCTCTGGTCTATCAGCTCTCCTCCTCTCTCCTCCTCTGGTCTATCAGCTCTCCTCCTCTCTCCTCCTCTGGTCTATCAGCTCTCCTCCTCTGGTCTATCAGCTCTCCTCCTCTCTCCTCCTCTGGTCTATCAGCTCTCCTCCTCTCTCCTCCTCCTCTGGTCTATCAGCTCTCCTCCTCTCTCCTCCTCTGGTCTATCAGCTCTCCTCCTCTCTCCTCCTCTGGTCTATCAGCTCTCCTCCTCTGGTCTATCAGCTCTCCTCCTCTCTCCTCCTCTGGTCTATCAGCTCTCCTCCTCTGGTCTATCAGCTCTCCTCCTCTCTCCTCCTCTGGTCTATCAGCTCTCCTCCTCTCTCCTCCTCTGGTCTATCAGCTCTCCTCCTCTCTCCTCCTCTGGTCTATCAGCTCTCCTCCTCTCTCCTCCTCTGGTCTATCCCTCCACTGACTCCTTCTCACTCATCTGTTGAACTGCAGTCCCTTAACTGTCCACTAGAGGCTGCTGATAAGATCCTCGTGGAGTTCAATGTTAAAAGTTAATAATCAGTGTTAGTCTCTTTAGATAACATCTGTCTCTATCATCATCAATCACATTGCACGTGTCGTCTTGCGGATGTCAGCTGTCGGTGGCGTCAGATAATCCGTTTCTGTAAAAAGTCCCGTAGACCCATCGAGGTTAACAACAGAAACACATCCATTCTCCTTTACAGCCCTTCCTGCTTGTATTCATTTACTGAACCAAAGTACGTCAAGGATCCAGTGGTCCGAGGACCCTCAGGAGACTTTGACCAGCCGGGCCGTCCCAAAGAGCTTCAGCAGCTGCAGGTTGGATTCAATTCTTCTCTTAAGACTCAAGGGAGCGAGTGTCGGCAGCAAGAGGGACATGGGACAGCTGGGACCTGGTCTCACTGCCTGCAGATTTCTAATCTGATCCAGGATATCTTCATCTTCATCCTGACCTGCAGCCTGCAGACAAAGAAGGACCTTCAGGCTCATCACGAGTGAAGGCTCAGCTTGCTTCTGTCAATATAAAACAGGGAAATGCTTTCAAACTTTAAATATGTCGAAGGTCTTTAAGAGTTAAAAGAAGTTATTGGTGATCTAATATTCAGATTCAACAAACCAAAGAGACAGACGGTTAAATATTGGAATCAGTTTAAATGAGATGTGAACAGTTCATTTATCAGAACAAATAGTTTATTTGATAAAGTTCTGCCCTCAGGTCTAAACATCTGACCCAGAACCACCATCAGGTTTCATTTACATCCACACTGCAGGTTCTCAGTGGTCTCTGGACTAGACCAGGACGTTACCTCTGATCTGGATCCCGACACAAAGATTCCGGCCTCCTGTGATCTAGATTCAGGCTGAAGGTCTCCTGCACCGGTCCATAGCCTTCACACACCCGACCCCCTCTATGCCCCCCAACAGCCCCCCATACCCACATCATGTCATGTTCCAGCCTGCTTAAAGGCCGCCACCATCGTCCCGTCCCCAAATCGCAGAACAGACGTGTAACATCAGTGGCAATAAACGGCTTCTGGTTCTGATAAATAGAAGAAATAACAGCGACCTCTGATGACCTCTCCTCAGGGAGTCCATCCGTCTGATGTGGGTCCTCTAGTCTGTCCATGCTGACAACACACTGCGAACAGAGACAGGCAGGGGGAGAGACAGGCAGACAGGGAGAGACAGACAGGGGAGAGACAGGCAGAGACAGGGAGACAGACAGGGAGAGACAGACAGACAGGGAGACAGACAGGGGAGAGAGACAGACAGGGAGAGAGACAGGCAGACAGGGAGAGACAGACAGGGAGAGAGACAGACAGGGAGAGAGACAGACAGGGGAGAGAGACAGACAGGGGAGAGAGACCAGACAGGAGAGAGACAGACAGACAGGGGAGAGACAGACAGGGGAGAGAGACAGACAGGGAGAGAGACAGGAGAGAGACAGACAGGGAGAGACAGACAGGAGAGAGACAGACAGGGAGAGAGACAGACAGACAGGGAGAGACAGACAGGGGAGAGACAGACAGGAGAGACAGACAGGAGAGAGACAGACAGAGAGAGACAGACAGGAGAGAGACAGACAGGAGAGAGACAGACAGGGAGAGAGACAGACAGGAGAGAGACAGACAGGGAGAGAGAGACAGACAGGGGAGAGAGACAGACAGACAGGGAGAGACAGACAGGGAGAGACAGACAGGAGAGAGACAGACAGGAGAGAGACAGGGAGACAGACAGACAGGGGAGAGAGACAGACAGGAGAGAGACAGGCAGGGGAGAGACAGACAGGGAGAGACAGAGAGGGAGACAGACAGAGACAGACAGGGAGAGAGACAGACAGACAGACAGACAGACAGGGGAGAGAGACAGACAGGAGAGAGACAGGCAGGGGGAGAGACAGGCAGGGGAGAGACAGACAGGGGAGAGACAGGCAGGGGGAGAGACAGACAGACAGGGGAGAGAGACAGGGGGAGAGACAGGCAGGGAGAGAGACAGGCAGGGGAGAGACAGGCAGGGGAGAGACAGACAGACAGGGGACAGACAGACAGGGGAGAGACAGACAGGAGAGAGACAGACAGGAGAGAGACAGACAGGGAGAGAGAGACAGACAGGAGAGAGACAGACAGGGAGACAGACAGACAGGGGAGAGAGACAGACAGACAGACAGGGGAGACAGACAGGCAGACAGGGGAGAGAGACAGGAGAGAGACAGACAGGGAGAGAGACGGACAGGGAGAGAGACAGACAGGAGAGAGACAGACAGGGAGAGAGACAGACAGGGGAGAGACAGACAGGGGAGAGACAGACAGGGAGAGAGACAGACAGGAGAGAGACAGACAGGAAGAGAGACAGACAGGAAGAGAGACAGACAGGGGAGAGACAGACAGGGGGAGGGGAGAGGGAGAGAGACAGGGGGAGAGACAGACAGGGAGAGAGCGTGCGGGAGAGACAGGCAGGACTTCCCTGTCAGACTCTGCAGACAGACAGGGAGACTGAGGGGGAGAGAGCGACATCCTTCAGACAGACAGACAGGAGAGAGACAGACAGGGGAGAGAGAAAAAGATATATATATAATTTTTGACAGGGGATTAAAAATACATTTTACAAATAGTCAATATTTGTGTTTTTGGACTCGGGCCGGTCCCAAACCAGCAGGTCTAAGAAGCAGTCCATACCACTGCGCTCAGGGCGAGTCTGGCGCCCAGACAGGGAGAGATGACGATGGCGAGAGAGACAATCCCTCCAGACAGACAGGAAGAGAGACAGACCTCAAAGAGACAGACAGGGAGAGACAGAAGAACGTTGGCGCAGAAACTACAGGTAAAACACCTGGACCAGATCAGACGGATTAGCTGTTTAGCTAGCTAGTTAGCTACATGCTAGCCAGCTGCAACGCACACATGACTGCGGTGACGGAAAAAATAAATAATTATAATTTTTGTGGATGAAAACAGGCACATTTTATCCAAAATAGTTCATTGTGTGAAGTTTTGTGGGGCTTTTGAGTCTTTCCTCAACACACTGACAGTGACATTCATTATATATACATATATACACATATATATATATCCTTGAATATATTCAGAATATTGTTGTTATATATATTTCATTGATTGTTGTAATAAATGATAAATATTTAACTGCAAAGTAATAATGTTTGATACCTTTGCATTGAATCTTATTGGGATGTTTACAGAAACGGACCCTACCAAAAAATAAAATCCACCAGCCGCCACCGATCCCAGCTGACATCAGCAAGAGACGGGGGACAACAAAGAGACGGGGGACAGAGACAGAGATAAACAACCATTCGCTGTCACGTTTTACACCTCTATTGAAGTAGAATGTGTTTTACCAGAGTACTTCCATCTGATGCTACATCGCCCTTTGGAGGCTGCACAGAGCATCACATGGAAAACTACAACCGCTTATCAAAGCCTTGGTTTTTATTGAGCTTCACAAAAACCCACAGTTGACCTTTGACCTTCACATGAGCCAGGTTAGAGGATCATAGGAAACGTAGTCAAAACAGAATATAAATACAAAACAATAAACTCATTGACCTAAAAGTATAAAAGCAGAGTAAAGAGAACTTTGTACTCTGTATAAAACTACAGTAAAACAGTTTATGTATATATTCCATGTATATCAGATCTCACAGTTCTGTTCATTTGGTCCCCAGTAGTGTTTTTAGTATTCAGGGGTTACGATTGGCTAAGGGACAACCTAAGCTCCTCCTCCCTGAGGCTGCGGTCCAATCGCTGCGTCTCAGACACCAGGACGGATGGGATTGGACGACGTGTGACAGCGTCCAGCGAATCCCTGAGGTCGTGCCTGAGAGAGAGCAGCTGTTGGCTGTTCCTGGACGACCGCTGGATGAACTCCGCCCTCTGCTGCTGGTCGGCAGCCAATAACAGACGTAGCCGGCTGACCTGAGAGGCGGAGACATGGTGACATCATCAGCATCCAACTGACAAAAGCTACTATGTGGCGCTGTCCTCTGTGATGCTCTCACCTGCTCCTCCAGCTCACCGACTCTTTCCCTCAGGTGCTCTTCTGTGGTGTCTGCAGACTCCTGAACAAACGTCACAGCTTTACACACACACACACACACACACACTGGTACCTCTTTGTGTGTGTGTGTGTGTGTCACCTGAGATCTGGTGCTGTCAGTTAGCTGCTGTCTGAACCTTGAACGCTCCGCCTCCACCTGAAACACACAAACAACACACCTGTCTCACTGTGTGTACTGGTCTCAGTGTGTGTGTGTGTGTGTGTCTCTCAGCCCGTCTATACCTGTCTCACTGTGTGTACTGGTCTCAGTGTGTGTGTGTGTGTGTGTGTGTCTCTCAGCCCGTCTATACCTGTCTCACTGTGTGTACTGGTCTCAGTGTGTGTGTGTGTGTGTGTGTGTCTCTCAGCCCGTCTATACCTGTCTCAGTGTGTCCCTCAGTGCCCGTCTGTCTCTCTTCAGCCTGTCTCTCTGATGTTCAAGGTGACAGGTCTTGTGGTGGACTCGTCTCTGATCCAGCTCCAGTTGAGCCACCAGATGCTGCAGCACCATCAGTCTATCTCCGCCCGCCTGCTGAGACAAACCTCCTTCACTTGTCTGTTCACACTGATCCTACGCCAACCGGCCAATCAGATAGAGGCTCACCTGATCTGGGATTGACCCGGCCCCCAGGGTCTGCTGCTGTAGGTCGGCTCTCTCCCTGTTGCCAATCATAGCAACTTGTGTTTGTTCCAGAGCCAATCGGACACGATCTCTGTCTTTCTCCAGCTCGTCTGTCCTCTGAGTCAGAGAGTATACCTTCACCACAACAACATCATCAATATCAATGACACCAGCAACCACATCATCATCATCATCCACAACAATCTCATCACAATAACATTATCATCCTCATCAATAACACAATTATCATCATCAATATCAATTATCAGCTTCATCATCATCAACAACCTCATCATCATCATCTATATCAATTATCATCAACAACCTCATCATCATCTATATCAATTATCAGCTTTATCACCATCATCTATATCACATATCACACATTAGACTTTGTTATTGTGAGAATTTCGTAACGTCCATCGATATCATCATCAACAACAACATCAACCACATCACAGTATTTTATACAGTGATGCATTAGTACACGTTTCCCTGCTGTGAGGAATCATTACTACAGAGAGTCGTCCTTAAATGACGTGTTAAATGTTTTACCTCGGCTTCTCTTTGTTTCAGCAGCTTCCTCATCTGCTGCTCCTCCTCCTGCTCTGGACCCTCCTCCTCCTGCTCTGGCTCCTCCTCCTCCTGCTCTGGCTCCTCCTCCTCCGTGGGAAACAAACATGTAAATGTGTGTCTCCTTCCATTGTGGGGAGACTTTCCAGAAGTAACCTTACCTCTCCTCCTCCCTCGCCTCCTCTCTCCTTGTGGTTTGTTTCTCGGTCTCTCTTCCTCCTCCTCCGTCCATGCTGCTCCTTCATCATGGCTGTGACATGGCTCTCCCCCGCTTCCTTCCTTGCCTCTTCCACCTTTGATCGCCACTCCTTCTCAATCTCCTCTTCTCTCTTCCTCAGCTTCTGGATTTCTATTGACAGAGCTTTCAGCTTCACCTCCTTCTCCTCCTCCACCTCTTCCACTCTATTTCTCAACTTCTCCTCGGCATCTCTCATGTTCTCCTCTGCTTTCTCCTTCGCCTGTTGGGCCTCCTCCAGCTCCTCCATCATCTCTCTTCTCCTCCTTTCCAGGGCCTTGGCTCTGGCTCTCAGCTCCTCCACCTCTCCTCTCTCCTTCTCCACCTCCTCGGTGTGGCTCCTCTGAATGATGAATGTTTAGAGGAAAACGTGAGCATCCTACTATCTGTTTCCTTTTGGTTCACTACAGAGCGAAAGGCTGTCATGTTAGCATAGCTTAGCATAGCATCTGGAAACAGAGGAGAACTGCTCACAACGTTGTTGTAACATCCTGGAGCTTCTATTAAAATACTAAAATAAATACTTTATCTATTGACCATATTGAGGAGTGACAACACACGGCCATTAAGGTTTATCACTAATAATCTCATTGTGAAATTCATTAATCGCAATAACCACAAACATCACACATTCTGCCCCCAAGACGATCAAATGTCTTTATAAGATTTATTTAATCGCAATTAACGAATTTCACAATGTGAGATTCATTACTTCCTTTTTTATTCTATTGACAGCTCAAATATATTAATATATTGTGTACTAGTACAACTGTACCTGACTCTGTGGGGAGCTCCCCTTCCTCCACCTCTGCACCTCCTCTCGGAGAGCATTCACCTCCTTCTCTGTCGTCATTAACGTCTCTTCTGCATGCTCCTTCTCCTTTTGCACCTCCTCTCTGAGAGCATTCACCTCCTTCTCTTTCGTCATTAACATCTCTTCTGCATGCTCCTTCTCCTTCTGCACCTCCTCTCTGAGAGCATTCACCTCCTTCTCTTTCGTCATTAACGTCTCTTCTGCATGCTCCTTCTCCTTTTGCACCTCCTCTCTGAGAGCATTCACCTCCTTCTCTGTCGTCATTAACATCTCTTGGGCATGCTCCTTCTCCTTCTGCACCTCCTCTCTGAGAGCATTCACCTCCTTCTCTTTCGTCATTAATGTCTCTTGGACATGCTCCTGCTCCTTGTGCTCCTTCTGCACCTCCTCTCTGAGAACCTTCACCTCCTTCTCTGTGGTCATTAACATCTCTTGGACATGCTCCTTCTCCTTGTGCTCCATCTGCACCTCCTCTCTGAGAGCATTCGCCTCCTTCTCTGTCGTCATTAACATCTCTTGGGCATGCTCCTTCTCCTTCTGCACCTCCTCTCTGAGAGCATTCACCTCCTTCTCTGTCTTCCTTAACATCTCTTGGACATGCTCCTTCTCCTTGAGTTCCTTCTGCACCTCCTCTCTGAGAACCTTCACCTCCTTCTCTGTGGTCATTAACATCTCTTGGACATGCTCCTTCTCCTTGTGCTCCATCTGCACCTCCTCTCGGAGAGCATTCACCTCCTTCTCAGTCGTCATTAACATCTCTTGGACATGCTCCTGCTCCTTGCGTTCCTTCTGCACCTCCTCTCGGAGAGCATTCACCTCCTTCTCTTTCGTCATTAACGTCTCATCTGCATGCTCCTTCTCCTTCTGCACCTCCTCTCTGAGAGCATTCGCCTCCTTCTCTGTCTTCCTTAACATCTCTTGGGCATGCTCCTTCTCCTTGTGCTCCATCTGCACCTCCTCTCGGAGAGCATTCACCTCCTTCTCAGTCGTCATTAGCATCTCTTGGACATACTCCTGCTCCTTGCGTTTCTTCTGCACCTCCTTCTCTGTCTTCCTTAACATCTCTTGAGCATGCTCCCTTCACCTCCTTCTCTGTCTTCCTTAACATCTCTTTCTCCTTGTGTTCCTTTTGCATGCCTCCTTCTCCTTCTCTCACATGCTCCTCTCCTTGTGCTCCATCTGCACCTCACCTCCACTCTCTGTCTTCCTTAACATCTCTTGGACATGCTCCTTCTCCTTGTGTCTTCCTTAACATCTCTTGGGCATGCTCCTTCTCCTTCTGCACCTCCTCTCGGAGAGCATTCGCCTCCTTCTCTGTCGTCATTAACATCTCTTGGACATGCTCCTTCTCCTTGAGTTCCATCTGCACCTCCTCTCGGAGAGCATTCACCTCCTTCTCTGTCTTCCTTAACATCTCTTGGACATGCTCCTTCTCCTTGAGTTCCTTCTGCACCTCCTCTCTGAGAACCTTCACCTCCTTCTCTGTCTTCCTTAACATCTCTTGGGCATGCTCCTTCTCCTTCTGCACCTCCTCTCTGAGAGCATTCGCCTCCTTCTCTGTCGTCATTAACATCTCTTGGGCATGCTCCTTCTCCTTGTGCTCCATCTGCACCTCCTCTCTGAGAGCATTCACCTCCTTCTCAGTCGTCATTAACATCTCTTCTGCATGCTCCTTCTCCTTGAGTTCCTTCTGCACCTCCTCTCTGAGAACCTTCACCTCCTTCTCTGTGGTCATTAACATCTCTTGGACATGCTCCTTCTCCTTGCGTTCCTTCTGCACCTCCTCTCGGAGAGCATTCACCTCCTTCTCTTTCGTCATTAACATCTCTTGGGCATGCTCCTTCTCCTTCTGCACCTCCTCTCGGAGAGCATTCACCTCCTTCTCTGTCGTCATTAACATCTCTTGGGCATGCTCCTTCTCCTTCTGCACCTCCTCTCGGAGAGCATTCACCTCCTTCTCTGTCGTCATTAACATCTCTTCTGCATGCTCCTTCTCCTTGTGCTCCATCTGCACCTCCTCTCGGAGAGCATTCACCTCCTTCTCTGTCTTCCTCAACATCTCTTGGGCATGCTCCTGCTCCTTCTGCACCTCCTGTCGGAGAGCATTCACCTCCTTCCTACTCCGCCACAGTCCCACTAATAGTCCCGCCTTCTCATCTTCCAACTCTTTTGTTCTGGACCTCCCTCCTTCCTCTAACAGGAGGTGCTGACTCCTATTAGCCTCCACCAGTCTCCCTCGCTCTGCTGTCCTGCTCAGATGCTCTCTATTCTCCTGCACCTCCCTCTCCATCTCCTCTAACCTGTCATCCAGCCTCCTCCTCTCCTCCCTTGCCCTCCTCAGTGCCTCCCTCGCTTCCTCCCTCTCCTCTTCCACCTCTCTCACTTGCTCCTCAAGTCTTCTGTGCTCCTCCTCCATCTCTATCAGCGTAATATCCAGTCTTCTCCTCTTCTCCAGCTCAATTCTCCTCAGTGCCTCCCTTTCTCTCCCATCCTCCTCCTCCCTCTCCTCCAGCATAGCTTTTAGGTACTGTGCCTCCTCCTCTCGCCCCTTCAGGATTTGGTTCAACTTTGTCACCTCCCTCATCCTCCGCTCAGCCTGCTCCCTCCACTCCTTCACCTCCTCCTCCAGCCTATCGCAGGCCTGCTCCCTCTCTCTGGCTCTCCTCCTCTCTCCCTCCCTTTCAGCCTGGGCTGCCTGCAGCTCTGTGGCCTGAGAGGAGAGCGTCACCTCCCTTTCTCGTCCCTCCCTCCTCTCTGTCTGCAGGAGGAGCCGGGCTTCTTTCAGCAGCGCCTCCAACTGCTCCTCCTTCCCTGCGCGCTGCTTCAGTTTGAAGTTGGCCTCCTGACGCTCTCTTTCTCCCTGCTCCTTCTGCTCCTCTGCCAACCTCAGCTGCTCCTTCAGCTCCTCCACCTCCTCTTCGCTCTCCCTCACAGCGCTCATCTGTCGCTCCAAGCTGCGCTCCCTCCGCTCCACCTCCTCTTTCATCTCCTCGCATTCCTCCGTGGCCACATTCAGCCTCACCCTCAGCAGCTCCACCTCCGCCACCTTCTCCATCAGCCTCTCCACCTCCCCTCTGAGTTGGTCCACCTCCTCCCCTCTTCTCCTCCTCTCATGCTCCTCTTTGTCTTGCAGTATCTCCTTCTCTCTCTTCTCCTCCTCTAGCTCAGAGGTTTCTTTTCTCAGTAGGTTTATCTCCTCCTCCATCCTCCTCCTCCATCTATTCGCCTCCTCTGCTTCCCTCCTCAATCGCTCCATCTCCTCCTCTCTTTTCACCTCCTCCTCCCTCTGCCTGACCTCTGTCCTCTTTGCCTCCTCCTCCAATCGCGCCTTCAGGTGACTTATATGCACCTCCCTCTTTGTCACCTCCTCCCTCAGCCGCTCTACCTCCTTTAGTCTGTCCTGCTCCTCCACTATCAGCCCCTCTATGCGCCTCCTCAGCACCTCCACCTCTCCGTCCCTCGTCCCCAGCGCCTCGTTTAGAGCCTCCCTTTCTCTCTGCCAGACCTCCAGTTCCTCTTCATCTTCCCTCCTCCTCCTCCTCCTCGAGTCTTCCACCTCCTTTGTCAGCCGCTCAGTCTCTTCCCTCAGTGCCTCCTTCTCCTCCTCCCCCCTCTTCTCCTCCTCTTCTCTCCCGGCTGTTGTTCTGTCCAGCTCACCCCGTAGACACTCGATCTCCCCTTCAGAATAAAAGCACAGAAAACTGCAGTTAATGTCCACACATTCGCCGCTGAAAACATCAACAAAACAAACTGTGATTTAAAGCCTCGTCCAGCTGTTTGCTGACGTTTGTCAGAGAATTTAAAGGCAGTTTTACAGTTTTGTTTAATTTAGTTTGTAGGGCGGCGGTGACGCGGTGGTTTTCACTGTGGCCTCACAGCAAGAAGGTCCTGGTTCTCCTCCGCCCAGCGGCCTTTCTGTGTGCAGCCTGCATGTTCTCCGCGGTGATGGACTCTAATCGGCCCGTAGGACTGTGGATGGTTGTGTGTCTGTCCAGGATGAACCCGTCTATCACCTGAAGTTGGCTGACAGACTCCAGCCCCCCGTGTGCAGGCGTGAGGTATATTACTAGTGTAATGCTGCTAATGCTTCTACTTTCTCAGTACAAAGAACATTGATCTCATTTACAAAATGTTCAGCATAAGAAAATATCCTCCTGTGTCTATTTCATTATTCATTTTATGAATCATTTTTCCTTATTTTGATGTCAGAAACAGTACGTAAGGATAAAGTGCTGCTTCAGTAGCACACGGCCTTGTTTTGTCAGTTATTCATTTATTTATTCTATTAGATAAATGGCGTTAGTTTGAACAAAAATAAACATACAAGTTTTAAAATATCATGTATTTATTAATATTATTTTTAATTTCATAATAGTTTGGGCAATCAGTACCTTTTATTTTGGTTTGAGCAGCTGGCACGTGGCCGATGATACGTGATGAGTGAATGAGTGAACAGCTGATGGTGACGATGAGTGAATGAGTGAACAGCTGATGGTGACGATGAGTGAACAGCTGATGGTGACGATGAGTGAATGAGTGAACAGCTGATGGTGACGATGAGTGAATGAGTGAACAGCTGATGGTGATGTTGAGTGAATGAGTGAACAGCTGATGGTGACGATGAGTGAATGAGTGAACAGCTGATGGTGACGATGAGTGAACAGCTGATGGTGACGATGAGTGAATGAGTGAACAGCTGATGGTGATGATGAGTGAATGAGTGAACAGCTGATGGTGACGATGAGTGAATGGGTGAACAGCTGATGGTGATGATGAGTGAATGAGTGAACAGCTGATGGTGACGATGAGTGAACAGCTGATGGTGATGATGAGTGAATGAGTGAACAGCTGATGGTGATGATGAGTGAATGAGTGAACAGCTGATGGTGATGATGAGTGAATGAGTGAACAGCTGATGGTGATGATGAGTGAATGAGTGAACAGCTGATGGTGATGATGAGTGAATGAGTGAACAGCTGATGGTGATGATGAGTGAATGAGTGAACAGCTGATGGTGACGATGAGTGAATGAGTGAACAGCTGATGGTGATGATGAGTGAATGAGTGAACAGCTGATGGTGACGATGAGTGAATGGGTGAACAGCTGATGGTGATGATGAGTGAATGAGTGAACAGCTGATGGTGACGATGAGTGAACAGCTGATGGTGACGATGAGTGAATGAGTGAACAGCTGATGGTGATGATGAGTGAATGAGTGAACAGCTGATGGTGATGATGAGTGAATGAGTGAACAGCTGATGGTGATGATGAGTGAATGAGTGAACAGCTGATGGTGACGATGAGTGAATGAGTGAACAGCTGATGGTGACGATGAGTGAATGAGTGAACAGCTGATGGTGATGATGAGTGAATGAGTGAACAGCTGATGGTGACGATGAGTGAATGAGTGAACAGCTGATGGTGATGATGAGTGAATGAGTGAACAGCTGATGGTGACGATGAGTGAATGGGTGAACAGCTGATGGTGATGATGAGTGAATGAGTGAACAGCTGATGGTGACGATGAGTGAACAGCTGATGGTGACGATGAGTGAATGAGTGAACAGCTGATGGTGATGATGAGTGAATGAGTGAACAGCTGATGGTGATGATGAGTGAATGAGTGAACAGCTGATGGTGATGATGAGTGAATGAGTGAACAGCTGATGGTGACGATGAGTGAATGAGTGAACAGCTGATGGTGATGATGAGTGAATGAGTGAACAGCTGATGGTGACGATGAGGACGATGAAGGCGCCTCACTGACCTCTCAAAGCCTCTTTGACCTGCTGCACTGTGAGCACGCGTGTGAGCAGCTGGCAGCGCTCCACCTCCGACTGGGAGAACTGCTTCTGCTGCTGCGCCAGCTGCTGCTGGAGAGACTCAGAGAGCCTCCTGCAGGGCCAGAGAGACGCTGGTACAAGTACACAAGTAGTACTACCTCATATATATATATGTGTTTATATTAAACACGCAGTACCTGAGCTCCTGCACCTCCTCCTCCAGATGATCCCTCTGTCTCTGCAGACGCTCCTGCTCCTCCTGCAGCCTCCTGCTCTCCCTCTGCTGCTCCTCCTGCTGCTGCTCTCTCCTTCTACGCTGCTCCTCTGACTGCCTCAGCTGCTGCTGCGCCTCCTTTAGCTCCGAGCACACCGAGGCATGCTGGGAGGACAGCTAAGGATCACACACACACACACACACACGTCACCAGACGCAGCAGACAGGTGTAACGCTTTCTCATCGCCTCCTCCTCCTCCTCCTCCTCTCTACCTCCTCCAGCTGACCTCCCTTGCTCCCCCTTTCCTCCATAAGCAGGAGCAGCTGTCTCTCCTTCTCCTCCAGAGTTCTCTCCATATCTCTCTCTCCTCCTCTGAGCCGACGCACGACGTCAGCCTGCTCGTCCCTCTGAGCCCTGAACACATCATTGTTTACATGGAGGATTAAGGATTCAGGTACATGCGTCGTCATGGAAACCACACGCACCTGAGTCGGCTGCAGTCCAGGTTGACGGTGTTGACCTCTCTCTGCAGAGACGTGACCTCTGACCTCAGCCCCTGCAGCTGTGATTGGCTGTCTGACAGCTCACACTCCAGCTGCACACACACATACATCAGACAGGTGGAGGCAGCGTCAGACAGGTGGAGGCAGCATCAGACAGATGGGGGCAGACAGGTGGAGGCAGCATCAGACAGGTGGAGGCAGACAGGTGGAGGCAGCAGGTGGAGGCAGACAGGTGGAGACAGGTGGAGGCAGCATCAGACAGGTTGGGGGTCAGAGGTGGGGCAGACAGGTGGACAGGTGGAGGCAGACAGGTGGGGCAGCATCAGACAGGTGGAGGCAGACAGGTGGGGTCAGACAGGTGGGGGCAGCATCAGACAGGTGGAGGCAGACAGGTGGAGGCAGCAGACAGGTGGGGGCAGCATCAGACAGGTGGGGGCAGACAGGTGGAGGCAGACAGGTGGGGGCAGCATCAGACAGGTGGAGGCAGACAGGTGGGGGCAGACAGGTGGGGTCAGACAGGTGGGGGCAGCAGGTGGGGGCAGACAGGTGGGGGCAGCATCAGACAGGTGGAGGCAGACAGGTGGAGGCAGCATCAGACAGGTGGGGGCAGACAGGTGGGGGCAGACAGGTGGGGGCAGCATCAGACAGGTGGAGGCAGACAGGTGGGGGCAGACAGGTGGGGGCAGCATGGTTACCTCCAGTAGCTGCTGGCTCAGCTCTTTCTTGTCTAAAGCCAGACAGGAGTTCAGGGCGGCCATGTTGTTCACAGCGTCACATGCGTCCTCCAGCTCCCTCCTCAAGACGCACTCAGAGGAGGAGAGACTCAACACACGGTCTCTGGACTGGGGGGACATGACGGGGAGGCATGACAACTCAATGTGCTGGAAGCAATGCATTCTGGGTACATTTGTGTAAAATACTATTGAGTGTTAACTTCAAACTACAAAAACTACAAACATTTTATTTGTTTGTTGTCGAATCTAAAAGCCAATCATCATTTCCCATCATGCACTGCATCATGGCGCCTCGCTCCGGTGATATCATCACAACATGTTTTTGATCAGAGCACTTTGGACACAAATGTACCCAGCATGCATTGTGGTGAGATTTCATCAGACTCTGGTACCTTCTGCAGAGCGTCTCTGATGTCAGCAGCTTCTTCTTCTGCTCTCTGTTGGTCCAGCTGCTGCCTCTCCAGCGCCACCTGCAGAGCACAGACACAACTACAGACTGCGCCTCCCCGAACACACCATCATATACATACATGTACATACATACATACACACATACATACGTACGTACGTACATGTACATACATGTACTGTATAAGTTGTTATAAATGATGCCTCGTCTGCATCATTCTTAAATGTTGTTGTTGTTTTTTATGTGTATGCATTCTCTATGGACCTCTGTGTCTGGAATAAAGTTGATTGATATATGTGTATGTATGTATGTATATACATGTATACATAGGGAGATCTCCACATATATATACGGATACACATATATGTGTATATATATATATATATGAAAATATACATACAGTGTATACACACTATGATCACACAGACGTGAGGGCAGCTTTTAGCTAACTACCCTGTACATGTATATATTGTATATACAAGTAGCGGTTAGCGCCTCACCTTTGGAACCGAACACTATTTTAATTATGAACGTTAAAATGTTCTTTACCAGAGTCGGTAAAAGGACGCTAACGCCGGTGAATTAGCTGTGCGCCGGTATTGTCCTGACCTGAACTAATCCATCGTCATTGTAAACATTAAAATATTGGTTAAAGGGTTCCCATCAATTCTGTCAACATATTAGAGAATCCATTTCTGGCCTTTCACAATATCCTGCTTCAACACCTCCAACAGGGGAATAAAAGCACTTTCATCATCACTTCTTTCTTTCTCTGCAGTAGTTAGACAGACTATATCTATAGATATAGATATAGATTTAACAGGTAGATCTGTTGACATGTATGAATTAACATTACTAACATTAGCATCCGGGTCGGGGCAACGCTAGCTTTGGCTACACGGTCACGTTACTAAAAACACGTGCTGCCCAGTGGGGGTCCATCCTGACAAAGGAACTGATCTAGTTAAAGTTGGGGGCATCGTTTTTATGTCTTTTTATGATGCTTTTACTTTCATTGTTCTTAAATGACGCATCGTGAAAGATTTAAAGTTTATTCATCTGTTTTAGGTGGAAACCACCATCATTAAAGTATAAATACGGGCCGTCCCTGAAGCAGCATCTGAACAACGAGTCTCAGTCGCATCCTCGTGACGATGCAGCTCACGCATCACGGCTACACATGAGATGCATGGTCTCTGTGGTGACCTTTGACCTGCAGTGGGCTTCCCGCTCCATGTGCACTGACCTGCAGTTCCTCGCGCCTGCAATGGAGGGCGCTCTCAGTGTGGGACAGGTCCAGGCTGAGGACGTCTAAGGGCACACACGGACTGCTGCTCTGGACTCTGGACTGGGGACAAAAAGAAAACCACACTGACCTCTGACCTCTGTGGCCTCTGACCTCTGAAGGTAGATCCAACTCACCAGTTTGGCCACAGCCTGTTTGACCGATTGAAGACAACACTCTGTTGTCTGTGTGTCTCCTCGTCTCCGGTCCTCCTCCTGAGAGCAACACAGCTCCTCAATGCTGGACAGATAGGAAGACACAGACAGACAGTAAGACAGACAGACAGAAAGACAGAAGGGACAGATAGACAGACAGTAAGACAGACAGTAAGACAGACACAGACAGTAAGACAGACAGGAAGACAGTAAGACAGACAGGAAGACAGACACAGGACAGAAAGACAGACAGTAAGACGGACGGATTATTCGTCTCGAGTAAAGCTGATGATCAGCAGTAAAAGTACAAAGTAGAAACTAAAAACAGAACAGAAAACAAAACAGAAGAGAAATGAACCAGGAAGTGACCCAAAGACAGAAGGAGAAGAATGAAGATCTACCGTTCTTTCAGCTCCACAATCCTGGTCTCATGAAGAAGCTTCAACTCTGTAATCTCTTCTCCTTTCTCCTCCTCCAACCTCTTCTTCCCTTCCTCCAGTTCCTCCTTCTCCAACTTCTTCTTCCCTTCCTCCAGTTCCTCCTTCTCTTCCTCCAACCTCTTCTTCCCTTCCTCCAGTTCCTCCTCCTCCAACTTCTTCTTCCCTTTCTCCAGTTCCTCCTTCTCGAACTTCTTCTTCCCTTCCTCCAGTTCCTCCTTCTCCTCCTCCAACCTCTTCTTCCCTTCCTCCAGTTCCTCCTTCTCCTCCTCCAACCTCTTCTTCCCTTCCTCCAGTTCCTCCTTCTCCTCCTCCAACCTCTTCTTCCCTTCCTCCAGTTCCTCCTTCTCCTCCTCCAACCTCTTCTTCCCTTTCTCCAGTTCCTCCTTCTCCAACTTCTTCCCTCCAGTTCCTCCTTCTCCTCCTCCAACCTCTTCTTCCCTTCCTCCAGTTCCTCCTTCTCCTCCTCCAACCTCTTCTTCCCTTTCTCCAGTTCCTCCTTCTCCTCCTCCAACCTCTTCTTCCCTTCCTCCAGTTCCTCCTTCTCCTCCTCAGTTCTTCTCCAACCTTTCTTCTTCCCTTCCTCCAGTTCCTCCTTCTCCTCCTCCAACCTCTTCTTCCCTTTCTCCAGTTCCTCCTTCTCCTCCTCCAACTTCTTCTTCCCTTCCTCCAGTTCCTCCTTCTCCTCCAACCTCTTCTTCCCTTCCTCCAGTTCCTCCTTCTCCAACTTCTTCTTCCCTTCCTCCAGTTCCTCCTTCTCCTCCTCCTGGCGCTGCAGCTCTCCTAAGGAGACGGTTCCCAGGGTGGAGGAGGAGATGAGAGGAGGCAGAGGTGAAGAGGGGTCCTGAAAAGGGGGCACCAGTGTGGAGGACAGAGGAGTGGGGGGGACAATAGGGGGGAGGGCGGAGGAGGAGGGCTTGATGAGCCTCAGAGAAGAGGAGACAGAGTCACAGCTGGACAGGAGGGAGGAGGAGAGACGAGAAAACTCCGCCCTCAGCTGCCACAGATCCCTGAGGACAAAGAGACAGGTTAGTCCACTCGGAGCGGCATCCTTTAGCTTGCTGGTGAAGTCCTCCCTGCTCCACCTTCTTCCTCCACCTGCCACAATCACCACAATGCCACTGAGAACATAAGAGTGTAATAAAGTACGCGCAAAGACCGTTTAGACATTACAATCAGAATGTGAACAAATATGAACTAGAAAAGGCATTTCCTGCTGAAAATGCGTTGGAATGCAAAAAGCTGAAAGCTGCACTGAATATTTAAAAATAGCTGAAAATACAGAAAGTTGAAGGGAAATTGAATACATTTGCTGAAAAGCTGAAATGAATTTGAAATTGCTGAAAATACAGAAATGGGAGAAGCTGAAAGGAATTTCAATAGATTTGCTGAAAAAGCAGAAATGAAAACAGCTGAAATAAATTTCAAATATTGCAAAAAATACAGAAATGAATATTAAGAAATTGCTGTTGATAGAGGCATAAGAATAGCTGAAATTATTTTAAAGAACTGCTGAAAATACAGGAAGTGGGGAAGCTGAATTTCAATAGATTTTCTAAAAACAGAAGTTGCAGGAGCTTAAATTTGTTTAAAATTGTTTGTAGTAATATTAGTAGTAGTATTAGTTATAATTGTGGTATTAGTAGTACTAGCAGTAATAGTAGGTTTAGTATCAATAGCAGTAGAAACAGCTGTAATACTATTAGCCATAGTCGTATTTGTAATAACATTAGTAGTAGTTGTAGTATTAATAGCAGTAGAAATACTAGTAGTATGGTAGTAGAAGTATCAGTTGTAGTACTAGAAGTACGAGTAATATTCGTAGTGGGAGACAGAATGTTTGTTATTCAAACTAAGAAGTTTTTAATTAATAGGCCTCATCACAAACATTACAGTAAAAATTCCTCCATGTGGCTTTTATTTTGAAATTATTGGATTGGGTGGGTTGGGGGTGTAGATAGAGGGAGGGAGGGTGAGAGGGTGAGGAAGGGAGGGGTGGTGAGGAAGAGATAGAGGGAGAGAGAGAGGAGGAGAAATAGACAGACAGACTGACAGAGTGATTAACAGTAAGTAGAGGTCAGGGGGAGGGGGGGGGGGGGGCTAGTGTCTTTATCATATTGGTCTGTTGACAGAAAGCATAGCTGCGTCATGTGACTCCACTAATCACGTCATTGGAGCAGCTGTGAGTCACACACAGAGATACTGCAGCGTGTTTACGAGTAACCACGGCAACGGCGCACCTATTGGATTGGGTGGGGTGGGGGGTGTAGATAGATAGAGGGAGGGAGGGTGAGAGGGTGAGGAAGGGAATGGTGGTGAGGAAGAAAGGGAGAGGGGAGGAGAATTAGACTGACTGACTGACTGAGAGTGATTAACAGTAAGTAGAGGTCAGGGGGGAGGGGGGGGGGGGGCTAGTGTCTTTATCATATTGGTCTGTTGACAGAAAGCATAGCTGCGTCATGTGACTCCACTAATCAGGTCACAAGGAGCAGCTGTGAGCCACAGACAGATCCTGCAGCATGTGAGTGCTCAGAACCACGACAACGACGCACCTGTGCGGCTGCAAAAGTGCAGACACAGGACAGCGAAGTTACACAGAATCCACACCTCAAACAAATGAGAACCAGCGCAAAACTATAACAGCTATCTAAAAATACGGCGTTTGTATGAGACCCAAGACTCTACCGAACGCTGGATGTGTTTTTATGTCTGTCCGGTAATAAATACGGCTCCTATGGCCGTTGACAGAACGTGTACCTTGTGGATTTTTGTGAGAAATATGTCGGCAGATTTGTATTGGAGCCTATGGGGCTTTTGGCAGAGGTTGTGTCACTCAAACACACCTTGCGCCAAAACTAAAGAACTCTGGGATTCCATGAACACATTAATCCAATCAGCACAACCATACCCTCATTAATCTGAAGAAATGAAGCCTCTAGAGTGTATACTTTGGCTGCAAGGACAAAAGTTCCATATTTTTTAACCAGATTCCTGCGATGCCCCACACTTCTAGCCTCGAGCTCTCCACTCTAGCAGACGCAATACACACTCATGTAAAAGTCAGAAACGGAGCGAAGAACTAGTGAAACATAATCAGGGATTATGAAAAAAGTACAATAGATATCAAGAAGCAGTTTTTTTCATAAAATAGTTGAGACTTGTGTCAACATTTGAGAGTTGAAATGGTGTCTGTAGCTGAAAGATTGGCGAAGCTGAAAAATCTGAAAGTTGAAGAAGTTGAAGAAGTTTAAGGAGGATTTGAAAACACCTCCATTTGAAAACCATGTTAAAATATTAATGATTATTGATTTATATAAATTCAAGCTTAAGAGGTAGAAAGCTGAAAAGTCATAGCCCCCAAGCCAGAAAGAAGCTGAACATTTTAATATTTGAATGGTTTTAATAGCTGAAAGTATGAAGGAGTTGAAAGGTGCGGCGGAAGAAATAGAGGAATAATAA
>BMAF01000013.1:13721856-13839746 GCA_014132575.2 Gasterosteus nipponicus | reverse complement strand
AACATTTCTCTTCTCTCAGGTGCTTTCGATCAACTGAAGCAAAATGCCACCAAAGCCAGGATCCCGTTCTACGGCAGGTGAGTCGAACAGAGCGACCCCCGTCCTGTCTGCTGTGCGTGTTTGTCACGTGTGTGTGTGTGTGTGTAGCTACACAGAGATGGACCCGGTAATCATTGCTGCTGAGGGAGTGGAGAAGTTCAAAGGGGAGAACTTTGAGATCATCATTGTGGACACGAGCGGACGCCACAAACAGGAAGACTCTCTGTTTGAGGAGATGCTGCAGGTCTCCAATGCGGTGGTGAGTCCCTGAACGTGCTCCCACGGGGTGCTGATGGTCCCAGCGATGAAGTCTCCCCTTCAGCTGCTTCTTTCTCCGCGTTTCTCCATAGCAACCCGACAACATTGTGTACGTGATGGACGCGTCCATCGGGCAGGCCTGTGAGTCTCAGGCGAAGGCCTTCAAAGACAAAGTGGACGTGGCCTCAGTGATCGTCACCAAACTGGATGGGCACGCCAAAGGAGGTGGAGCTCTGAGCGCGTAAGCTGTGATGTCACGGAAACATGTGTCGCCTCCCATCGACCCAGTTTCCTGTCGCTGACACGGTTCTTCTTCTGCGGTTTCCTTCAGCGTGGCAGCCACCAGGAGTCCCATCATCTTCATCGGGACGGGAGAACACATTGATGACTTTGAGCCCTTCAAGACTCAACCCTTCATCAGCAAACTGCTCGGTGGGTTCTTCTCAGGCTGCTGAGCGCCGACACAAACTAGGAAAGAGACCCGGGTTTGTGTAGAAGTACTTACTGTAAGACTTCCCTACGGTGTTTCTCACGTACTCCTCATGCCGCCGTTACTGACGCAGGCGGCAGAATTAACACGTCGTGGAGGAGCTACTCGTCTTACGTGTGTTGAGATTGAGTCATTGTTACTTCATTTATTCAACTTTATAACAACAATGAAAACCCACAACAAAGACTCTTTAACAGGGTAAAGGGTTCCATACATTTGTTATGTACATTTATAAAATGACCCCCCCAACTGCATGCTGGGTAAAGCTCACAAGTAACTAAGAAAAGAGCGATCGAGGAGGAACAAGGAGAGACCAGAGATGCTCCAACAGAGGAGCCCGTCGCTTTGGGAGGTTTTGGGATTTGGAAAATCCGTCGTAAGTTACGTTAGATCAGAAAACGATTTATCTGTCGAGCCACAACAAGTTAACACGCCAGCAGCCGTTCGGGTAGCCGCGGCGCGGTGTGTTTACTTGATTCCGTGATACCGTCAGAATCTTTCTTCATACAACTCACTACTCAATACAAGTACGGGTTAGTCAATCGAGTGTCTCACTACAGAGATATACATACATCTCTGTAAGATACGGTCAAGTCAGTAACTCCTCCCCCTTTTCTCAGGAATGGGAGACATCGAGGGTTTGATTGACAGAGTGAACGAACTAAAACTGGACGATAACGAGGAGCTGATCGACAAGCTGAAACATGGTGAGAAACTACATTCAGCTTTATTTAAGGAACGATGGACATTAATACCATGTACACCTGAGAGGACGCTTCATATGTTCTCTTTGTCTTGACCTTTGACCTCCAGGTCAGTTCACCCTCAGGGACATGTACGAGCAGTTCCAGAACATCATGAAGATGGGGCCTTTCGGACAGATCATGGTGAGCAGTTCACACAGTCGCGTAACGGAGTCAGCCGGCCGGTAAACCTCAGGTCATGTTGCTTATGGTGAAGATGTGCGCCGCCTTCAGGGGATGATCCCTGGTTTCGGGACCGACTTCATGAGCAAAGGAAACGAACAGGAATCAATGGCCCGATTGAAGAAACTGATGACCATCATGGACAGTATGAACGACCAAGGTAACGCACACGGGGACACACAGGGACACACGGGGACTCCACCAGAAGGACACACACACATGGTTTCACTGGCCTCTGTGTGCCTCAGAGCTGGACAGTAAGGACGGGGCCAAACTCTTCAGTAAGCAGCCCAACCGGATCCAGCGGGTCGGTCGGGGGGCCGGCGTTGCTACCAGAGACGTCCAGGAGCTGCTGACCCAGTACACAAAGTTCGCCCAGATGGTGAAGAAGATGGGGGGCATCAAGGGACTCTTCAAAGGTATCCCGGGGGGGGGGCATGAAGAATGGGACTGGAGCACTATGCGGGACCTTGGGGGACTAAGCGGTGTGACTTGTCTGATGTGGTTCATGTGTCTTCAGGAGGAGACATGTCTAAGAACGTGAACCCGTCTCAGATGGCTAAACTGAACCAGCAGATGGCCAAAATGATGGACCCCAGAGTTCTGCACCACATGGGTGAGACCCGGTGTCCTTGTAGCTCATGTTGTTGTTCCAGTTGGAGGACGTAGAATGTGTAATGATGAAAGACCTGTGTCTTTGTTTCAAAGGGGGGATGGCTGGTCTCCAGTCAATGATGCGTCAGTTCCAGCAGGGCGCCGCCGGCAACATGAAAGGCATGATGGGATTTAACAACATGTGACTGCCTTAACTTATAACCATGTCCACTTGTAGCTCCGCCTCCCAAACAGGTACAGGTGAATGGGGCGGGGCTTAGGGAGAGTGAGAACAGGAAGCGTAAATAGACAAAATAAAAGCAGGATTTTTGAATTTTTTTTCACTTATGAAAAAATTAGGCTGCTTTTAGAAAAAGGCCAGATGAAAATAAAACTCTACCAATTTTAAAGGAGTAGTTCCTCATTTTAAACTTGAGACTGCTCCTTTAAATGAAGAGGAGCTAGTTGTTTTTCAGCCTCATTAATTTAATTCTGTAAAAGATGTTTGTGCATAAGATTTAAACAGCAGAGGTCCGTTTCGAGTATCACGATGATGACGTTAATTAGTGACAGTACCCTTTTTTTGCATAATAAACGTTTGTATCCCACCATTTTAAACCTGTTTTTATTTCATGATTTTAAAATTCTTACTGAATCACTGATTTCATAATATAAAACCAAGTTAAAAGATTCTTAATGTTGTAAAAGTGGAAACATTACTATGAAAAGTACTTTTACTAATAAAATGTGTAACATTATATTCTATATGTTGATGCATTAATGTTTTCATATATGTAACGTCCGATTGTACGTTAACGTACGATTAAATTGTACTTTAATCTGGTCAGTTTCTCTGGGGTTAAGGTTCCTTCAAAGATCCTCTATCACTGAAATGATGACCTCCGGTGGCTTTATTGCTCTGTGATGAATAGTTTAGAGTACAAACCTAAAACAAGGTGTCTATAATACAAGTGTGACCGACTAAACGTAGTGGAGTGTCATTATTTATGAACTCCCATTCATGGACAACTTTAAACAAACCCTTTAGACTATTAATTCTATTTTAGAGGAACAAAGGTCGAACATGCTGTTATTTATTTCATTTTATCATTAAGGATCAAAGGTTGAACATTCTATAAAATATTTTTAAAAATGTATTGAGTAACAAAGGTCGAACATGCTGTTATTTATTTCATTTTATCATTAAGGATCAAAGGTTGAACATTCTGTAAAATATTTTTAAAAATGTATTGAGTAACAAAGGTCGAACATGCTGTTATTTATTTCATTTTATCATTAAGGAACAAAGGTTGAACGTCCTGTAAACTACTTGATTTGGCTGCTAACTGATTAATGTATATTGTTCTAAAATGTCACCACGTCACAATTGTGGTCAATACTCTTCAATTGTTGCAAAAACCAAGTTGGCGGCGGGCTCAAGGCTTTCGAGTTAAAGTCCCCACACTGCTGGGTGACGTCATGATGATTACGTCATCATCTGTGGGGCTAAACTGATCAGAAGTCGACCTGTAGTCGCCGTGGTTCGGAGGAACGGGTCGCTGAATGTCTCTCAGAGTGATCCCTCCTCTCGGCTTTCCGCTCTGTGTCTTGACGTGGCGCCGCCATGTTGTTTTGCTTCGTTGTCAGCAGAGAGCAGCAGCAGCAGAGAGGAGGTGAGTGACAGATTTACCTTCTGACCGAGACTCACTTGGACCCGACGGAACCAGAACCTGGACTGCGTGTGGCCACCAGTTCGTGACGCGGCTATTCGTGATCTGCCGTTAGCTGTTAGCATTAAATATCCAAATGTCAGTGACGTTCCTCTGCTCTCATTGATCATCAGCTCACTGATTGATCGTCAACTCTCAGGGTACTTAGTAGTATAGGAGGGTACTTTGTAGTACAGTAGTGTACTCGGTAGTACAGTAGTGTACTTGGTAGTATAGGAGGGTACCTAGTAGTGTACTTGGTAGTGCTCCAGTGTACCTAGTAGTGTACTTGGTAGTGCTCCAGTGTACCTAGTAGTGTACTTGGTAGTGCTCCAGTGTACCTAGTAGTGTACTTGGTAGTGCTCCAGTGTACCTAGTAGTGTACTTGGTAGTGCTCCAGTGTACCTAGTAGTGTACTTGGTAGTACTCCAGTGTACCTAGTAGTGTACTTGGTAGTATAGGAGGGTACCAAGTGGTGTACTTAGTAGTATAGTAGGGTACTTAGTAGTTTGCCAGTGTACTTAATAGAGTACCTAGTAGTATAGTAGAGTACCTAGTAGTTCGCCAGTGTACTTAATAGAGTACTTAGTAGTATAGTAGAGTACCTAGTAGTTTGCCAGTGTACCTAGTGGTGTACTTAGTAGTATAGTAGGGTACCTAGTAGTTCGCCAGTGTACTTAATAGAGTACTTGGTAGTATAGTAGGGTACCTAGTAGTTTGCCAGTGTACCTAGTGGTGTACTTAGTAGTAAAGTAGGGTACCTAGTAGTTTGCCAGTGTACTTAATAGAGTACTTGGTAGTATAGTAGGGTACCTAGTAGTTTGCCAGTGTACCTAGTGGTGTACTTAGTAGTAAAGTAGGGTACCTAGTAGTTTGCCAGTGTACTTAATAGAGTACTTAGTAGTATAGTAGAGTACCTAGTAGTTCGCCAGTGTACTTAATAGAGTACTTAGTAGTAAAGTAGGGTACCTAGTAGTTTGCCAGTGTACTTAGTGGTGTACTTAGTAGTAAAGTAGGGTACCTAGTAGTTTGCCAGTGTACTTAGTGGTGGCTAGTATGCATCATAACACTGAGCTTGTTTTCTCTCCCGCACACGCAGCCTTAACCTGACGGCGCGTCTGACCCCTCCCGTTTTCCTGCGTTGCCATGTCGACCTTCCCAGAGTACATCACTCAGAACGAGGAGCGTGACGGCGTACGGTTCAGCTGGAACGTCTGGCCCTCCAGCCGGCTGGAGGCCACCCGCATGGTGGTCCCGGTGTCGACTCTGTTCACCCCCCTGAGGGAACGCCTCGATCTTCCGCCGATTCAGTACGAGCCGGTTCTGTGTAGCCGGGCCACCTGCCGCGCAGTGCTCAATCCGCTGTGGTAAGCATCACGGCTCACCTGTGTGACGTCACAGTATAACACATATAGGAGTGTGGGCTGAGGGATGTGGGTCGAGGGTCAAATGTCTACCCCTCTGTATGTTTCAGTCAGGTGGACTACAGAGCCAAACTCTGGGCCTGTAACTTCTGCTACCAAAGGAACCAGGTTCAGTACAAGCACACACATTCATTTAATCCCATCAACAGAAGATGACAACACTCACTCTGGTTCTGTTTCAGTTCCCCCCATCTTATGCCGGAATATCTGAATCAAACCAACCAGCGGAGCTCCTGCCTCAGTTCTCCACCATCGAGTATGTGGTCCAGGTAAGACAGACACACACAGACAGACAGACCGACCACCCGAGAGAGGGACAGAAAGACAGGCAGTCAGACATTCACAGAGACAAACCATACAGTCAGATGTATAACTCAATGTGGTTCAATGTCCTCAGCGGGGTCCTCAGATGCCACTTGTCTTCCTGTATGTGGTGGACACCTGCATGGAGGACGAGGATCTGCAGGCTCTCAGGGAGTCTCTGCAAATGTCCCTGTCACTGCTTCCTCCCACTGCGCTGGTCGGGCTCATTACCTTTGGGCGCATGGTTCAGGTCCACGAACTCGGCTGTGAGGGGATCTCCAAGAGCTACGTCTTCAGGGGGACCAAGGACCTGAACGCCAAGCAGCTGCAGGTACCTTAACTACCCCCCCAAACCCCTCTATCCCACCAGGCCTGGCCCCAGTTCTAACCAGTTGTGAGTTTGCAGGAGATGCTCGGTCTGAGCAAACCTTCAGCCACTCAGGGACGAGGACCTCAACCAGTCCAACAGCCTCTGTCCAACAGGTAAACATGCAAACATAGACTAGGGCTGTGTGTGTGTATTAGAACAGCACCGCAAATCGTCAACACAGATTCTTATAGTTGACGCGTCGTACAACACCGCAGTGTCCCCACTGCGATGGTTTTAGTCTGAAGCTGTTCTCTGACTTCAGGTTCCTGCAGCCGGTGCAGAAGATTGACATGAACCTGACGGACCTGTTGGGGGAGCTGCAGCGGGACCCCTGGCCTGTCACGCAGGGAAAGAGGCCGCTGCGCTCGCTGGGCGTCGCCATGTCCATCGCCGTAGGCCTGCTAGAGGTGGGAGAGGCCGCCAGCTTCCTGCACTCTACACGTAACCCGTCACTCATTATGTGTGGTTGTTTTACCCACAGTGCACTTTCCCCAACACGGGCGCCCGGATCATGACGTTTGTGGGGGGGCCGGCGACGCAGGGTCCCGGCATGGTGGTTGGAGACGAGCTGAAGACCCCCATCAGGTCATGGCACGACCTTGAGAAGGACAACGCCAAGTTCATGAAGAAAGCCACCAAAGTAAGTGTTTTGCCTGCGATGGTAAGACTGGTTCATGGAGTCAAGAGGATCAACTGTGTGTGTGTGTGTGTGTGTGTGTGTGTGTGTGTGTGTGTGTGTGTGTGTGTGTAGCACTATGAGTCTCTAGCTAACAGAGCCTCCACTAACGGCCACATCATCGATATCTACGCCTGCGCCCTCGACCAGACCGGCCTGCTGGAGATGAAGTGCTGCGCCAACTACACCGGGTACACACACCCAGGGGGTGGCTATAACCTAATTATCATACTGCACTGAAAACAAAGAGGGAGGACTTATCAGATTTAGGAGACAGAAAAGTAGTTGGACAAAGTTAGATTTTATAGAGGGAAACTATGGCCACCAGAGCTCCGTTGTTAAGGTGAACTTTGCTCTGCTCTCCAGAGGCTACATGGTGATGGCCGACTCCTTCAACACATCTCTCTTCAAACAGACCTTTCAGAGGGTTTTCACCAAAGACGTCCAGGGATCCTTCAAAATGGCCTTCGCCGCCACGCTGGAGGTCAAGGTACGAAATACTGCTAATCACTTAATGGGACGTTCACACCGAACGCATCGCCAGCACAGGATGACAAGTCTATGCAGACGCCATGACGCTGGAGGCAAGCGAATCTGCGATTGGGCAGCACATTTCTCCCGTTTCTTTTTCGAAGTCGACGCGATTTTGGGCGAAGTCGCATCAAACGCAAAAGTTGGAAATATTCCATCTTTGGCGACAAAAAGCCTTGCCGCTGTGGCGCCGAGATGCTCCCCATCGTCCTGCAGACATCGGCATCCCGAGCTGTACGATACATCCTCGGACCTTTATTGCAACTCGGGAAAGATCTCGCACTTTTAACAAAGCGCATACAACCACATGTGCATTTTACAGCATCCCATCACTGCACTGAATATAGTACAATCAACTTATTAAACAACACACTGATACTAAGTATAACGTAATATAAAGGATGTTTGCTCAATGATAACGTGTGTGTGGCTTGAGCATACGATGTCTCTCCACGGGACACTTAGAAGTATGACGTGAAGATCCGAGCCAACGCAAACAAGCTAATGCTAGCACCATGTACCGCTATCAGCGGCGCTCATCCAGACGCAGTTTCTGTAGAAGTCGGTGAAATTCACGAGCTGTCGCCGCCTACGGATGCTTTAGTACAAAAGTACAAGTACAGGAGTCGCTGTGACAAGTACAGGAGTCGCTGTGACAAGTACAGGAGTCGTACAGAGTCGCGGTTAAGGCGAGGGAAACATGATGGCTGTTTCAGGGTGATAGACCACGCCCCCTCTCAGTCGCGTCAGGCGCAAATACACGATACACGCGAACTGACCACAAATCAGTTCGAGAACGAGAGTCCTGCAGCAGGTTTTGAGCGTTTAGGGCGACGCGTTGGGTGTGAACGTAAGTCTGATCAATGATCATATAACTACATGACTCATCTTTTCTTTTAGACATCCAGAGAGATCAAAGTATCTGGAGCGATCGGCCCCTGTGTGTCTCTGAGTGCTAAAGGACCTTGTGTCTCTGAGAACGTATGTAACCAGAGTTAAGAGTATTACACTGTAGTACACGGTACTGTGTCGTCACTGTGTGTGTGTGTGTGTGTGTGTGTGTGCGCGCTACAGGAGATAGGAACAGGAGGAACATGTCAGTGGAAGATCTGTGGTCTGGATCCGAGCACCACGCTGGCTCTGTACTTCGAGGTGGTCAACCAGGTACGAACACCTGATTTAGATGGTCTTCACAGGGCAGGTCCAATCCACAAAGTATATGAACAAGCTCACTCCGACAGAATGAAAGTACCTGCTCACAAAGGTTTCAGGTATAGTTGGTTTTGATGTACAAATGCAACCAGAACCTGACACCTGCAGAACCAGGTGAGTTTCTGTCCAACACAACTCGAAATGTTAAACCACCACACTGAAGAAATGCCATCGAATCTCTGAATATTCAATTCAATTCATTTTATTTAGTATGGCCCCAAATCGCAAATTACAAATTAGCCTCAGAGGGCTTTACAGTCTGTACACATACGACATCCTCTGTCCAGAAACCCTCACATCAGCACAGGAAAACCTCCCCAAACAATGAAAGAACCCGTCCAAGAGGGAAAAAAGGGAAGAAACCTCAGTGAGAACGTCAGAGGAGGATCCGTCTCCTGATGGACAGAATACAATGATGTCATGTGTACAGAATGAACAACCTATAATACATGAGACTATATGACAGAATGATTCAAGTAACTGTGAGTAGTAAACCAGACGCACAGCAGGACCACTGCAGGGACCACCATCAGGTAGAACCACCATCAGGTAGAACCACCATCAGGTAGAACCACCATCAGGTAGAACCACCATCAGATGGAACCACCATCAGATGGAACCACCATCAGGTAGAACCACCATCAGAGCACAGAGACTTTAGGAGAGGGTAATGTTGGTTTATGATGACAGTAATATGATTACATTACATTACATGTCATTTAGCAGACTTACATTACACTTTAAACCCGTGGCTTTTTCACATTTTTGCCTGGGGAGCAATTAGGGGTTAGGTGTCTTGCTCAGGGACACTTCGACATGGAACATGGGGGAGCCTGGAATCGAACCACCAACCTTGTGCTTCCCAGCACACCTTCTCTAACCTCTGCGCCACGACGACCCCATGATTAATATTTATAATAATGATGATGGCAGCAGCAGGGCCACTAGCTACAGCTTCCACCGTCTCTGCCAAAGCTTCTGCCGTCTCTGCCAAAGCTTCCACCGTCTCTGCCAAAGCTTCCACCGTCTCTGCCAAAGCTTCTACCGTCTCTGCCAAAGCTTCCACCGTCTCTGCCAAAGCTTCTACCGTCTCTGCCAAAGCTTCCACCGTCTCTGCCAAAGGTTCTGCCGTCTCTGCCAAAGCTTCTACCGTCTCTGCCAAAGCTTCCACCGTCTCTGCCAAAGCTTCTACCGTCTCTGCCAGAGCTTCCACCGTCTCTGCCAAAGCTTCTACCGTCTCTGCCAAAGCTTCCACCGTCTCTGCCAAAGCTTCCACCGTCTCTGCTAAAGCCTCTACCGTCTCTGCCAAAGCTTCCACCGTCTCTGCCAAAGCTTCTACCGTCTCTGCCAAAGCTTCCACCGTCTCTGCCAAAGCTTCCACCGTCTCTGCCAAAGCTTCTACCGTCTCTGCCAGAGCTTCTACCGTCTCTGCCAGAGCTTCCACCGTCTCTGCCAGAGCTTCCACCGTCTCTGCCAGAGCTTCTGCCAAAGCTTCTACCGTCTCTGCCAGAGCTTCTGCCAAAGCTTCTACCGTCTCTGCCAAAGCTTCCACCGTCTCTGCCAGAGCTTCCACCGTCTCTGCCAGAGCTTCTACCGTCTCTGCCAGAGCTTCTGCCAAAGCTTCTACCGTCTCTGCCAAAGCTTCCACCGTCTCTGCCAGAGCTTCTACCGTCTCTGCCAGAGCTTCCACCGTCTCTGCCAGAGCTTCCACCGTCTCTGCCAAAGCTTCTGCCAAAGCCACCGTCTCTGCCAAAGCTTCTGCCAGAGCTTCCACCGTCTCTGCCAGAGCTTCCACCGTCTCTGCCAGAGCTTCCACCGTCTCTGCCAAAGCTTCTACCGTCTCTGCCAGAGCTTCCACCGTCTCTGCCAGAGCTTCTACCGTCTCTGCCAGAGCTTGTCTCTGCCAAAGCTTCCAAAGCTTCTCACCGTCTCTGCCAGAGCTTCCGTCTCTGCCAGAGCTTCCACCGTCTCTGCCAGAGCTTCTACCGTCTCTGCCAGAGCTTCCACCGTCTCTGCCAGAGCTTCCACCGTCTCTGCCAGAGCTTCCGCCGTCTCTGCCAGAGCTTCTGCCGTCTCTGCCAGAGCTTCCACCGTCTCTGCCAGAGCGTCCACCGTCTCTGCCAAAGCTTTCTACCGTCTCTGCCAGAGCTTCCACCGTCTCTGCCAGAGCTTGTCTCTGCCAAAGCTTCCGCCGTCTCTGCCAAAGCTTCTGCCGTCTCTGCCAGAGCTTCCGCCGTCTCTGCCAGACCGTCTCTGCCAGAGCTTCCACCGTCTCTGCCAGAGCTTCTACCGTCTCTGCCAGAGCTTCCAGGACAATGAAACCGTATATTGCGTAATGACAATAGCACAATAAGAAGTATTCCCTAACACCTGCTGTTATATGCTCGCTCTGTCAAAATTACCTAAACAGCCAATATCCACGGGAAACTTAGGTATGTGATCACCTGCTCTTGCTGAACCTCAGACCTCTGAAGAGCTCATTCCAAGGTGTGAAACAGCCAATCAGAGAGCAGCATTCCATCCCTCGGGTCGTTTGATTAGAAACCGAATGAGTTGCCATAGAGACAAAGTGTCACACTTTACCAGTCCTGTGCATGTGTTACATGTGTGAGAATAAGATCAACGTCCGATCAGCCTATGATGGGTTTACTGCTTGATTGATGAGCAGTATTAACGAGTTGTTGTTGTTGCAGCACAACGCTCCGATTCCTCAGGGCGGCCGGGGGGCGATTCAGTTTGTTACTCAGTACCAACACTCATCAGGACAGAGACGCATCCGGGTCACCACCACAGCCAGGAAGTAACAGACGCACACAGAGACAGTTTATTGTAATCTGCACATATTACATCACCTCCTCCTCACTGTTCTTCCTCTTCTCCTCCGTCTCTTTCACTCTCTCCTCCTCCCCTTCACTCTACCTCTTCTTCCCCCTCCCCTCTTTTGTCCCCCCTCTCACAGCTGGGCGGATGCTCAGACGCAGATCCAAAGCATCGCTGCATCCTTTGACCAGGAGGCCGCGGCCATCTTGATGGCGAGGTTGTCTGTGTACCGAGCGGAGACGGAGGAGGGTCCTGATGTTCTCCGGTGGCTGGACAGACAGCTGATCAGACTGGTGCGCCACAATTAATGGTCAATAAATAAACTATAACAATGATCAATAATCAACAATGCAGTCTCTCGGTTTCTCTTCAGTGTCAAAAGTTTGGAGATTACCACAAAGATGATCCCAACTCCTTCAGGTTCTCTGAGACCTTCTCCCTCTACCCTCAGGTGATCTACATCCCATAATTCTCTGTATCCTTCCTACTTCTGGTTGTTTGCCTGTATTTAACCAAGTTACCTGTCACTGACTGGTTGTGTGTTTTAACTGACTTGTGTTGTTGTTTTTGAACAGTTCATGTTCCACCTGCGCCGCTCTCCGTTCCTTCAGGTGTTCAACAACAGTCCAGATGAGAGTTCATACTACCGGCATCAGTTCAACAGACAGGACCTGACTCAGGCCCTCATCATGGTCCAACCTGTGCTCTACGCCTACTCCTTCAGCGGACCCCCTGAGGTATTTATGAACCTTTTTAAAGACAAGTCTTTTAGAGACCTGTCAATCAGCGTGTAGCCCGCCCTAAAGCGTCCCTGCTTGACTCTAAATGGATAATTCACTAAATAAACATCTTCTGCTTGAAGAAGACTTGAAACTAGAGACTGAGACCATAAACTCATGTTGGTGCTGCTGGTCACTACAGAGAAGTAGTCATTTCCTCATAGACGTCTATGGGAGCAGAGGAGTCGCCCCCTGCTGGTCACTACAGAGAAGTAGAGTCATTTCCTCATAGACGTCTATGGGAGCAGAGGAGTCGCCCCCTGCTGGTCACTACAGAGAAGTAGAGTCATTTCCTCATAGACGTCTATGGGAGCAGAGGAGTCGCCCCCTGCTGGTCACTACAGAGAAGTAGAGTCATTTCCTCATAGACATCTATGGGAGCAGAGAGTCGCCCCTGCTGGTCACTACAGAGTAGAGTCATTTCCTCATAGACGTCTATGGGAGCAGAGGAGTCGCCCCTGCTGGTCACTACAGAGAAGTAGAGTCATTTCCTCATAGACGTCTATGGGAGCAGAGGAGTCGCCCCTGCTGGTCACTACAGAGAAGTAGAGTCATTTCTCATAGACGTCTATGGGAGCAGAGGAGTCGCCCCTGCTGGTCACTACAGAGAAGTAGAGTCATTTCCTCATAGACGTCTATGGGAGCAGAGGAGTCGCCCCCTGCTGGTCACTACAGAGAAGTAGAGTCATTTCTCATAGACTCTATGGGAGCAGAGGAGTCGCCCCCTGCTGGTCACTACAGAGAAGTAGAGTCATTTCCTCATAGACGTCTATGGGAGCAGAGGAGTCGCCCCCTGCTGGTCACTACAGAGAAGTAGAGTCATTTCCTCATAGACGTGGGAGCAGAGAGTCGCCCTGGTGGTCACTACAGAGAAGTAGAGTCATTTCCTCATAGACGTCTATGGGAGCAGAGGAGTCGCCCCCTGCTGGTCACTACAGAGAAGTAGAGTCATTTCCTCATAGACGTCTATGGGAGCAGAGGAGTCGCCCCCTGCTGGTCACTACAGAGAAGTAGTCATTTCCTCATAGACGTCTATGGGAGCAGAGGAGTCGCCCCCTGCTGGTCAGGAGTAGAGCAGTAGAGCGGATGCTGGGGAGTAGAGTGTGTAATGTTAACACTCTAATGTATACTAAAGATACTCTGTTAACTGTTAAACTCTAATAATTATTTAAATGTTTGTGATTTTCAGCCGGTTCTGTTGGACAGCAGCAGTATCCTGCCGGACCGGATCCTGCTGATGGACACCTTCTTCCAGATCCTCATCTACCATGGAGAGGTACTCGGAGGTCTCAGTACACACTGAGGACACACTCTATGTCTCTCTGAATGGACAGGATGTTTGTGTCATAGTGCGTATTTAATTATGAAACTAAGAAAAAAAAGATCCTACTGTTTAGTTGTGGTTTCCCCCCCGATTGATGACACTGTCAGTTAATCCCTGGTCTGTGTCTGTCAGGCTCTATTGCACATGGCTCTCACTATTCTTCAATCCCTGCTTTGTCTTTTAGACTGTAGCTCAGTGGAGGAAGGCTGGTTACCAGGAGATGTCTGAGTATGAGAACTTCCGACACCTTCTCCAGGCTCCGGTCGATGATGCTCAGGAGCTGCTCCACACTCGCTTCCCGATGCCCAGATACATCGACACGGAGCACGGAGGCAGCCAGGTGGGGGCGCTCACTCCTCACTGACTATGTACTACACCTTAATAACTGTGCTCCATCCATCTGTACGCCCATATCGCCGTGCATCATGGGGATTAGGGTTTTGGCGTACAGTGCTCTGTAGCGCCTACCAGAAGGGAGGAGGTGTGTGTCCAGGGTGTGAAGGTCTGCAGTGATCTTACCAGCCCGTTTCCTGACTCTGGAGGCGTACAAGTCCACTATTGGCTGAAACCAATAGTTTTCTCTGCAGACCTGACAATCCATTGTAGTCTGGCTCGGTCCTGTTTGGTGGCAGATCCAAACCACACAGCGATGGAGGGAGAGAGAACAGACTGATGATGGCAGAGTGGAACAGTATCAGCAGCTCCTGAGGCTGGCGCACAAAGTACAACCTCTGCTGGGCCTTTTTCCCAATGGAGTCGATGTTGGAGCCCCACTTCAGGTCCACTTCAGGTCCTGGGAGATTGTGGATCCCAGAAACCTGACGGTCTCGACAGCAGACTGTGTTGTTGAGTACGGTGAGGGGGAAAGTCCACTGTCATCTGAGGACCAGCTGTTCAACCTCCCGTCTGTACGCAGACTCATCGCCGTCCCTGATGAGGCCGATGACTGTTGTGTCGTTTGACAGACGGGTCCTCTGAGGTGCAGTCGTTCAGGGAGAAGAGCAGCACGGAGAACCGGTACCATATTGGAACGCGTCCCATCCGAAACGCAATGCAGATTTCGGTGCCTGAGCCGATGGAAAAATTTATTTACACTACTTTGATGACGCCGCCCCCAACAGCTGACGATAGCGCACTGCTTGGCAGCTACAGTGGCTAGCTAGCCATCTGCCTTCTATTTACAATTATTTAAGTCAGTGTTTCCACTCCGTTATTAAAGTGTAGTTTCCTCCCCGATGGACACTCGGCTCCCTCCTCCGTCCCATCGGAGACACAGGTGACCCTCCTCCGTCCCATCGGAGACACAGGTGACCCTCCTCCGTCCCATGGGAGACACAGGTGACCCTCCTCTCCCTCCTCCGTCCCATGGGAGACACAGGTGACCCTCCTCCGTCAATGACAGGAGATCGTTTGATTCTTTCGTCTTTGTTTGACTAAATATACAAAAGTCCCGCGGTAGAACGCTGTGCTCTCGGGCCTCATGCGGCTGTTCTGTGTTGCACCAGAGACACACAACGAGCGTCAATCCAACAAATGCAACTTATATTGAAAGTATTTATCTGTAGTTGCACAGTGAGCATACATCTAAAATGAGATAATCAATATTCCCAATGAACCAATATATACCCTTTTGGCTTTTACACATGGGAAACACTAATTAAATTGTCAAATGTTAATATATTGTTCACTTTGAAGAAAAGAAATTCGCTTTGGCAATAAAGAAAACCCCTTTAATTTCATCAATCGTCGTTATGTGCTTCTTTAATACAGATAATCTGTTTAGGCACCGGTATCGGTAAAAACTCAAACGGTACTCATCCCTCGGAGAGCACACACACCTGGGACGTGATGGTTCCCAACCTCACCTGCTGTGTCCTGGTTAGGTGTCGGCCGGCAGCCCGACCGTCCCCATGAAACAGTTGTTGGGTAACAGTGCACTCAGTCCCATGGAAATGGCTCTAACCAGTCCAATGAGCTGTCAATCACACTTTTCGGCCAATCGTTGGCTGAGGAATCGCCCCGCGTACTGACAGGCCACAGTGCCATGCACAAACATCTGGACATTGACGCACAAACATCTGGCCAGAGACCCCTGACTGTCGTCTGAGAATACTGACTGACGAATGTTTCTCCGACATTGACCATGATGATGATGATGATTATAATGGATGTGATGAAGATGTGATGATGTGTTCCAGGCTCGCTTCCTGCTCTCCAAAGTGAACCCGTCCCAGACCCACAACAACATGTACGCCTGGGGACAGGTGAGGCCCTCAGATCACCACGGTGTCGCCATGACGCTAGTTGCTGTGCTATTGGTTGCTATGATACCGGTTGTGTGTCCTCTGCAGGAGTCTGGCGCTCCCATCCTGACGGATGACGTCAGCCTGCAGGTGTTCATGGACCACCTGAAGAAACTGGCCGTCTCCAGCGCCGCCTGACTTGCTGCTTGAGCCAATAACAAACGAGCGTAGCTCGACGTCCTCCTGCTCTCAGCCAATCAGAACAACAACATGTTCCTGAAGTTTCTCACTATTAAAACAGCAGTGGTTTTTATACTTTTACTGTAAAGGAGCTACAGGAAGTGAGACCAATATGTAATATGTATAATCAATATGTTCCTTTAGTTAGTGATTATGTATGAAAACCAAGAGCTGCCTGTGGAAAGAGCATTACAAATAACATTCTGTGTTTACTAAGATACAATCCTCTGTAATACTTCAGCAGATGTGAATCTGTTTTGTCAGAAAACAAGATATTTATTTGAGGATGATTTTGATTCAAGTCACCTGATCAACATAACTTGGATTTGAGGTCCAATGTTCTGAGGTTCTAATGACTTATCGCTGTAGTGATCATCTGATCACTACTGTTTCTGATTTGTTTTCAATGTGTTCCATCTGTATTCTCATTTCTATTAAAACTGAAGAGAACTTTATTGTCTTTATTTTATGACGTAAACCAGCTACAGCAGTAGCGAGTTTAGAGTTTATTTTCTATTTTATGAATGTTCCATAATGCTACCAATGTTTTTCTTCTTAATATGTATACTGTCATTTCAGATAAAGTTTTATTGAATCTATTGATGATCGACACACAAACGCAGTTTCAGGGGGTCCCAGTGTTGCCAGGACAACGGGTCCATTAGTCGCGGCGCCGCCCTTCATAACCTGTGACTTCCTGTCATTCTTCTTCACTTCCTCCTGTGTGCGTTTGTCCCCTTTTCAAGGCCGGTTGTGTTGGACGATTACCGTGAAATACTCGAGGGGAAACCTTTCCTCAGTGGCCTCTGCATGGAAACATGTTTTAATGTACTCATCTGTTTGTAGTTCATGTATATTTGTCTTATTTGATTCCTCTGTAACATATGAGGCAATAAATGGCTCCGATTCACATCCACATTCTGAACCAACAGGACACTGAAATCAGAATCCCGACGTGTTCGTCTGAGTTTGTGAAGTTTCTTTGCAGGAAACCAACTCGCCGTATCAAGACTCTGCACACTTCCTGTCCTGGAGGGAGGGCGTGTGGAGGAGGAACCAGGAGAAGCTGGATATACAGAATACAGAGGCAGCGAGAAGAGAAACTCAACGTAAAGGAGATAAACGAGGAATTGGACGGTAAGAAAAGCTTCACCTTGGCGTTTTAAACGTTAACCCAATTAAAGCGATAACGAGATGTGGGACACGAAGCTTCCAGATCTCGTGTCCTCAAACTGCTCTCAATTTCTCTGATATATTGATGGATAAACATTTCTATAAATGATGGACATAATTCAACTCTACTTTTGGAAAGTTCAGAATAAAGCTGCTTCACTCAGACGGCAGCATTTATTTTTAAGTGGACTAAAGTCTGACTTTATTATGGAAAACTGGAGAAAGGACTCGCGTCGTAGTGGTAGAAACTATCTTGTGTATTCACAGGATCACAGATTGTAATGATTTCTAAATATGTATGAACATCAAGTAACTTGTTTATGACATCGTATAAACCTTCAGGAGAAGTAGAACAAAATCTATCTATATCACAGCTATTTTACAGTGTGTTATAACCCATTTATTACATGTTTACATGCTAGCATGCATTATAAACCCTGTATTACATGCGCATTAGTGTTATAACCCATCTATTACATTACATTACATGTCATTTAGCTGACGCTTTTATCCAAAGCGACGTACAATAACCATAGGGTACAAACTCAGGACAACAAGAAACAAAGTGCAATTTCCTCAAATAAGCCAATTTACAATTTGCTATAGATGAGTGACGTTACAAGTACAATTTAAGTGCTACAATTTGTTAGTCTTTAGTCGAGGTAGAGTCTGAAGAGGTGTGTCTTTAGTTTGCGGCGGAAGATGTGAAGGCTCTCTGCGGTCCTGATGTCTTCAGAGAGCTCGTTCCACCATTTCGGCGCAAGGACAGCGAAGAGTCGAGATCTATTACATGTTTACATGCTAGCATGCATTATAAACCCTGTATTACATGTGCATAAGTTAGTGTGTTATAACCCATCTATTACATGTTTACATGCTAGCATGCATTATAAACCCTGTATTACATGTGCATAAGTTAGTGTGTTATAACCCATCTATTACATGTTTACGTGCTAGCATGCATTATAAACCCTGTATTACATGTGCATAAGTTAGTGTGTTATAACCCATCTATTACATGTTTACATGCTAGCATGCATTATAAACCCTGTATTACATGTGCATAAGTTAGTGTGTTATAACCCATCTATTACATGTTTACGTGCTAGCATGCATTATAAACCCTGTATTACATGTGCATAAGTTAGTGTGTTATAACCCATCTATTACATGTTTACGTGCTAGCATGCATTATAAACCCTGTATTACATGTGCATAAGTTAGTGTGTTATAACCCATCTATTACATGCATTATAAACCCTGTATTACATGTGCATAAGTTAGTGTGTTATAACCCATCTATTACATGTTTACGTGCTAGCATGCATTATAAACCCTGTATTACATGTGCATAAGTTAGTGTGTTATAACTCATCTATTACATGTTTACGTGCTAGCATGCATTATAAACCCTGTATTACATGTGCATAAGTTAGTGTGTTATAACCCATCTATTACATGTTTACGTGCTAGCATGCATTATAAACCCTGTATTACATGTGCATAAGTTAGTGTGTTATAACCCATCTATTACATGTTTACCTGCTAGCATGCATTATAAAGCCTGTATTACATGTGCATAAGTTAGTGTGTTAGAAACCCTTTTACATGGTATAGTGTGTTTTAAACTTCATTAAATATAAGATGATGATGATTTACACCATAATAGCATTAGAGGACGTTCACTCTGGCTGATTTTTTTTCCTATCGTAACAGACTCAGAGAAGATGGAGTCTTCGTTCTGCTGGTTACCCCTTGTGATCTTCTTCAGAACCATCTGGGCCTCTTCGCCGCCTTACACTGTCCACAGTGATCAGGTCAGCTTCCACCAGGCCTCCGAGCTCTGCCGCCCCGGCGTCCTCACCAAGCTCTCCAGCCAACAGGAGGTCCGCGATGTCCTTGGGTTTGTCTCCGGCTCAGCGACTCCGTTTCAGGAGGAATTCAACTTCTGGGTCGGGCTGAAGAAGTTCAAGGATGAGTGCGTCATTCCCACGCTCCCTCTGAGGGGGTTCAAGTGGACCGAGGATGGCAGTC
Organism: Gasterosteus nipponicus; assembly: GCA_014132575.2. Lineage (NCBI taxonomy): Eukaryota > Metazoa > Chordata > Actinopteri > Perciformes > Gasterosteidae > Gasterosteus > Gasterosteus nipponicus. The sequence continues at coordinate 13,820,601 of BMAF01000013.1, read as the reverse complement.
AAGAATTCCAGGTGAGCCAATGGGCACAGGAGCCGCAGCACACCTGCACGGCGGTGCGCTGCGCGGTGCTGAATGGGCGTTGGGATGGGTCCAACTTCACCAGCTGGGGACTGGTCCCGGTCAGCTGTAAGAGCAACTACCAGTTTATCTGTAAGCTGAGAGATGGAGGAACCAGTGCCAAACCAGCAGAACCAGAACCAACAGAACTAGCAGCACCAGAAACACAAAATGCAGCATCGCCGAGACCACCAAAATCCGTAGCATCAGAACCAACTTCCCCACCAAAACCAGCTGGATTAGAACCAACTTCCCCACCAAAACCAGCTGGATTAGAACCAACAGCAGTACTCAAATCAGCTGCACCAGAACCACCAACGCATGCTACTCCGGCTAAATCAGAACCAAGACCTTCAACACAACAACCAGACACATCTAAACGAGAACCTGGGCTTCCTTCTCTCGGGCAGAAGCCAGAAACCGACCCGAAGCCTGAAACTCGACCTGAGCTCGGGTCCGGTTCCTGTCAGAACCCCGTCATCCCCAGTGCTCGCTCCATCAGCTTGGACAACAGCAGCCGGATCCAGGTGGAGTGCTGGTCCTCTGACCGGGTGGAGCTGCTCTGCTCGGGCCATCCCCCTGTCTGGGGACTTGTGGACGGCTCGCCGGCAAACTTCTCCACTGTGTGCGTGCCGTGTGGATCTGGCTTCCGGAAAGACGAGTCCGGATTCTGCGTGGACGTGGACGAGTGCGCCGGCGCCGCCTGCAGGCACGGCTGCCTTAACACGGCGGGCTCCTTCAGGTGCTTCTGCTCCAACCAGGACGGGGAACACGTTGACGAGGACTCGCCGGCGTGCGCCGAAGCCACGATGGCCGGCGTCCTGATGCCGGTGCTGGTTGCCACGGCGACGCTGGCGTTGCTGGTGCTGGTCGTTGCGGTGACGGTGAAATGTTGTCTGATAAGGCGCTCAAAGACACGCGCCATGAAGAAGGCCGAGAAGATGGGGATGAAGAGCGACGAAGACTCCTTCCAAAGGCCGTGATTGGAGACATCGTCAGTGTGCCGCCACCTTTTTACAATTTGTATGTTTTAAATGTTCTTCTCAAAACATATTTTGTGAAGTTGAAATATATATAAGTCACTCTGAGACAGGTGAACTTCGACCTCATTGGAACATAAAACATTAGCAAGTTTTTTGTGATATTTAAGAGAACGTGAAGAAGGAAAATTGAATCAATAAAATAATTGCCTACGGCAAAACGGAAGGCGTTTTTTCTGTACACGTATATAGATGATTGAAGTTGAAAAGGACATTTCTGGTCATTAACATAATGATAATTGTTTATACCTTTTGATCAATAAAGATTATTGCTATTTAAAAATGATTTTTTATATGCGTGTTTCTCTGGTAAATAAAGTAATCAACATGTGAAAGTGAAGAAGGGACGTGAGGATCGCTGGATTCGATTGGTCCAAAATATTGCGATGGAGACGCTACGGCGGCCGGGGGGCGGGGCGGGCGATGGAGACGCTACGGCGGCCGGGGGCGGGCGGGCGTTAGAGGCGGCGGCCGGGGGCGGGCGGGCGATGGAGACGCTACGGCGGCCAGGGGGCGGGGCGGGCGATGGAGACGCTACGGCGGCCGGGGCGGGGCGGGCGATGGAGACGCTACGGCGGCGGGGGCGGGGCGGGCGTTAGAGACGGTACGGCGGCCGGGGCGGGGCGGGCGATGGAGACGCTACGGCGGCCGGGGGGCGGGGGCGATGGAGACGCTACGGCGGCCGGGGGGCGGGGCGGGCGATGGAGACGCTACGGCGGCCGGGGGGCGGGGCGGGCGTTAGAGACGGTACGGCGGCCGGGGGCGGGGCGGGCGATGGAGACGGTACGGCGGCCGGGGGGCGGGGCGGGCGTTAGAGACGGTACGGCGGCCGGGGGGCGGGGCGGGCGATGGACGCTACGGCGGCCGGGGCGGGGCGGGCGATGGAGACGCTACGGCGGCCGGGGGGCGGGGCGGGCGATGGAGACGGTACGGCGGCCGGGGGGCGGGGCGGGCGATGGAGACGCTACGGCGGCCGGGGGGCGGGGCGGGCGATGGAGACGCTACGGCGGCCGGGGGGCGCCACCTACCGTCGAGGTTGAAGAGGAACCAACGCGGCTCGGACCGAGGTCCTTTGTTAGCGTGAGATGTGGATGTGAAAACATGAGCGTGTGTCACACGGTGAAACCGGGAGAGTTGGCGGCTCTGTGACAGCCGGGTGCTGGAGAGGTCTGACGGTCCCGTTAACTACACTGACGTCACTAACATGCGTCTCCCGTCGCATCAGAACTACGTAGTTAGTGGAAGTGGGGTCGTATTCCCTAAACACCGCGTTGTCTTTGCTAACTCGTGGATTCTCCTTCAGTGACGAGGGAAGGTTGTTCGGTAGAGACGTTAGGAGATCTGTTTTACTATTGGAATCCAGCCTTCGTGAGTATTGTTGTTTCAGACGGTGATCTTCCGGTTCCACCATAAGGCGCGGACACGTCGCTTCTTCAGTCTCCAACGTCTTAAGGTCCAACATGAATCTTTGGGAAGCCCAATCCGAGATAAAGAAGCTGCTGAGCCACGTGAAGCCGAGTGACGTCCGTGGTCTGCTGACGTGGATCCGGTGTTCAGGTACGTCCACCAGTTCCCCCGATGGAGGACTGATGGAGGACTGATGGTGGACTCACCCGATGGAGGACTGACCTGATGGAGGACTGATGGTGGACTGATGGAGGACTGACCTGATGGTGGACTCACCCGATGGAGGACTGATGGTGGACTGATGGAGGACTGACCTGATGGAGGACTGATGGAGGACTGACCTGATGGTGGACTCACCCGATGGAGGACTGATGGAGGACTGACCTGATGGTGGACTCACCCGATCATTCTGACTTCTTGTTTCTGCAGACGAGTTCGACGACTTTCTGTCCAACAACCAGATGAAAATTCTGAAGAACATCTCTGAAGATCTGAGAGGGAGTCTTCCTCCGGATGCCATGTTTTCCTCTGAGGTTACTGCTTATAACAAGGTACTAGTATATGTGTGTGTTTATATAATATACATGTACATATATATGAACTGATGAGCTTGTCACAGATGCAGCAGTGCTCTCGCCCAACGATCCACGTGGACAGTTTCCTGTATGATGAAGATCAGGTGGACTTTCTGTGTGAGGACGGAACCATGAGTCGGTCCTATTGTCTTACCTGTGGATCCCACAGAACAGCCCCTCTGGGTCAGAACATATCTTCATCATCCCACACATAAAGTCTAGCACGCTTTATCATCTTCATCCTCTTCTTCTTCCTCCTCAGACTTCATCTCTCACTCATTCTCCATATCGGAACTTTGCTTCCTGTTTGAGAACGTTCTTCCAGACCTGAGCGGTCAGCTTGTGGTGGACGTGGGCTCCAGACTGGGAACGGTGCTGTACGGGGTGAGAGGATAGCATGCTAACAAGGTAGCATGCAGACATGCTAATGAATACATGCTAATATGGTGACTCGCTGACATCAATAGAGACAATGTACAACAAACACAGGAAAGACAAGGTGTGTTTGTGTGTGTCCAGGGTCATGTGTTCAGTTCCGCCTCTCAGCTGATTGGTTTAGAGATCAATGAGGAGTTTGTCAAACTTCAGAATAACATCCTGCAGAAATACAAGATGACCGACCGAATACAGGTACACACACATTATAAACATGTGTGTGTGTGTGTATAATATGTACACACACACTACACCATATAACTTTCTTCTCCTTCAGGTTCTGCACACGGATGTTCTGCTACAGAATGTTCTGCTGCAGAAGGCAGATGTTCTCATCCTGAACAACGTCTTTGAGTTCTTCATGGAACCCAGTGAACAAGTCAGGTCAGTACACACAAACACACCCACACACATTCTCAATCTTATCATGTGGAACAAGAATGACATTTTTCAATGTGTGTGTTTGTGTGTAGAGCGTGGAGGTTCGTCATGGAGAACTTCAGGAAAAAAGGATCTCTGCTGGTTTGTGTTCCTGGTCTGCAGGAAAGTCTGAACAGTCTGCAGGTGAAGAACATCTAGAAAGTGTTTAAAGTACATAAGTAAAGTGTAAAGTGGTGCTCTAGTGTGTGTGCAGTGTTTGAGCACACGTGTCGGTGTGTATTCAGTGAGTGGACAATTGTACAAAAAAAATCCAGACTTTCTGGGGTGGCGCCTGGAGGGGCCTCTCTTCTTCAATGGTAGGAGAAACACTGGTGTGTGTGTGTGTGGACCTGTATTCGATCTGTCGGCTCGGGTTACGCACACACACACACACACATCAATAGGGGTGAATGATGACATGGAGTGTTAAAGGGTTCTGATTGGTTGGAGGAATACAAATTCAGTTAATTCACTATTTACCAGTGTCACCTGATCCCTGTAGCTCCACCCCTCCTCCATGTCAGATGAGGTCAGAGTGTAGCGAGGTGGTGGAGTTTTAGGACCACTTGCTGTTTGTATCCAACAGGTAGACCTGCAGCTTGGCTGGGTGGAGGAACTTCCTGTGGACCACAAGGTTTACCTGGGCGGAGACATGGACCAGGATGCACTGACACAGATCCACCTGTACAGGGTCATGTGACCTGGACCAGACCTGCTGGTACCTCCTGTTTCAATCTACAAACATTAAAATAAAGTGTTTTCTTGTATATAGAACTATTTCATTCACATTTAAAACATTTCAGATTATAAATGTGATGTGAACAAACCCATTGTTTTATTTACAGGAAATAAATGATGTATTCTGTATCTGGACCGTGTTATTATTTCTATAAATATTAGCATCATTCTTATTATCATTAATATTGAAACTATTATCAGTATAGTACTATTATTGTATATCAATAGTATTATCATTAGGATTATTTTAAGTGTTATTATCCCGCTCTAAAGTGAAGTGACAATTAGTTTACAGCTACATTTTTATTTTTTTAATGAACAGTGGATTACAAATAAAATACATTACATCACAGGTCATTTAGCTCAGTGGTCCCCAACCACCGACCGCACCACAGCTTATATATTTTTTTTCTGAAAAGTTTTATTTTGAAAATTGACCGGATTTTCTCCTAATTGTGTGCGCTCGTGCCTCTGACAGATTCCCCACGCGTCACCAGGCGTTTTTCTTCACGTTTAATATTGTCCTCTTACCGCGCGCGGCAGTCTCGCCCACCAGCGAACACAGGTGTCTTGCTCAAAGCCACTTCAACATGGGACTTTGAGCAGCCGGAGCTCGAACCACCAACCTTGCGGTTCCCTGCGCCACGCTGACCCCAGTGTATGATTACAATTGACTTGTTAAAAAAAGTGTGTAATCCTCCTGCCGCATCATTTCCTGCTGTCGCTCACTCTGCGCCATCAGGTCCCGGCTTCCTGCCGCTTCCTCCTCTGTCGTCACTGGTGCCGTTACCAGGGCAACCATTGGCTCGCAGCGGAAGAGTGACGGTACGGCCGACAAATAGGAAGCAGGAATCATTTATTGCCATAATATGTGACATACAAGGAATTTGGCGGTTGGTGCGTAACAGCAGACAGTACGACAATGGACGACAACAGTGCACGAGGGATACAATACAATATAATGCTATGGGTTAGTAGTATAAGGCTATGGGTTAGTTTAAAAATAAAGTAATAAAAGTTAGTTAAAAAATAAAGTGCACCAGCGAACAGAAAGTGACAAGTGTACGTGACGTGTGCAGTGTGAAAGTGACCGGTGGGATGTCAGAGTCAGTCAGCGGGGGTCCGGCTCTGTTGATGAGGTCTTAGTCCTGATGGACCTCAGCCTCCTGCCAGATGGAAGGGGCACAAACAGGTTTTGTCCGGGGTGAGAGGGGTCGGCTGCCATCTTTTTAGCTGCTTCAGAGACCTGGAAGCGAACAAGTCCTGCAGGGACGGCAGATTGCAGCCGATCAGCCTCTCTGCAGAGCGGATGACACGCTGCAGCCTGCCCTTGTCCTTGGCTGTGGCTGCAGCGTACCAGACGGTGATGGAGGAGCAGAGGATGGACTCGATGATGGCCGTGTAGAAGGTCACCATCATCGTCTTTGGCAGGTTGAATTGCTTCAGCTGCCTAAATAGGCGCGAAGGATGAGCGCAAAGCTCCGCCCACTTACTCTATGAGGTGCGTTCATGTGACACTCAACAGCTCGGAAACACACGAGCAGTTTAACTGGTAAACAGCAGTGACCAGGTCCTGGAGCTCTACTAGTTTTGTTTCTGTTTTAATATAAATTCGTATGTTTGTTGTTTGATTAAAGATGAGATCAATAATGAATCTTTTACCACGTGAACCCCTTATTTTAATGATTTGACTCCCACCAGACCACCACCGAGGCTCTCTGGCAGACATTTTGAGCCCTTGAATTACCCACAAATCCTTGCAACGTGACGTTAAAAAACGGGATAATGAGCATGGAGGCGAAAAAATGTAAACAAAGAGTACGGCATGTGTGTTCAGAATGTCACATTAAATTATATACATTTAAAACATTAAGGATTAAAGACGGAGGGCAAAAAACATGAAATCCGACGAAATGTATTCATGAAGTAATTTTAGAAAAAGATAAAACACTATTTAAAATGACTTCTGAGGAAAGAGCCTGAAAGACGTTCAAATCAGAGAGTAAAACGTATGACATCATTTCACGGAGGGGTCAGAGGGACATGGCGCCGTAGAGTACCGGAGAGCAGCGGAGCACTGAGATTCCCCAGCTTCGCGAGGGTCCCTGAAGTAGGTGAAAACTTGGTCAACAAGCCGCCAGTTGAGCAGCTTTCGGCTTCATCCCGGGACGACTTCTGCTTCTCCGAGACTGAGGACCGGGTTCACCGCCCCGTCGTGTCTCCATCTTGTCCCCGAAGAGACGGTAGAGTCGGGATGCGTGTTTCTATTGTGTGGAGGAGAAGCACAAGAAGCTCCATGTGCGCAGATTAACGGACTCTAACAAAAGACCCGCGCGCTGCTCGCCCCCCCTCCCTCCCCTCCCCCAGCGCTTTCCGCGTGGGACTCCGGTTCTCCCGGGACACCGGACTCTGGTTAGTTCCGCCGCGGTCTGGCTCTCTAGTCCAGTTCATTTTGACCCGGTTTCCCTAGTTTTATTTCCACAAGATGCCCCTGCTCCACCGGAGAGCCTTCGTCCGGCAGAGACCTCCAGCGGACCTGCGCCCGGACGAGGAGGTCTTCCTCTGCAAGATCACCCACGAGATCTTCAGAAGCTACGAGTGAGTACCCGGATCACCGGGTCACCGGGTCACCGGCGGGCCGCTCGCAACTGACGCTCGAGCCGCTCGACCAACTTTCGATGACAGTTGGTCGTTGGGCAAACTTCCTCACAACAACCCTTAAACCAACTTCCGGGTTCTTGAAGCGTTCTCGGGCGGTGGACCGGTTACCGCGTCCGCCCCGAGGCGGGAAACGGGCTCACACAGGACCGGTGTAATGTTAGCTGAAGTTATCTAACTTAGCTATCCCGGTAACGTTAGCTAAGTCAGCTAACCGCGTTAGCCGTTAGCAGTGAGGCGGGCCTGCCGCCGCTGAGACTCACCTGTCCTCCCGACAGGTGAGTCTCTCTCCTTCCTGTCGATACAAACTAGTCAAAGCGAAACAGAAATGCCGCTCATTTGAAATGCTAGACTTTTTGCTCTCGGATAATATCCATACTGGTCATAACCTGTTAGAAACCTCCAGGAAGCTCCCATGAGCAGGTGTACAGGTAGGCTCCCAGGTGTGACCCAGACGTCTCCGACCTGCTCAGCGGTCAGGACGTCCTGTGTGATTCTCAGAGAAGACTTTGGAGCCGGTCTGCAGACGTTGATTGATCGGGTATTGATCAGAGGTTCTGGTTGTGGTCCTCCAGTGAGTTCTTCGAGAGGACCATCCTGTGTAACAGCCTGGTGTGGAGCTGCTCACTGACGGGCCGGACCGGGCTCACCTACCTGGAGGCCACAGACAGCGAGCGGCGGGCCCGGCTCAGCCTGCAGAGCTTCTCTGTGTCTCTGCTCCACCCGCTACTCCACCTGGCCGCACACAGCCGCTGCTGCAGGCTGACGGAGCTCTGCGAGGTCGTCTATGCCTTTGTCAGGACCGCTTCTTCCCTGGGGAGACGGTGGACGTGGTGGGACGCAACGGGGCGAGGTAGGTGGGGGGGAACGGAAGCAGCAGTCTGTCTGTTGTAACACATGTGAGATGATCATCGGGGGTGATGGTGTGTGCGTGTGCGTGTGCGTGTAGACATGTGTGTGAGATCCTGCAGGTCCTCTCTCCTCACTCCAGTGCTAATGGTCGCTCTAAACCATCCGGCGACGACGCCATCGTCATCAGCGACAGCGACGAGGAGAGTGAAGCCTTCCAGAGTCCCACAGTCAACGGGTCAGTGGGTCAAGGTCTTTAGGAAGGGAGAGGTGCATTGTGGGTAACGGGTGTGTGCAATAGAAATGAGTGGATGATTTCTTAATGTTTGTCAGCAGGAAGAAGAGGAAGAAGAAGCCTTTGAGTCCGTCAGTTTTTAAATACATCGTGAGGATGACGAAGGCGGAACACTCGGAGCCGTTCACTGTGAAAGCCAATCACATCAGGTGAGCCGTACGGCTGCAATAACCAGTATTGTTCTTATTATTTACCAGTGTAGGCGCCTGGAAACAAACAGGCAAGTATTCCTTTTGGCTACAACGTGTGACCGTTTGTTTCTATCCAATAACTTTTTAGATTTTGAACGTCAAAGTAACAAGTTAATACAAATGTAATCATCATAATAAATACATTGAATAGTAATACAAAATGTAAGTGCAAATAAAGTTCTAAAAGTAACTCAAAATAGCAATAAAGTCTTTGCAAGTGACGAGCGTGTTGAGGATGTTCATCTCCTTCATGTGAGGATGACGATGACAAAAACACTCCGCTTTAATTATCACCTTGTAGGTTTTTATTATCTACAGTAAATCTCTCGTAATTGTGTTGATATGAAATTATTTTTTTCCACAATCTTGTGTTTGCAGAGTGCTAATTGGAGGTTCTTCACAGCGAATGAAAAGACAGGCTACAATAATTCACATTTCTATTTAACATAACAGCGTTAGCAAGCATCCTCCACGTGTAAACCGTACGCTAACAAGGTTAGCCTTACTTAGTTAGCTAAACTTGCCCGTGAGCAGAAGACGTGGAGGCCTTTAAATGTGCGTGCGTTGCCGTCATGCTGCTTTGAAACGACATCTGTGTTCTGGTTCGCTGATGAAACACTCAGACTCGTCCCTGGTGCATGCGGACAGCAGAAGGCACATAGCGCCCCCAGCACTTCCTATAGTGTGTTGCGATGCTGAATGAAAAAGACCCGTCGCTTTTTATACTATACGACACGTCGGCGACTAACCGCTGAGCCGGGTTGGGTTTAATCCTCATGCTCTGTCAGCCACGTGTGACGAATGAGTCCATAACCATGATGTGACTGAGCTCCTGAGTGGCGAGGCTCACACAGCGTCGATGTGGTCCCATAACCACATGCTGATGTTTGTTCAGTCGCAGGAAGACCAGCGTCTCCAAAGAGAGGCTGAAGCTTCTGTTCAAGCAGCACTGTGAACCTCAGAACGGGACCATCGTCCTCAAGGTGAGCCCTCCACACACCACATGATGGCCCCCCTGGTGGAGCCTGAGCCCGATGTAATGGAGGGTAAACGCTGCTCGATAACGCCGTAGCACACAAGATGATGTCCAACTCGTCACTCCTGTGTTGATGATGTCCATTCCTGTCCCTCAGTCCTCCACCGTGACAAAGTACCGGCTCTCTGAACAATCCTTCTCTCAGTTCTTCCCTGATGAGCCCCCCCTCTGCCCCTTCAGCCCTCCCGCTAAGGGTGGGCGTGGCTCACCTGGACAGGTAAGGAGGATGTGTGGATTAGATTCATATATCTGATCAGTTTAATGGGACATTTATATCAGAGAATCGGCCATGTTACTGTTATTGATAACATAGATTTGGTATACTTGGTTGTAAATATTTGTATGCAGTGTTTCCCCAGGGTTACAGCCGGCCGACGTGGGGGACACTCGTTGTCCTCGCATGTGCCCATCAGGGCAAACACGCAGTGGACAATTGTAACCGTAAAAAAGACTTTCTTGGGGTGCCGGTCTCGGTCTATCTATACCTTGTTCTTTCATTAAACATGGTAATTCTCTTATCTACATGTCACATGCACACCCCCACCAGGGGACAGAAAGTTGGAAAAATGTCCAATGTAAATGATCTCTTCCAGCAGTCTTCGTCCCCCCAATGCGCTCAACATCGCACCTGAGCCAGAGAGCAACTCTAACGAATACCCTTTAAATGTCTCCAGGCCAGCTCGTCCCTCAGCAAGGCCGCCGAAGAGAAGCTGAAGCTTCTGCAACAGAAAGACGACATGGCAGCTGCAGCGAAGGACCGAGTTCGTCTAAAGAAGGAGAAGGAGGACGTGCAGGAGGCCAGGAGGAGGGAGAGGGAGGACCGGGAGAGAACCAAGGAGGACCAGAGAAAGAGGTTTGAGGAGGAGAAACTGAAGAGGAGGGAGGAGAAGGAGCGCAGGAAGTTGGAGAAGGACAGGGTCCGTACAACAATAATATCATTCACACTTATTTTAACCAATGATGATATTTAAGTGACATAATGAGGCGTGTGGCTTTGCAGGAGCGAGAGAAGCTGAAAGAGGAGAAGAAGAAGTATGCAGAGCGCCTGAAGCTGTGGAGCAAACCCAGAGAGGACATGGAGTGTGAGGACCTGAGGGTCAGTGAACGCACCACAGCTCCCTCTGACCTGCCTATGGCGCCAAATCCAGGCCGAAAGTTTGGATTTGAAAAACAAATATGAACCCGAAAGTTTTGTGTAGAGGGCGGGGCATCAACTGAGAGGGGCGTGTCATCATGAGTGACAGCTTAACAACTGTAAACGCAGCGCAGCATCTCTGCAATGGCATCTGAGTTTGGTTAAGATATTCACAGATTCAGGAAGGTTTGTTAAGCTGCCACGCCCCTCTGCTGATGCCCCGCCTCCTACGCCAGATCAGGGTAAAAAGTCTGAATGTGAAGGAAAAAAACTATTTTATTCTAAACATTTTTAGAACTGATTCAAAACTATATTTAGCCCCCAAAATATCGAGGTTCAAGAGCAAATCTTTGGGTGTAGTAGTCGGCTGAGGGGGGCAGTACACTGGGTTCTGCTGCGAGCGCCACACAGACTTATTCGCAACACTCGGGATTTTTATTTTTTTATTAATTGCAATTAGTCTTTTCAGGAGGGGGGCGTCTCCCTTCTAATGGGAAGAGAAACACTGCATTCGTTTGTCAAATGATCAAAACCTTTGACCTGGATTTGGCTCCATTCCCGCCCTCCTGCTGATCCAGGATCTGTGTCTGTTGCCTCCATCAGGAGCTGCCCAGTCCCGCCCCAGTGAGGACCCGTCTGCCCCCCCACCTCTTTGGAGAAGCTCTGATGGTTCTGGAGTTCCTGCGGGCCTTCGGCGAGGTCCTCGCCCTGAAGGACGAGTTCCCCGAGGGAGTCTCTCTGGGTCAGAACCCCCTCTCCTCTGTACACCAGAGCCCCACCCTCAGCACTGGACCAGAGCGCTGTGCTTCCTCACACGTCTGGTCCCGTTGTCACGTATTATTGATCAGCGGGGCGGGCACGTTGCCTCCCTCTGAACGAATCCGGTTGCAGGCATGAAATTCGCCGTTTTGAAACCATAATGGTTGACCTACGTGAATCGTGTAGATTCAATACGTTTTGGGGGGGGGTGGGGCTGACTTAAGTTAGCCAGGAGCTTTGTTGACACAGACGTAGCTAACGTTAGCTACAGCTTGGTGAGTTGAGTCATTTAACGCGACGTTGGCCAGCTAGCTAAAGCTGCGGTAGCTAGCGGTCTTGAGGAGGTAGATGTTGAGGTGAGGGGGCCGACGAGGCAGAAGGTGAAGTGCTCCACCGTTCTATCAGCAGACCTGCCAACCTGTTCAAAGTACGCTGGTACCATTTGTCACTAAACTACGCAAACGTCTGTTTAAAATGAATTTTAGACTAGTTGACCAGCGCACATGATATGTAATGCATGACGAGTATTTAATGACGTGTCCCCTTAGTTGTCAATCCCCCCCCTCGGGACGCAGAACATGATCCCTGGGACAAAACCAGTTGAAAACCCCCAGAGGGGCGATACCCTTCTCACCTTTTCCACCCGTGACCCGTTTTCATGCCTGCGGTTGGGGCACCACGCAGCTAATGGAAAACTCCCCGTTGCTAATTAGCGACCCTTCGTGCGTGCGCCCATGTTGTCGAGGTCCTGCCACTTCTAGACAGGTTCTCTTGGTCTACTGTTCAAAACTGGCCGTGTCTCTCCACAGAGGTTCTGGAGGAGGCCCTGGTGGGTTCTGATCCTGAAGGTCCTCTGTGCGAGTTGCTGTTCTTCTTCCTGTCGGCCATCTTTCAGGCTCTGGACGAAGAGCAGGAGGACGTAGCTAAAGAGCAGGCTGAAGGTCCCCCTCCACACCCCCACACACAAACCGAACCCTAACCCGTGTGTGTACCAGTATGCGTTAAGCGTGTGCGTTTGCTGTGTAGACCTCCCGGAGGCTCTGGATGATGACCACGATGCCACCCAGTCGGCGCTCAGTGCGGTCGCCTCATTGGCTGCCTCGTGGCCTCAGCTGCACCAGGGTTGCGGTCTGAAGCAGCTGGATCTGGACAGCTGCACACTGTCCGAGATCCTGCGGCTGCACATCCTGGCGTCTGGTGCCGGCTGTTACCATGGCAACGCCAAGTTCCGCTACCAGAAGCAGGGCGGGTTCACCCTGATGGACGACCCGTGTGTGGAACTGCGATTGGCCGAGCCCTTGCTGCTGAAGAGACTGACCAGCACCTCTGTGTACGACCTGACTCCAGGTCAGTCAGGGATCCATGAGGCAGGATGGGTCTAGAGGAAACTTCATGTTGTGGTTCCTCAAGGATCTAGAAGTGTACTGATGAGTTATTGATGTTTCTAGAGGAGAAGCTGAGGATCCTGAAGGCTCTGATGGGGAAGCTGCTGACGTTGGCCTCCAGCAGAGACCTAATCGAGGACTGTGTGGAGGATCAAAGATCTGCTAAACAGGAGCTGAGAGAAATCCGATCCGAACAACACCGCAGAGACCGAGAGGAGGCTGCACTCAGGTACACACACACACATCCACACAGTGCTATGTACACACACACCGCTATATGTACAGGTACACACACACATCCACACAGTGCTATGTACACACACACCGCTATATGTACAGGTACATCCACACACTGCATCCACACAGTGCTATGTACACACACACCGCTATATGTACAGGTACACACACACATCCACACAGTGCTATGTACACACACACCGCTATATGTACAGGTACACACACACATCCACACACAGTGCTATGTACACACCGCTATATGTACAGGTACACACACACATCCACACAGTGCTATGTACACACACCGCTATATGTACAGGTACACACACACATCCACACAGTGCTATGTACACACACACCGCTATATGTACAGGTACACACACACACATCCACACAGTGCTATGTACACACACACCGCTATATGTACAGGTACACACACATCCACACAGTGCTATGTACACACACACCGCTATATGTACAGGTACACACACACATCCACACAGTGCTATGTACACACACACCGCTATATGTACAGGTACACACACACATCCACACAGTGCTATGTACACACACCGCTATATGTACAGGTACACACACATCCACACAGTGCTATGTACACACACACCGCTATATGTACAGGTACACACACATCCCACAGTGCTATGTACACACACACACGCTATGTACAGGTACACACACATCCACACAGTGCTATGTACAGGTACAGGTACACACACATCCACACAGTGCTATGTACACACACACCGCTATATGTACAGGTACACACACACATCCACACAGTGCTATGTACACACACACCGCTATATGTACAGGTACACACACACATCCACACACTGCTATGTACACACACACCGCTATATGTACAGGTACACACACACATCCACACATCTATGTACACACACTGCTATATGTACAGGTACACACACACATCCACACACTGCTATGTACAGACACACCGCTATATGTACAGGTACACACACACATCCACACAGTGCTATGTACACACACACCGCTATATGTACAGGTACACACACACATCCACACAGTGCTATGTACACACACACCGCTATATGTACAGGTACACATTCATTTAGAAAGTTCAAATCTTCAGGGTCCGTCTCCGTAAGGAGGAGAAGCTGAGGGAGCAGGAGATTAGGATGAAGGAGAAGGAGGAGAGACTGAAGGAGCAGGAAATGAAGGGAGGACTCTGCACCAACAGGTGAGTCTCAATCCGGTTTCTCTTTGATTTGTTCATCAGTCACTATAATAATAATAATATTATTATTTGGTTTGGGGAGTAGTGCATTCATGAGTGAGTAGTAGAACTTTGCAGTGGATCTGGAATGTGACAAGGAGCCAGTGGAGTGAGTGTAGGACGGTGTTACGTGCTCATGTTTGTTTTGGATGCGTTGTAGTTTCAGGATATTCTTATGATCCCAGTGAAGCATTAATTACAGTAGTGTAAGTAGTCCTTACAGTAGAGATAAAAGCATGGACAAGCTTCTCTGCATCTGACTCCCTGAGTCAAGCGGCGAGACGTGGCTGCAGGCGGCTCGGGCAGCCTTGATGTAGAGCGGTGTGTCGTCAGCATTACAGTGAATGGACATTCCATGTTTGCTGATGACACGGCCAAGGGGGAGCATGTAGTTGATGAAGAGGATGGGGCCGAGGACGGACCCTTGCGGAACACCACAGGAGACCGGGAGCAGTCTGGACTTATTCAGTTCAGCTAGAAACCACTTGAGTGCAGTGTGATAGTCCAATGGTGGTGTGGAGGCGCTCTAGCAGGACGCAGCAGTCCAGTCCAGAGGATGAGAAGTGAGGGTGATCACAGCAGGTCATTCGTCACGCTGAGCAAAGCCGTTTCTGTGCTGTCAGCTGAACGCAATCCTGGCTGAAACTTTTCAAACAAGTTGTTATGCTTGAGGTGGTCCTGAATCTGAGCAGCAACTACCTTCTCTAGCACCTTGGTCAGGAAGGCATGGTTGGTTATCTATAGTTGGCTAGAACCTCTGGGTCCAGGTGGGCTTCTTAAAGAGGGGCCGGATCACCGGTGGGACACAGCCGGAATGAAGGGCAAGGTTAACAACTCTGGTGGTGAGAGGACCGAGAGGAGATGGGGTCCAGGGTCCAGGTACAGGCAGTAGCTCCAGCCAGGGGGACATGCTTCATTAAGCACGGCGTAGTCCTCTGGTTTATACCAGGTTTCTTGTCCAGAATATGGTCTCATATGAGGGGGGTTTATTAGTGAGGGACGCTGTGTTTAGCAGTTCCATGCTGGCAGGAGGCCGAGCTGGAAGTCTCCGTAGTGCCCTGTGATGCACTCCATGTTTCCCGTTGTGCCTTAGAGTGGATCACGACGTGTCCCATGACGACTCCTACGTGTGTTTTGCTTCCTGATTCCATGTTGAAACAGTGGCGCAAACCTCTATGGATGTAGGGAGGTCTGTTTTTCAAAATCCCACAATCCTGACAGCGGCTACAAACGAGCACAGCGCCGAGAGCAGCCATCCAGAGTCCGCCGGGGTCCTGTTGTATTCCAACACGGGAGGCAGGCGAGGCTCCCAAGTGAATCTGACCGCATCATAATGTGACTATTTAGTGTGATTTAAAGGAATGGTGTTCATCATACTGTATCAACATCTGTGTTTAATCAATACACAACTAACAAATCAAAAACTTTGACATTTATTGTCACATAACGAACAACTGAACATATGTTTGACTGCAAATATAAATAATGTTCTCATTAACAAAAAAAAATACTGCATTTCAAAATAAGAGAAAATAAAGAAAATGGTGCATATTCAAATCAAGTGCATCAATTAAGCAAAAAAAAGGGGAAGAAAAGCTTTAAATCCCATTTTCTGTTTCACATTTGCACTCAACTGTCTCAGCAAATTATACATAATGAATCTACACATTTCAACAATTGAACAGTGTGTGTGTGTGTGTGTGTGTGTATATATTATATATATATATATATATATATAATATATACACACACACACCAATACTGGTTATTGTAACACTGCAGGTGTCGTTTTCTAGATAAATGTGCTTCTATCACATGTGGTGCATATTGTGAGCTACAGAGCCTTAAGGGAGGAGGGTCAGCAGAGACTCCCAGTGACGACACTGGAACCAGAGGGTACAATTAATATGACCAGAAGACAAGTGGCTATTTGTCGCTAGTAGGGGTTGCAATGCCTTCTGGGACTTTTAGTGTCAGCCATTGGCGTCCTATTGACCGGCGGGCCAGTTATGATGGACATGTGGTATCAAGCCGAAGCCCGCTGGTCTGTGCTGCCGTAAAGGCGACCGGAGCTGCTGGTCGGCCCGCGAGCGTCAACCAGCAAAAACGAATGGTTGGTTCAAATGTTCTGATGTGTTTACGGTGTAACTGTTTGCTGTGATTCGAGCTCAAATGAAAGAAACCTGAAAGTTTGTCGGTTTTTCTGTCTGCAGTGAGGCTCCTGTAAAACATTTAATTGAGGAAGACGAGGAGCAAAAGTCTTCATTGAACAAGATAACGGGTAAAAAACAAATCCGAATCTCACTTCAACACTCTTCCTTTCTGCTGAGTCATCAGTGTCGTCTCTCCTCCAGCAGACGTCAACCAGATAGACAATCAGCCGACCTCTGACCCCAAACCCCTGCCCTGCCCCCCCACTCTGCTAAGTGCCAAGGAGCAGGAGAAGGTCAGCCACATGTATATGTCGTTGTGGGGCTGGGGGGCTTAACAGAAAAGGTTTGGGAACCCCTGCTGCTCCGTGCCGCAGGTTCGAGAGCTGCAACAGCGGATCCAGAAGGCTGCGTCCTGCACCTGCCTGCTGCCGCTGGGTCGAGACCGCCTGTACCGCCGGTACTGGCTCCTCCCCTCGGCCTCCACCCTGTTTGTGGAGGAGGACGGCTTCGGCCTGACGGAAGACATGCTGCGTCCACGGCCCAGACCCGCACAGGACGCCCCTGCCACGGTGGAGGAGGTCAAAGAAGAGGAGCTTTCCCAGGGGAGGTGGGTTCTTTTGGTATTGTTTGAAAACCTGAGCTCTGGTAATTAGACACAGTTCTAAATATTATTTAAATATTTCCTCCCTGGACAGTGCTGGCACAAGCCCCACCCCCTTTCAGCACCTGTGGGCCCCCAGTCAAATGTCTCAACCAATGGTTCTTCTACACCTCGATGGAGGAGGTGGATCTTCTGATTGAGGCTCTGAACCCCAGAGGTCACCGAGAGAGCGGCCTGAGGGAGGCACTGCTGCAGGAGAGAGACAAACTGACCCACCTGATGCAGAGCTGTGACAGGACCAAGTACAGTTCCACAGGTACGCGGGTACATCTACCCTTTAGGGGGCTGGGCGCCACCCTGATGTAATGGTAGATGCACACACAGATAAATGACCTTTCTCGTTTGTCTAGATGATCTGGAGTGCCGATCTGTCCCAGAATGGACTTCTGCAGCTGAGCACGTGATGGAGGGGAGACTGAGAGACTTGTTGCTGGACATTGAAGACCGAATCCACCAGGGAACCTTGGGGACCCTGAAGGTACACACACACACACACACACACCTGGTGAACACAGAGGACCAGGCACAGCAGGTGACTCTTCTCCCCCCCAGGTGATGGACAGGCGGGTGTGGCGCTCAGCACTGGGGGCAGGAAACTATGAGCTGCTGTGTTCTGACGGAAGGATGAACGCACGAGTGGATCCTATGGAGGTGGACTCACCTGTCCACCTGAGAGCCAGAGACAGGTACGCAGACGCTCGGATGGTCAGTCTGTCCAGCAGGTAGACGAGAAGACCCAACAGGTGTCTTTTCCTGCCCCGAAGCCGCTCTGTGATCAACTGCTACCTGAGGGACAGAATTTTGACGTCCTCATTGAAATACCAGTGTCTAAGTGTCCCTTTGTCTCCAGACTCCAGGAGCTGAGGTCTGACAGCGGATCGGTGGCAGCGGGCAGCGGGGGCGCGACTCCTCAGCTGGTCAGCAGCTCGGTGCGAATCCTTGCCCAGGCGCTCTCTCACATTGAGCAAGGCATCGAGAGGCGCTTCATCAAAGCTCCGCTGGGTGAGTCCTGGATGATGCTTCCTGTTTACGTTCTGTGTCTTGTATGTAGAGAGCGCTGTTACATGTCTCACGTTTTCACAGGAGACGAAGACTCAAAGAAAGATCCGAAGCCCAAGAAGAACAAAAGGAAAGACGAGGACCAGGCCAGTGATGGTAGAATGTCTTGTTAAAGAACAACCTCTTCAAAGAATATTAGTTTCTTCATTGAGTGGATTCATTCGTCTCTCAGTAGGATGTCATTACCAGAACAGTTTAAAGGCCAAAACTCACTGTCCTCCTGTCTGTCCTTGTCCCCTTATCCGTCTCTTTTTGCCTCCCTATTATCCCATCTGTTTCTTTGTCCTTTTATCTGTTCTCCCCCTCCCCTCTGTCCTCAGACGGCAGTGACAGCGGTCGGGTCATTAAGACGGTGTTGGAGCGATGGAGGGAGTCCCTGCAGATTTGCACAAGTCTGTCTCAGGTCCGAAAAGTCCCTCATCCTTTTGTCTCATTAGTTGTCTGTAGGTGGATAAAGAAAATCGTATTAACAATCTTTTGGGAGTTTGGGATTGACATCCAGATGTTTTTGTCCAGGTGTTTGTCCACCTGTCCAGTCTAGAGAGAAGTGTCCTCTGGTCTCGCTCCGTCCTCAATGCTCGCTGTCGCATCTGCAGACGCAAAGGAGACGCTGACAACATGCTGCTGTGTGACGGCTGTGATCGAGGACACCACACCCACTGCCTGAGCCTGAGACCCCTGTCCGAGACCCCGCCTCAAGTAGTAGGACCCAGCCCGAGACCCCGCCTCAAGGTAGGATAGCCACACCCACTGCCTGAGACCCCGCCTCAAGGTAGGGTAGCCACACCCACTGCCCGAGACCCCGCCTCAAGGTAGGGTAGCCACACCCACTGCCTGAGACCCCGCCTCAAGGCAGGGTAGCCACACCCACTGCCTGAGACCCCGCCTCAAGGCAGGGTAGCCACACCCACCCCACGAGACCCCGCCTCGAGTTGGGCTAACCACACCCAGTGCCGTTGGTACCATGTCTAGGCTCCATTAGCATCATCCTAACACTACCATTGGCTTGTTCCAGGCGGTTCCAGAAGGGGACTGGTTCTGTCCGGACTGTCGACCTAAACAGAGATCAAGCCGCCTCCCGTCCCGTCAGCGCTCTTCTATTGATGAAGACGAGGAAGAGCCAGAAGAGGAGGAAGACGAGGAGGAGGAGGAGTCAGAGGAAGAAGAAGAAGAGGAGGAGTCAGAGGAAGAAGAGGATTCCGAGGAGGAGGAGGAGGAAGAACCAGTAGTTGTCAGGTAGGTGTGGAAATACTTAACCATGTCCATTTAAAGTGAATTCAGTCTTAAACAGCAGCTTCTCCTTTAAATTCTCTGCAGAACCAAGAAAAACCTGTTCCTGCCCACTAAAGGCAAAGGTCAACAGACCACTGCCAAGATCTGCACACCTACCTCTGCAGGGAAAAACGGATCTGCCTCCAAGTCAGTATCTGTTGTAGACCTGATCCCTTTTTAGCTGTAGACCAGGGGGGTTTCCAGAAAGCGGGTTATGTGAAAACTCCGAGTAAGTTAACCGTGAGATCAGGGAAACTCTGAGTTATCCGTTCCAGATAGAGAGGTAAGTGAAACTGAGTCAATCACCATGGTAACAGACTCTGTGAACATCACCATAAGAAACCCAGAGTTTCTACCGTCTCCTCCCACATGAAGCCGTCGTGGTTCAAAATGCTTTACGTCACAACAGTCTTCCGACGCAGATTAGACGCTTTATCATTTGCAGAGGAATTTTTGTTAGAACGCTACCGCTTTACTGGTAACGAGGAAACATATGGACCACATGTAATTCCTACAGTTCCACATACAGATTTAACATGGTATTGTTTGACGCTGTGGGCTGGTGATGCCCAAGCATGTTCTGTTCAAGGACAAGAACGTGCTAGTTATCCATCATCTGTGCTCCTCACTACAAACTCCACTGTAGAATGTGAATGGGCAGAGCACTGCCAGTACATAATATTAAGACACACCTCAGTAGCCCCTCTGGATCTCTCCCTGTGGCAGCAGACAGCGTTCCTCCTCCTCCTCCTCCTCCTCCTCCTCCTCCTCCCTCCTCCTCCTCCTCCTCCTCCTCCTCCTCCTCCTCCTCCTCCTCCTCCTCCTCCTCATCATCTTCTTCTTCCTGTTACTTAAGATGCTGTTTCTGAATACTTTTA
This sequence comes from Gasterosteus nipponicus, assembly GCA_014132575.2. Taxonomy (NCBI): domain Eukaryota; kingdom Metazoa; phylum Chordata; class Actinopteri; order Perciformes; family Gasterosteidae; genus Gasterosteus; species Gasterosteus nipponicus. The sequence goes on along the minus strand of BMAF01000013.1, from coordinate 13,800,085 downwards.
ACTACCATCTGAGGCAAGATCTGAGTATCTGCAGGGTTTACAACTGTGCAGATGACACCATCCACAACTGTTGGGTGGGTGGATATATAGGCTATATATATATATATACACACACACACACACACTACCGTTCAAAAGTTTGGGGTCACTTAGAAATGTCCTTATTTTTCAATGAAGATAACATTAAATGAATCAGAAATCACTCTATACATTGTTCATGTGGTAAACATCTACATAGTTGTATAGAGGCCCATTTCCAGCAACTATCCCTCCGGTCTTCTAATGGTACATGTTTTTAAATTTCATTTTTAGCTGCTTCCAGGTCCTTTTTTCCCCGTTGGATTGCCCCTAAAATGAAAATCCGATTTCATTCCTACTTATATTCATAACTATAAGCTGCGACGATCTCACGGTTAAATGTTGTGTCAATGGAACAGTACATTCAAAGTTACGCGTTGACTCGCAGCGATTCTTCCCCACGTCGCTCTCTCCTGTGAAATACGTGCTCATGCTCACCGGCCTGCAGAAGGACCTCCAACCCTATCGCAGGGAAATGGCTCTTATTTACTGTTGTCATGGTGACTCGTGCTATCGGGGCTCCGTCGATGATGGCTTTTTCTAATCGTCAGCTTAACTCACGGTGAACTGACGCAGATCAGCTGTTCTGGAACCGGATACTCGGTTGACTTACTCTGAGTTCAAGGATAGACTCAGTTTGTTGAACCTCCTTTCTGGAGTACCCCCCTGATCCCTGTTACCTGTAGCTCTAATTCCACATTCTATCCCATCACAGGTCCTCCGGTAAGAAGGCCAACTCGTCTGCAGGTAAAGCTCCGGCCCGTTCTGGGAGTCGGCTCAGTGCTCGTCTGAGCCACGAGATCTTGGCAACAAACACCAAAGCCTCCTTGGCTCAGCCCGAGCCCCTCAAGAGGCAGCCGAAAGGTAAATACACACCTGGATACCCCGATCAATCAACGGGTAAAACCCGCCACACTTCACTCTTCCACTCTGCTCCGCCCACAGAGGTAGCTCCGCCTCCTAAACCCTCCAGACCCGTCCTTCCGCCCTCCTCCTCCTCCACCCGGCGCTCCTCCGGCAGGAACAATGGCGTCCATGAGCTGTCGGCCTGTGAGCAGCTGACTGTGGGGCTCGTCAGACATGAGGACAGCTGGCCTTTCATGAAGCTGGTGTCCAGGACTCAGGTGTGTGTGTGTGTGTGTGTGTGTGAGATAATCATCAGCAGTCTGTTAACTCTCACATACCTGTCTGTAGGTGCCAGACTACTATGACATCGTCAAGAAGCCGATCGCTCTCAGTACCATCAGAGAAAAAGTCAACAACTGTGAATATCAGACAGCAGGTGAGGAGACACACAAACTAACGCACCCCTGCTTTATGGTCAGTTTGACTCCGTATAGACCAATGTTTACTCCGGAAAAAACTCAAGCGAGAAGTAGTCCTGTTCTCGGTCTCCTATGGGACCAGAGCTGCTCCCTGCTGGTCACTACAGAGAATGCAGAGAACTAGAGGTTGATGACTGATTCAAACCATGAAGACTAACAACACCAGACTTAAACTTATGGTTTTAATGCTGTTCGTCCCTGCAGGGGAGTTTGTCTCCGACGTGGACCTGATGTTCTCCAACTGTCTCCAGTATAACCCTCGCCACACTAACGAGGCGAAGGCGGGACATCGTCTGCAGCAGTTCTTCTACTCGGAGCTTAGCAGACTCGGCCTATCGGAGCAAGGCGCCACTCCCCCGGCTAAGCGCTCCCGATACTGAATCAAACGCACCCTGTGACCTCCTGACCCCCTCCTTCCCTCCCCTCCCTCACACCTTGTGGTCTGCTAAATTGCTGCTCTATGACCTGATGGAGCGCAGGAGTCAAAGGTCACAAAGTCCTGCACAAACAAACGTCAGACTCTGAAACTAATGAAGTCGATCCAATCAGAATGATTCAAATCTAAATGGTCAGTTTTGCTCTTAAAACAAACATTCTGAAGTTTTGTCGTCTTAGGGTTCATGAAACGTTGAGCAGATTTGACCTGCTGACCTTCAGGGTGTTTACTTCCTGTCCATATATGTGGACATGTAGCAACATTCCGGTGGAGCTGGAGGACAATGGAGACAGTTGGACACAGATACGGTGGAGGACAGACCGTAAAGACAATGGAGAAGGTAAAGATAATACAGGCAATAGAGAAGGTAGGGACACGAGACAGACAATAGAGAGAGACAATATAGACGGTAGGGACCAAGAATAGAGCAAATGGAGACAGGCAATAGAGGCAAGTTCACACCAGCATCAAAACAATTTCCCATCAGGCATTTTGTTTTCTCTCAGGGACAAAAATAATTTAGATTTAAATGAGAAGTATTTTTTTACCGAAGCAGAGCATCAGCGGGCAACAAGGTCTCTTCAACGAGATGTGACTTTCATTTATGAATAAAAGTGAAATAAGTCATCTGCAGCTGAAGGTCTGTCACTCTCCTGTGTGTAAGGACTTAGTGTAGCATGAAGACACCAGGTGTGAAATGAATAAGTGGAACTGTTCTTTTAGCAGGACTTGTAGTTTGTTCTTCCTGCTTTGTTAATGGGTTCTTCTTCTGTGGTGTTGGTGTAACTGCTCAGTCCGCCTCCCTGCTGTACACTACACTGGAGCCACTGCTGCCTATTTATTTAGTTCCTTGTTGGATTTATTTATGACTGATGGAAGCTTCCTGATGCTCTTTGTTCTCATGTAGAAATAAACTGACTTTCTTAACGCAGGAGCTGCTAACCGTCTGATTTATTCCCAAACAAGTATTACTGGTAGTATTTTTACAGCATTAGAATACGAGTTCTACCGAGATACTGACAGACTTCAGCACACTATTTTATAAAGTATACACCGCTAACCGAGCCGTACTTTTAAGAAGTACTGCTGTATTAGTAGTACTTGTAGCTGTTATTGGTAACGGTGGTGTAGTAGTAGCAGTGAATGGTAAATGGCCTGTACTTGTATAGCGCTTTTCTCGTCTTCTGACCACTCAAAGCGCTTTAACACTACATGACATCATTCACCCATTCACACACTGATGACATCATTCACCCATTCACACCCATTCACACACTGATGACATCATTCACCCATTCACACCCATTCACACACTGATGACATCATTCACCCATTCACACACTGATGACAGGAGAACCACACACAGTGACACCTTTACATCAGTAACTAACATTCACACACTGTAGTCGCAGCTACAGGAGCCATGTTGGGTTAACGACATGCAGGTTAGCTGGGCCTGGGATCGAACCGACAACCCTCTGATTGGAGGACGACCTGCTCACCCACAGTCCCACCACCACCAGTGGTGGTGGTACTTTCCATATCCACATTTTGTAATCGAAGCATTGTTAGTTATTTATAGTAGTAATATATTCGTAGTTGTATTGTTAGTATTTGGGGTACTAGTACTAATGTACATTAATATTAACATGGTTCCAGTCCCGTCCGGTCGGAGTGTCATGGCCCCGCCCCTCTCCTCCTGAGACCCCTCCCCCCTCCTCCTCCTCCCCCCTTCCCCTCCTCCTCCGGTCGGACGGACACATTCCCCGCTACCTTTCACTCCGGAGAAACTCCGAACTCACGAAGAAACCGCGTGCACAACATGGTAAGAGCCCCCGGGACCCCCCCCGGTTCCAGGTGGTCTGGGGCCTCCGCGCCTCGCGTTCACGTGCAGACCGGTTCCTCCGGGTCCCCGGTGGACCGTTATGTGGCTCACCGGGGAGCGTGACGTGAACTAGCATGGCCGCCGCGCCCGTTAGTTAGCAACTCGGTCCTTCTGCCGTTACTTGCGACTACGTCACTGGCGGCTCCTACTAACGGGCTTTGATCTGACGACGGTACCGGACGTTTATCCGGTTCGATCCCGCTAATGGTCCGCGTTCCGGGCAGAGACGCTCCTGCCCGGGGCCGTGTGGCCGGCGGCGGCCATCTTCTCTCCGCTGTGGCCCTGCTGACTGGCCCGCTGCATACCGGGACTAACCCGGACTAACCGGGACCAGCTGGACTCACTCAACTATCGTTAAACCGGTCCAGCTAAAGGAGTCTGGATTTAGTCCCGGCTCATTTTCAGTTATTGTCTTTCTCTAGTTGTCTGTCTGAGGCTTTACTGTTGTTAGTGGTTAGTTAATGTTACTAGTTACTTCGGGTTAGTAGTAAGTCAGATGTGTCACTGGTTAGTTAGGGTTAGTGGTCATTTCAGGGCTATATAGTGGTTACTGCTAAGCTAGTGTTAGTTTATAGTTAGCATTGTAGTGTTATTAGATTTGATAGTAGGTAGTTCGATGGTTACTAGTTGGTGTTGGTAAAAGTTAGTTTTAGTTGTGAGTTAGTTTGTGTTGGTTGTTAGATGGTTTTAGTAGTTTGAGTTAATGGGTTATAGTGTTTGTATTAGTAGTTTGCGTTACTGGTGATCAGCCTGGTAACTAACCAGTTGAACCAGCAGATAAGTCACTTGTTTTTGTATTAGTTGTTTGTAATGATTTATTAAATATACATGTTACTGTTCATTTTTGATGATTGCTCAGTGATGAACATTTATTGACCGGCAGGATGCGTCAAACCTTCGGTAACTAATACATTTCCCAATGATGGTTATTGATCAGCAGTGACGTCATACGGATATAATGTATACATCATCAGCCGATATATGAATTCACTAAATGAATAATATTAATAATCCTGTTGATCTGAGCAGCTAATGTCCTCAACATGGATCATCTGTTCATTCGTTACACCATTGTTCAATATACGTTGATATTATATAAATACATATTACAATAGTGTGAAATGAGTTGCTGTCTGTGGAGCAGAAGAGCTGCTGGAGGTTCCTCGAACCCATGTTTGTCCTCCTGTGAACCAATCACACGTCTCCTCAGGCGTCAGGTGTGACCGTGAACGATGAGGTCATCCGGGTGTTCAACGACATGAAAGTGAGGAAGTCCTCGTCCCAGGAAGACGTGAAGAAGAGGAAGAAGGCGGTGCTGTTCTGTCTAAGTGAGGACAAGAAGAAGATCATCGTGGAGGAGGGGAAGCAGATCCTGGTGGGCGACATTGGGGAGACGGTGGACGACCCCTATGGCTGCTTCGTTAAGCTCCTCCCCCCCAACGACTGCAGATACGGGCTGTACGACGCCACCTACGAGACCAAGGAGTCTAAAAAGGAGGACCTGGTCTTCATCTTCTGGTAGGGTACCGAGCGGGGACTCTGTTCTGATCGATAGTCTCACAGACCAGGACCAGAAACCTGGTCTGGGCTTATAATAAAGTACTGATGAGCTGTGATTGGTCCAACACATGAGCCAATTACAGAGACCTGTTAGCCACAACACAACTACACACAGTGTATATCTATATACAAGAGCCCCCTTCGGGTCCCTGTACATCACTTTGGTAGTGAGTGTCTGCTGTGTCTCAGGGCTCCAGAGAATGCGCCGCTGAAGAGCAAGATGATCTACGCCAGCTCTAAAGACGCCATCAAGAAGAAGTTTACAGGTGGGTAGGTCATGTAATGTCTCCTGTGTCCTTTCCTAACCACTTCTCCTTGTTGGGAAATGTCACGAGGCCGAGCGCAGGTGTGATTGATGGAGCTGGCGTGGCTTGTGTCATGCGTCTGCGCCCCTCGCTGAACTCAGGTGTGTCTCCTCAGGTATAAAACATGAGTGGCAGGTGAACGGGCTGGACGACATCCAGGACCGCGCCACGCTGGCGGAGAAGCTTGGGGGGAACGTGGTGGTGTCTCTGGAGGGCAAGCCGCTGTGATGTCAGAGCGGCGAGCGGAGCCAAGCCAACCGTCGTGCCATCCGGAAGAAGCACCTTACCCCACCTGACCCGCACCGCTCCACCCAGCCGCTCCGCATCGTGTCCTGAAGGAGTTTAGCATCTTTAGGCCTTTGTTTTTCCTTTTGTTCGTTTCGCTTTCTTTCGACTTGAAGGAGACCTCATTAACATAATGATATGCAAACCCCTCCCCCTTTGTTGCCACATGACTTCTGTTCACCTGGCAGAATAAAACCAGAAATGACTCACTCCCAGACCCCCGGACGGTTGTCTCTCGCTAACAGCCAGAGCTTTGCCAAAAAGTCCATGTGAAGGAAGCAGCCACACGCGTGGAAGGCGGGCTCCGCAAAGCTCCGCCTCCTGCCGCGCAAGGGTCATGACGCTTTTATTACATATGACTTTATTTATTATTGTAAAGTGTTGTTTGTTCTCCGCTCGTCGTTGCTATGCACCAAGAGAAAGAGCACTTTGTTGACACACTACAGGTTCACGTCACCGTGGTAACGGCCTCCTTCCAGCTGGTCGGCGCCTTACTTTCAGTTTGAATGTAACCGTCACACCAGTTAGACTGCATTTATTTTGTAAAGAAACACTACAGGAAGCAGATTTGACCCTAGCAGTGAGAGACAACAACAATAACAACAACAACAACCCGACGACATCTGGAGCCTTAAAGTTGAAACGTTGTTTCTGAGATCACATGAAGCCACTGCAATAAAAGCTTGTGGCAGAGCCAACGCCTCGTGTCTGCTTCCACCAACCACTGGGGTTGTTCTCCTTAGAAGCTCTATGGGAGTCACCTAGAACCATTGATCATCAGGACAACCAGCGTGACTCACCTAGAACCTCATAATAACCAGAGATGTGAAGTATGAACCCAGTAGAACCAAGAACATCTGGCATGACTCTAGGTGATCGATGTAGAGCGGAATCCATTACCAGTGGGAACCTATTATAACCATTAAGTGTCCAGTTAACCCCACTAGAACCAGCAACCAGTGGATAGCGAAGGCAGATAAAAATCACTAACCCTTGTTTATTTTCATCTTATTTTAATTTATCTTATTTATCCTTCACCAATGGACCAAGTCAAATTCCTCTTTGTCCAACATGTGGCAATAAATGGCTTCTGATTTTGATGCACTGTCGACCGCAGGAGTTGACGAAACTAATTCGCCATCCTTGCTTACTAACGGGCGCGTTGGGTTTCATTCCAAAGCAAACCTGAGTCCAATCAGTGAGGTAAAGACCTTTTTTCTTCATATCGATTCGTTTTGCGCTGACAGCAGCGCCGTTGTTCCGTTTGGTTACCGCTACTACTAGTCCCAGAACCAGCAAGGGTCCGGTTGACCATTAGAACCAGCAAGGGTCCGGTTGACCCCATTAGAACCAGCAAGGGTCCGGTTGACCCCATTAGAACCAGCAAGGTTGCATCAAGTCTGAAACACAGAACACGTTGCAAACATTTCCATTGACAGCATTATAAACAGGTGAATATGAGGTGGGGTAGTACAATGACATCATCGTGAATTATGAGGGCGACCATGGCACATGGGGTAGAGAGGGTGTGCTGGAAACTCCAGGGTTGGCGGTTTGAATCCCGGCTGCTCCATGTCCCATGCCGTAGTGTCCCTGGGCAAGACACTGCTCCCACTGTGTGGGACGGGTTAAATGCAGAGAACAATTTCCTGTATGTGCAATACCTGTCAATAAAGATGGCTGCTGCTTCTTCAAACGGGTGGGCAGGTGTCCCTCTGTGATGACATCATAAACAGGGTGACTCACTTCCCAAATCTGATCTTGCTGCTATTTATGAACCACATGGGTCATCACGTCCACATAAGGCAAAACTCTGAATATCTAAATAAAGTAGACAATACCGAATACCTGAATAGAATATGACTAAATAAAGTAAAGAATACCAAATGAAACAAAATAGAATCAAATAAAGTAAAACAGAATCAAATCAAATACTATAACATACTTAAACAAAGCTAAATTAAATCCAAATTTAAAAAAAAAGAACAACTAAAATATAATATAATGTAATTAAAGTACAGTTATAATAAATAAAGCTCCTCTTGTTTTGGATTTGATTCATGACGCTTCGCCGTCGTGACGTCACGCTACTTCCTGTCTCCACCCGTTTGCAGCCATGATGGTGGGTAGATGTCTTTTCTCTTTTCTCCTGCTCGTTAACGGGCCGTCAGCGTGTATCTGTGCTCAGTAAACTAACGGCTGTGTGTCCGTCTCTGCGCTCTCTGTCCGCAGCAGGAAGGGCTGGACGACGGACCCGACTTCCTCTCCGAGGAGGACCGGGGAGTGAGTGCTACCTGTCTGTCTGTCTGTCTACCGGTCTGTCTGTCTACCGGTCTGTCTGTCTGGCTACCGGTCTGTCTGTCTGGCTACCTGTCTTTCTGTCTGTCTGTCCGTCCGTCTTCCAAGGTGTCGGAACCCTGCCCGGCTACAGGCCGCTAGCTACCAGGCTAACTGAGCTAACAGGTTCCGCTGTGCTAGCTAGCCACCAGGCCGTCACATGACGCCGTCTGTTGCTGTTTGGATTAATTTAGTTCGGTTTATAGTCTCCCGACTAGAACAGCGCGATATGCTGGTCCTGGTCCTGGTCCTGTGACCCGGTGAGACGCTTTGCGTCTGCGCTCATTAGCTAATAACCAGAAAAGTCCATTGAGAAGAACTACAAACATGTCGGCCAATGAGCTAGCGTAAGAAACTGAGGAAGAGATGAGTATTACTGAATTACGGAAAAAAGACATTATTCCCATGTACATTGAGCTAATTGATGACACATAGGGTAATTATTATTGACCGATACCCGTGAGTTTGGTGCATTATGGGATATGTGGTCTCTCAGCAGCCGCGGGCAGTGAACGTGGACCTGCAGACGGACGCCACGCTGCAGGTGGACATCTCCGACGCTCTGAGTGAGAGGGACAAGGTCAAGTTCACCGTCCACACTAAGGTGTGTTGATCAGTGAGGACATTCTCTCATGGTCATGTGACCGCCTGATGCATCGTGTACTTCCTGTCCGCACAGAGCACGCTGCCCAACTTCAAGCAGAACGAGTTCTCGGTGGTCCGACAGCACGAAGAGTTCATCTGGCTGCACGACTCGTTTGTGGAGAACGAAGAGTACGCTGGATACATCGTAAGAACCACAGGCAGAGACGGACGGAGGGACGGACAGACTGCCGGATGCCATTCTCCTGACTTTTGCATTGTTTTAGTGTTCTAGGCTTTTTTCTAACTGTTTTTAATAATATTTTTTTCTATCAAAGTTATAAATCCTGCTAGTAGTTTTACTACTTTAGTACAAAGAGCAACAATGATCTCTGTTGTTGTTGTTGTGTAGATTCCCCCAGCTCCTCCCCGACCAGACTTTGATGCGTCCAGAGAGAAGCTGCAGAAGCTCGGGGAAGGAGAAGGCTCCATGACCAAGGAGGAATTCACCAAGATGAAGCAGGAGCTGGAGGCGTGAGTCACTACCGGCTAACGTCTGACCCCCCAGTGACCCCGTCTACCCGTCTGATCCCCCTCTGACCCCGTCTGCCTGTTCTCAGAGAGTACCTGGCTATCTTCAAGAAGACCGTGGCCATGCACGAGGTCTTCCTGTGCCGCGTGGCAGCTCACCCTGTCCTCAGGAAGGACCTCAACTTCCACGTCTTCCTAGAGTACAACCAGGACGTGAGTCACAAATGACACACAGACACACACCGGCTGTGTTGCAACAGTCCTTTCCTCATAGGAAGGTTCCTCGCCATGATGAGAGCTGTTTGAGTTCCTAATGCTAAGGAAAGGAGCTTCAATGCTTCCTTACTTAGCTCCTTTAGGGGCCACTGGAGCAGCCTTCACCAAAGCAAAGGAGATAATTCCTTTGCACAATGCCTTGCCGTGACTCTGTCCGGCCCCTCGTCTTATCCGCTCATTGTCTGGCAGGTCAATCTAATGAATCATAAAAAGTTATTTCAGATATGAACTTAACATCCATTAAGAGAATACACACTAAAATGATTAGTAACAAACAGGAAAATGGCTTAGGAATAGGTCATTTCTCTTTTTTGTCACATGGTGTGTGGTGACCTTTGCCCTCTCTGACAGCTGAGCGTCCGAGGGAAGAACAAGAAGGAGAAGCTGGAGGATTTCTTCAAGAACGTGGTGAAGTCGGCCGACGGCGTCCTGGTGGCCGGAGTCAAGGTGGCATTCAGAGTTCTTCTCTATTCCGCTGACCCGACCATCACATCTTCTGTCTCCACGGTGACGCTTTCTGTTTGTTGTTCAGGACGTTGACGACTTCTTTGAGCATGAGAAGACCTTTCTGTTAGAATATCACAGCCGAGTCAAAGACGCTTCGGCCAAATCCGACCGAATGATCCGCTCACACAAAAGTAAGAGAGGAGCTTGTTTAATGGGGGGGTTGTGATTCAAATGCTGCCCAGGTGCATTGTGGGACTAAGTCAGGCGTCTGTCTTCAGATGCTGCGGATGACATCAACAGAATTGCCTCGTCTCTCTACACATTAGGAACGCAGGACTCCACAGACCTCTGCAAGTACGATCCATCCTCTGCTTTCTCTTCAAAATCCCTAATTTCCCTCCTCCGAGGACGGAACAACATTACAGAGTTGCTACTATCAGTAATTGCATCACCTGTTTCAGGTTCTTCCTGAAAGTGTCCGAGCTGTTTGAGAAGACGAGGGTAAGTTGTCGGACCACACGAGGTCTCGTGTTTGTCCCGAGCAGCATGTTGTACACCGCGGACCTTTGAAGCTTCCTGTGGTTCTTACAGAAGATTGAGGCTCGAGTCGCAGCGGATGAAGACCTGAAGCTCGCCGACCTGCTGAAATATTATCTGAGAGAGTCGCAAGCTGCAAAGGTCAGACACCGTGCATGCTGGGTAAATCTGTGTTTGACTTGATGCCAACTTAACCGTGGCTCTAATGTTCGGCACATGTTGGCACCAACTTCTCCGTGCATGTTTAGGAAGGTGCTCGTATCTCGGTATAGCCCAAAATCACCAAGGAACCTCCGAGGGTTCCTCCTCTGACGTTCTCCCTACAGAGGATGTACGTTCTATTCATACGACAAATGATCAAATGGAAGCACCATCCACAGGAGTGGGGAGGGAAAGCACAAAGACTTTAGGCCGTAATAATAACGTGATTTAATATAATAATGATAATAGCAGCAGCAAGTGTCCAGATAGAGCCATGGAAACCTGTGAGGAAGATCAAATATTCTGTGGAAGAAAGGAATTTATTATAAAGGAAAGTGAGCGAGAGAAAGAAAGGAGCTGTGTGTCCTACGGGAAATACCCACAGCATTAACCAGCAGATCCGCCTATTTACTGTACTAGTTCCTGTCCAACCTCTAGTTAGATACTTAAAGGAAAGGGGCCTCTTTTGTCTCAAGAAGGACGCATCGTACAGCCAATGAAAAGACAAAAAGATACATCCAGTCCCTGTGTAACAGTAACGTCTGCAGGTTTAGATTGAATTATGCAAATCTGTTTATGCTTTAATTACTGTCAGCAATACTTCTAGTGAATACCTCGGTGTCCCTTTTATTAGAGTCCAAAAATAACCACCTAGTACTCAATGCCAGTGCTTCTTACAGTGCTTCGGACCTTTGGGGGGAGCGTGCGTGTGTCCTGGTGGTTGTGTTGAACACTGTGCTGGTGTGGGTCTGCAGGACCTGCTGTACCGGCGGAGCCGGTCTCTGGTGGACTACGAGAACGCTAACAAGGCCCTGGACAAGGCTCGAGCCAAGAACAGAGACGTCCTGCAGGCAGAGACCAGCCAGCAGCTCTGTTGCCACAAGTTTGAGAAGATCTCAGAGTCCGCCAAGCAAGGTCTGTGTAGTCCGCTCACACTGCTGGGAAAGACCGCTCTACTCCATGTCCCTCGTGTCCCTCATGTCCCTCATGTCCCTCATCTCCTGTTGCAGAGCTCGTAGACTTCAAGACGAGGCGAGTGGCGGCTTTCAGGAAGAACCTGGTGGAGCTGGCAGAGCTGGAACTCAAACACGCCAAGGTAACTAATGACCTCTTAGATGCTCACCGCAGGATGGATGGATGGATGGATGTGCAGCATTACACCTGTCCCTCTCCTTCCGCTAACCTGTGCCTCTGACCCCGCCCCCTCACCTGCAGGGGAACCTCCAGCTGCTGCAGAGTTGTCTGGGTGTTCTGAAAAGTAACACTTAACTGTTCGACACTGCCCAAAACCAACCAGACACCCCTCCATTTTATAACCCCGCCCACATCAACTGGACACCTGTTGTGGGCGGAGCCTGGGCGGACGACTGACTGAAAACTGTGGATTGAAGAGAGAACAGACCGGAAGTCTGTCGTCCGCACATCGTCCTCTTCGTCTTCATTCTCCTCCTTCCAATCCTGTCTGTCCCAACAGCACCTGTACTGGTCCATGATCTCACCTGTACTGGTTCCACTGGTCCATGATCACACCTGTACTGGTTCCACTGGTCCATGATCACACCTGTACTGGTTCCACTGGTCCATGATCACACCTGTACTGGTTCCACTGGTCCAGCAGGATCAGCGTCTTTGTCTTTAATGTCACAGAATCGACTAAACCAATTCATGTTTTTATCCAACAAAGCCTTCCCAGTCCAAAGGTTCTACTGGGGGATACTGGACTGGGACCAGTATCCCCATCTCATTATCAGTGTGAATAAATTCAAGTTTTCCCCCCAGTGAACTAGAACATCTGAAGGAGGAGTTGTGTGACTGGTGTTGGTCAGGTATTGGCCCTGACTCATTGATGCCAGTCTGCTCCTTCTGCAGGAACTGATTCCTGATGGGCTCAACAAACATCTCACCACCTGCTTTGGTTTTCTGAGTCTTCTATTTCAAATCTACAGAAGAAGACAACTTGTCTCTAATTATCCCTAAAGCTCTCGTGACGCGTCACGGTCTTGTATTTGTAGCTGATTTCATAAAATGAGCTTCACTACATGTGAAGTAGTTTCATGTAGAAAGTGATTGAGGATGAAAGGAGACAAACATCATTTTTCCTTTTGTAATTATCAAGTTGTCATTTGATTTTCACGTCTTTCATGAAAATAAGACCTCAGACTAACTCGCAGAGGTGTGTGTCACTCTGTCCTCCTGTTGTCGGTCTTATTTTGGCGCTGCGTGTGTCTCTGGGGTGCTTTTATTGTGTTGGTGAAGTTCCTGTGCTGCTGAAGCGTGATGTCACTGAGCTGAACAACCTGCTATGTTTATATTAGTTAACTCACTAGTACATCTCTGATCAGCTGTTTGTTGCCTTAACGTCCACAATTTGTTTTTAACGTCACACTATAAGAATGTTTTTTCACTCATGTGACCAAAGCTTCCATTTCTGATTAAAGATGGAGATGAAAAGAAATAAAAAGAGACAAAGACGATTTATGAAACTAACGATATTTGGGTTGTAATCCATCCGCGTCGCTCTGAGACTCTGAATAAAACTCTACGGACACTTTTCTTACAGTGCTGTGTTACTGCTGTACTCTGGGGGGGTAAAAATCCTTTATTGCCTCACCCTTCTCGTTCTTCGTAACCTGACCCGTACCTGCTGGTGGCACAGCCCCCCCTTCACCTTCACTCGCCTGTTGGACCCCACCCATCCTCTCTTCACCCCGTCACACACAAGAGCGACCCGCTGGGCCATATTCAACCCCCCATCCACTCCTCCTCTCACCTCCTCACCCACCAGACTGGCCCCATGTGGACCGTCTCATCCTTCTGTGGGACCAGCTGTCCGAGCAGAGACCTTCCTTCCTTCCTTCCTTCCTTCAGCCTGCTCTTAAGCTACGGCCTCCTGCTCTCCGTCCAAAGCCTGAAAGGTGACCGACAGGAAGAACAGCAACTCGCACAGAGGACCTTCTGGATCAGAACCCACCAGCGCCTCCTCCAGAACCTCTGAGGAGAGACACGGTCTTAAGGTTCAATGTTTCAATTTGTTTAACTGTTATTTAAAGAATATAACGTGGATTCTTCCCTTAATTCTGTGTTACACATTTAATAACTTAATTGAAACACATTAACATTTTTGTTTGATTTGGGGTCTTGGTAAAATTCAAATAAGATTCAGTGTGAGTGGACAGAAGGTCTGTGACCTCTGAACTGATGCATGGTGTTCCTTAGATAAACATGTTCAGGATGATTTGTGAAGCAGAATCTGGATATTTCCCCACAGAACTCAGGTTTTATTGCTTAGGTGTAAACAAAGTTTGAATTATGAAGGCCAATGCCATCTCCCTCTCTGATGTGAGGTGACCAGTTCCTGACAAGGGGGGCACAGATTGTGACACCTAAGCCTATTTAACTGGAAGCCAGAGGAAGAGTTCTTGAGCAGATTGATGCATGACTTATGTGTTAAAGCGCTTTGAGTGGTCGGAAGACTAGAAAAGTACAGTCCATTTACTATGTTCAACTCGTGCTCCTGCTTCCAAGCATTTAATAAATGTCCTGTTCAATGATTTCACACTGGTGGTGAGTAAAATGTGTGTAACAAGGGCCAATAAGACCTCATTGCCATTAACTTTTAACTTCAACAACTCCATAATTCTGACTACGGCACCTATCTGGAACCTGTTACAGGTGCGTTGGATGCTGTTGTTAAATAATCCCATCTGTCTAGTGTGATCGAAAGTGACCTGCGATGAGAACCGAGCAATTTTTCTTCACTTTTGACCCTTTCTCCGTTCCTGTGGGGGCTTCTTCAGGCGCAGCATGTGGTTTGTATGTTGGATCCATCACGTCACCATTATCTCCCTTCTCATCAGTTGATTCCTGCTCCATATGTTCATCATTGTCCTCCTGGTCATTAGTTTAAAATGAACTCACGGCCTCCTGTGCAGTGTAGCGCTTCTCTCTGAAATGCCCAAAGAGCTTTTCCTCCGCCGCTTCCGCTGCCTAGCAACCTGCTGCCTAGCAACCTGCTGCTTAACAACCTGCTGCCTAGCAACCTGCTGCCTTGACTGTAAAAGCCAAGCTGAGAAACTAAAAACGGAGATAGAGATGGTAATCTTATTCAATTTAATGTAGGAAGATATGCTTCACCTCCGGAGCATGATATATTTCAGTCTCTGAGAAGAACATTTTTGGTTATTCTAAATTAAATTGAAATGGTTGAGCCCTGAGTTAAAAGTAATATTCCAACCTTAAGGCAGAGGAAATCAATCAATACATTTAATAAAAACAACAGCAGCAAACACATTTAACAACTTGTATACACAGACTCTGTAAGTGGTGTCGAAGGGTCAATAATGACCCGGAACCAAACTCATCTGCGTCACAGGCTTTTATTGTGAAGGTTGTGGTCGGATGTCCTCGTTTAAACGTCATAGTGAAATGAAGCGCATGCGCAACGGGTTGAAAACGGAACACGGGACCTTCGCGTTGCGTTAAGATGAGCTCCATTGGTACCGGGGTGAGTGGATCTGTGTTCTAACCCGATTCTCTGGTTCGGAGTCACACTTTGATCCAATTGACTGGAGATATCCCGCCTTTATTTAGCCAGCTAGCTCCAGCTACTGGTCAGCTAGCATGTTAGCCTGCTGAGTCACGACGAGGCCTGCTGGTCGCAGCTAACGCTAAAGAGAAATTAAAAGTAGAGTTGGAAGTTTAAAAAAATGTATCTTATGTTCTTGGGTGTTTTTAAAACTATCAATTCATAAGTATCTCGCTGTGGGGACATTGCATTGTGGAACGTTTTAGGAAAAAGTTACACGGGGGAAATCACCGATGATAATTTGATGCTAACAGCTAGCAGTACACGCCGAACTCCCTTCAGAAAACTGATTCAAGAAGCCCCGCGTGTCGGCTGTTACTCTTTATCGACCGGTTCCGCCGAAATATGTTTGCTTCTCAACACCGTTAGATTAATTGTTAAAGCGGTACCTATTTATTGACAATTATGTTGGACATACAAGGAATTTGTCACTGGGTGGTGAAAAACAAGTTATCGTTACATTTAAAACAGGAACCCTCCAAGCTAGTGGTTTCTGAAAAAGTACCAAAATAAGAATCCGAAACTTTTATCAGGGAGAAACAGAAAGTCTTAAGTCTTTCTGTGGATCAATGGTCATCACTAACCTTTCTTTTGAGGTTTAAAATGAAAATATCTACGCAAGTTTGCTACTTTTCTGCATATTTCTGCCGAGCTGCAGCAGTCTTGGGACCGCCCACAATTGCTCCCATTGGTTGAGAGGCCTGATGACACAATTAATTAGGGCTGTTGACATAAACAATTTTGGGCCCGAAAACAAAATAACTTTTTCCCATCAGGAGAAGATGCGGTGGCTCCGGGATGTTTTCGTTTTAATAGTTGGAATAGTCGTGGAATGATAACCCGGTTTTGCAGATGCGGCATTTACTTTTTTGTTGGGTTTGCTGATGACATTTTCCCAGACTGTTGAAAGTCTCTTTTGCTTTTTTCGCCTCTCCAACGCTCCGTTCCTCCATGATTTAAAACAAAAGAAAATCCTTTCCTTGATGCATGTAGACAATAGAAGTGATAGCGCCCCCAGCACTTCCTGTAGTGTATTGCAATGCTGAATGAAAAGGACTCGTAGCTCTGAATCTTTTTCTAATATAACAAAATCTGCATCAGTGATTTTTCATAATCAACGCCAACTAATCGTTCTCCACCTGTCTGTGTCCTGCAGTACGACCTGTCGGCCTCCACCTTCTCTCCAGATGGGCGCGTGTTCCAGGTGGAGTACGCCATGAAGGCTGTGGAGAACAGCAGGTGAGAGAAGCCCAGAAAAAGGTGGTGTTACTTCAACGTCTGAACACTGAGACTAAGTGTGTGTGTGTGTGTGTGTGTGTGTGTGTGTGTGTGTGTGTGTGTGTGTGTGTGTGTGTGTGTGTGTGTGTGTGTGTAGCACGGCAATAGCTATTCGCTGTAAAGACGGAGTTGTGTTCGGGGTGGAGAAGCTCGTTCTGTCCAAACTGTACGAGCAGGGATCCAACAAACGTATCTTCAACATTGACAGACACGTCGGCATGGTAACCACACAAACGCACACTTGAGACATATGTCTTCCAGTTTCTTTTGGACCTCTTCATCTCCACCCCTGTCTGTCTCTCTTCTCTAACCCCCCTGTGTCTCCCAGGCGGTGGCAGGTCTGTTGGCTGATGCTCGTTCCTTGTCTGAAGTAGCGAGAGACGAAGCGTCCAGCTTCAGATCCAGTTATGGACACGACATCCCTCTAAAGGTTTGTCTGTGGTTGTGAGGACCGTCTGCAGGGAGTGATGCTAAGCTAACAGTGTTTCCTATTGTTGCAGCACTTGTCGGACAGAGTGGCCATGTACGTCCACGCCTACACGCTCTACAGCGCCGTCCGGCCGTTCGGCTGCAGGTGAGTTTCTGACTGAGCGCGGTGCGTTCAGGGACCAACCGTAAGAAACCTGTTAACACTGAAGAGCAGCTGCTGACAGGAAGTGATTATGTTGTCACCCCACAGTTTCATCCTGGGATCGTATGACAAAGATGATGGTCCTCAGCTCTACATGGTCGACCCATCCGGGATCTCGCATGTAAGTCAGTCTGCACGCACACACACATACATTAATACTTCCATTGATTTCATCCAGTTGAGCAGACTTGATATCAGCAGGGACGGATGATGAGTCAGATTTAGCAAATTAGGCCGAACTTGCTGTGATGTCACTTCCTCTTGGCTGTCTCACCAATCCCTGAGCTGAACTCTTTCTCTCTCACAAACGCGTGCACACCGGTCTGTCTCTCTGTGATTGTCTTAAAGTAAATCTGTTGGTCTGGTATCTGGTCCAGTAAGTGGTCTGTATCTGGTTATTCAGGGTTACTGGGGTTGTGCCATTGGAAAAGCAAAACAAGCTGCAAAGACAGAGATT
This sequence comes from Gasterosteus nipponicus, assembly GCA_014132575.2. Taxonomy (NCBI): domain Eukaryota; kingdom Metazoa; phylum Chordata; class Actinopteri; order Perciformes; family Gasterosteidae; genus Gasterosteus; species Gasterosteus nipponicus. The sequence continues at coordinate 13,782,349 of BMAF01000013.1, read as the reverse complement.
GAAAAACTGCAGGTGAGTTTCAACAGTTTGAATGGATCATATCAGGCTGTTATGATATCAATAACATTGATATTCTTCTGTTGCGTCTCAGATGAAGGAGATGACCTGCAGAGAGCTCGTCAAAGAGGTCGCCAAAATGTGAGTCAACATTCAAACTTAACTTTCAGGGTTTAGAACTATTGGGGGGGGCTTTAAATACAGAGAATGTCATCATAGGGACTAATAAAAGATACTTTTCGCTCACATTGGGGTCATATGCATTCCATAAACCATGTAATGTCCTAAAAACCGTATATAGTTCTGTTAATTATAGGGCTGCAACTAACGATTATTTTGATAATCGATTAATCGGTCGATTATTTCTTCTATTAATCCGATTTAAAAAAAACGGACGTCTCTGCGTGCGTCATGTGACTCAACAACTGCCGGCGCTGCTGGCTGCTCTTTCCTCTACGTCGGCTCGGCGCGCATCTCCACAACTCATTGAGTGACGTAATAATCACGCGCGACTCAACAAATCGATAATGAAATTCGTTGCCAACACTTTTAACAATCAAATTTTATTGATTTCATCGATTCGTTGGTGCAGCCCTAGTTGACTATACTAACTACAGTTATTCAATGTACTAATACTGAACGTCTGATGTCAAAATAGTTTACCGTTACAAGGGATTGAATGTTTGTTGAGTGGTTGTACTGCAGTATTTGTCCCTCAGTTAGAGGCTACAGATGTACTCATGACCTCAGGAGCAATGCTGCCTTCAGGCGTCTCTGTAATCCTCTACCTCTGGTCTCAGAATCTACATCGTCCATGACGAGGTGAAGGACAAAGCCTTCGAACTGGAGCTCAGCTGGGTCGGAGAAGGTACTGTCAACCAATCACGGCTCTGCTGTGGCCACTTCCTGTACACCTCCACAGAAATCAATAAATACTTGTACTGAGTTCTCTGCTCACTGTTGCTTGTTAAGCCTAGTTTATGCTTCTGCGTTTTCGGAGAGACTCAAGGACACACAATTTTCTAGACTAGCGTCAAAAGCTACGCAGCCTCTTGCAGCCCGCAAGGCTGCGATTGGTCTGCTATTCCAATATCTGGTTGCGCATTAGGCGCCTCAATAACATGACAAATTAATACGAGACATAACTACTTGTATAAGTAATTTATTGAAGTTTAAACCTATTTAACAACATATCACCTGCACAAAAAAACCTGCCACGACCACAGATCTCTCACCGCCGCGCTCTCTGCGCAAAGCGGTTTACATGAAGAATAGAATATTCGTTGACAGCCCTACTAACTACGTCCTTTACGGAGTCTCACGTCTCCGTTTTCACAGCACAATACGGCCGTTATTAAAAGGAAGAACGTTTACGAGAGAACGGATCAGACTGAAGAGCTTTTAAATATGAGCGCTTGTACAAGCCGTCATTGGCGGACTGTGAGGACGCCGGATGGCCTCTGATTCATGGAGGGAGATCTCCACCAAACGAGGGGGACAAAGTCGTGTTACTCCACCTGTTGTTCTGGAGGTGAATTGCTCTGCAACACGATTGCGCGTAAAGACGCAGACTCACGCGGCAGCCTTCAGGCTGAACTCCTGTGATGTCACTTCCTCTTGGCTGTTGGACCAATCCCCGGGCTGAACTCCTGTCTCTCTCGCACACATTCACCCGTCTGTCTCTCTGACTGTGTTTGTTTTTCTCAGTGACAAATGGACGACATCAGCTGATTCCTGAAGAGGTGAGACAAGAGGCTGAGAAGTACGCAAAGGTAAGGCCCCTTAAATGACACTATTGTGCTACTGTGCGTGAATGTAGAGCCTGGTGTTCCTCCTTTCAGAGGGTCGGCAGTTTGATCCCAGGCTCTGCTGCTGTGCATGAATGGTTGTTGACATGTGCTGTGAGGTGGAGTCCAGGTTTCACTACTCCACACACTGCCCACCTCAGTCCGCTGATGTTGTTGTCGTTGTGTTCTAGGACTCTCTGGAGGAAGAGGATGACTCTGATGAAGACAACATGTAACTCTTCATCCCATTGTTTAAGTGTTGCAGTTAAACCTTCATGTTGGTTTTTGTTTTAAAAATAAAGAAATCGACTAACTTTGTTTCTGTCGTCAGTTAACTGCATCACCTACAAGTACCTCTACCGTAGTACACAGCTCTGTATCGAAGTACCTCTCTGAGAGACATCTGACAGGTACTTATTGTACTGCACTGTATTGTGGTATGCTCCTCCTGTTATGTCCCAAGATACTTTGCAGAGGATCTGGGCGGTGGCATGTAAGTCAACGCCTACACTCTACAGCGCCGGCTGCAGGTGAGTCTCCAACTGAGCGTGGTGCGTTCAGGGACAAACCCCAAGGAACAATGTTGTCTCTACAGTTTAATCATGGGATCATGTGACAAAGATGATGGTCCTCAACTGTACATCTACACCTCGGGCGACTGCGCTCTACTACATACATGATGAGAGTCAGATAGGTTTCGCAAATTAGGCTGAACTCCTGTGATGTCACTTCCTCTTGGCTGTCTGACCAATCCCTGAGCTGAACTCTTTTCCTCTCACACAAACATGTCTGTCTCTGTGATTGACATTTTCCTTTTCTTATTGTTTACTAAGGGACATCAGCTGATTCTGAAGCGCTGCGAGGATGAACTGAGGAGAATGCAAAGGTGAGACATGTACTAGGGCTGCGCACGGCCTCAGGCGACTGCGCAATTCCTCGGCCGACTGCGCTCTACTACATCAATCAATTCTACCACTTTTACTGATTTAACCACTAAGACATTGAGTTGAGTAGACTTGATATTGGCAGGGACGGATGATGAGAGTCAGATAGGTTTCGCATATTAGGCTGAACTCCTGTGATGTCACTTCCTCTTGGCTGTCTGACCAATCCCTGAGCTGAACTCTTTTCCTCTCACACAAACATGTCTGTCTCTGTGAGTGACATTTTCCTTTTCTTATTGTTTACAAGGGACATCAGCTGATTCCTGAAGCGCTGAGAGGATGAACTGAGGAGAATGCAAAGGTGAGACATGCGCTAGGCTGCGGCCTAGGCTGCGCAATTCCTCGGGCGGCTGCGCAATTCCTCGGCGACTCAGCGCTCTACTACATCAATCAATTCTACCACTTTTACTGATATCGGCAGGGACGGATGATGAGAGAGATAGGTTTCGCATATTAGGCTGAACTCCTGTGATGTCACTTCCTCTTGGCTGTCTGACCAATCCCTGAGCTGAACTCTTTTCCTCTCACACAAACATGTCTGTCTCTGTGATTGACATTTTCCTTTTCTTATTGTTTACTAAGGGACATCAGCTGATTCTGAAGCGCTGAGAGGATGAACTGAGGAGAATGCAAAGGTGAGACATGCGCTAGGGCTGCGCACGGCCTCGGGCGACTGCGCAATTTCTCCGGCGACTGCGCAATTCCTCCGGCGACTGCGCTCTACTACATCAATCAATTCTACCACTTTTACTGATTTAACCACTAAGACATCGAGTTGAGTAGACTTGATATCGGCAGGGACGGATGATGAGAGATAGGTTTCGCATATTAGGCTGAACTCCTGTGATGTCACTTCCTCTTGGCTGTCTGACCAATCCCTGAGCTGAACTCTTTTCCTCTCACACAAACATGTCTGTCTCTGTGATTGACATTTTCCTTTTCTTATTGTTTACTAAGGGACATCAGCTGATTTCTGAAGCGCTGAGAGGATGAACTGAGGAGAATGCAAAGGTGAGACATGCGCTAGGGCTGCGCACGGCCTCAGGCGACTGCGCACGGCCTCAGGCGACTGCGCAATTCCTCGGGCGACTGCGCAATTTCTCCGGCGACTGCGCTCTACTACATCAATCAATTCTACCACTTTTACTGATTTAACCACTAAGACATCGAGTTGAGTAGACTTGATATCGGCAGGGACGGATGATGAGAGTCAGATAGGTTTCGCATATTAGGCTGAACTCCTGTGATGTCACTTCCTCTTGGCTGTCTGACCAATCCCTGAGCTGAACTCTTTTCCTCTCACACAAACATGTCTGTCTCTGTGATTGACATTTTCCTTTTCTTATTGTTTACTAAGGGACATCAGCTGATTCTGAAGCGCTGAGAGGATGAACTGAGGAGAATGCAAAGGTGAGACATGTACTAGGGCTGCGCACGGCCTCAGGCGACTGCGCAATTCCTCGGGCGACTGCGCAATTCCTCGGCGACTGCGCTCTACTACATCAATCAATTCTACCACTTTTACTGATTTAACCACTAAGACATCGAGTTGAGTAGACTTGATATCGGCAGGGACGGATGATGAGAGATAGGTTTCGCATATTAGGCTGAACTCCTGTGATGTCACTTCCTCTTGGCTGTCTGACCAATCCCTGAGCTGAACTCTTTTCCTCTCACACAAACATGTCTGTCTCTGTGATTGACATTTTCCTTTTCTTATTGTTTACTAAGGGACATCAGCTGATTCTGAAGCGCTGCGAGGATGAACTGAGGAGAATGCAAAGGTGAGACATGTACATTTAACCACTAAGACCGAGTTGAGTGGCGACTAGGTTTCGCAATTCTGAACTGGCGACTGCGCACTCGGCTGGATTGCGCACTCCTCGGCGACTGCGCATTCCTCGGCGGCGCAATTCCTCCGAGCGCGCTCTACTACATCAATCAATTCTACCACTTTTACTGATTTAACCACTAAGACATCGAGTTGAGTAGACTTGATATCGGCAGGGACGGATGATGAGAGTCAGATAGGTTTCGCATATTAGGCTGAACTCCTGTGATGTCACTTCCTCTTGGCTGTCTGACCAATCCCTGAGCTGAACTCTTTTTCTCACACAAACATGTCTGTCTCTGTGATTGACATTTTCCTTTTCTTATTGTTTACTAAGGGACATCAGCTGATTCTGAAGCGCTGCGAGGATGAACTGAGGAGAATGCAAAGGTGAGACATGCGCTAGGGCTGCGCACGGCCTCAGGCGACTGCGCACGGCCTCAGGCGACTGCGCAATTCCTCGGGCGGCTGCGCAATTCCTCCGGCGACTGCGCTCTACTACATCAATCAATTCTACCACTTTTACTGATTTAACCACTAAGACATCGAGTTGAGTAGACTTGATATCGGCAGGGACGGATGATGAGAGTCAGATAGGTTTCGCATATTAGGCTGAACTCCTGTGATGTCACTTCCTCTTGGCTGTCTGACCAATCCCTGAGCTGAACTCTTTTCCTCTCACACAAACATGTCTGTCTCTGTGATTGACATTTTCCTTTTCTTATTGTTTACAAAGGGACATCAGCTGATTCTGAAGCGCTGCGAGGATGAACTGAGGAGAATGCAAAGGTGAGACATGTACTAGGGCTGCGCACGGCCTCAGGCGACTGCGCAATTCCTCGGGCGACTGCGCAATTTCTCGGCGACTGCGCAATTCCTCCGGCGACTGCGCTCTACTACATCAATCAATTCTACCACTTTTACTGATTTAACCACTAAGACATCGAGTTGAGTAGACTTGATATCGGCAGGGACGGATGATGAGAGTCAGATAGGTTTCGCATATTAGGCTGAACTCCTGTGATGTCACTTCCTCTTGGCTGTCTGACCAATCCCTGAGCTGAACTCTTTTTCTCACACAAACATGTCTGTCTCTGTGAGTGACATTTTCCTTTTCTTATTGTTTACAAAGGGACATCAGCTGATTCTGAAGCGCTGCGAGGATGAACTGAGGAGAATGCAAAGGTGAGACATGCGCTAGGGCTGCGCACGGCCTCAGGCGACTGCGCAATTCCTCGGGCGACTGCGCATTCCTCCGGCGACTGCGCTCTACTACATCAATCAATTCTACCACTTTTACTGATTTAACCACTAAGACATCGAGTTGAGTAGACTTGATATCGGCAGGGACGGATGATGAGAGTCAGATAGGTTTCGCATATTAGGCTGAACTCCTGTGATGTCACTTCCTCTTGGCTGTCTGACCAATCCCTGAGCTGAACTCTTTTCCTCTCACACAAACATGTCTGTCTCTGTGATTGACATTTTCCTTTTCTTATTGTTTACAAGGGACATCAGCTGATTCTGAAGTGCTGCGAGGATGAACTGAGGAGAATGCAAGGTGAGACATGGACATCAGGCGACTGCAATTCCTCGGGCGACTGCGCAATTCCTCCGGCGACTGCGCTCTACTACATCAATCAATTCTACCACTTTTACTGATTTAACCACTAAGACATCGAGTTGAGTAGACTTGATATCGGCAGGGACGGATGATGAGAGTCAGATAGGTTTCGCATATTAGGCTGAACTCCTGTGATGTCACTTCCTCTTGGCTGTCTGACCAATCCCTGAGCTGAACTCTTTTCCTCTCACACAAACATGTCTGTCTCTGTGATTGACATTTTCCTTTTCTTATTGTTTACTAAGGGACATCAGCTGATTCTGAAGCGCTGCGAGGATGAACTGAGGAGAATGCAAAGGTGAGACATGTACTAGGGCTGCGCACGGCCTCGGGCGACTGCGCAATTCCTCTGGCGACTGCGCAATTTCTCCGGCGACTGCGCAATTCCTCCGGCGACTGCGCTCTACTACATCAATCAATTCTACCACTTTTACTGATTTAACCACTAAGACATCGAGTTGAGTAGACTTGATATCGGCAGGGACGGATGATGAGAGATAGGTTTCGCATATTAGGCTGAACTCCTGTGATGTCACTTCCTCTTGGCTGTCTGACCAATCCCTGAGCTGAACTCTTTTCCTCTCACACAAACATGTCTGTCTCTGTGATTGACATTTTCCTTTTCTTATTGTTTACAAAGGGACATCAGCTGATTCCTGAAGCGCTGAGAGGATGAACTGAGGAGAATGCAAAGGTGAGACATGCGCTAGGGCTGCGCACGACCTCAGGCGACTGCGCAATTCCTCGGGCGACTGCGCAATTTCTCCGGCGACTGCGCTCTACTACATCAATCAATTCTACCACTTTTACTGATTTAACCACTAAGACATCGAGTTGAGTAGACTTGATATCGGCAGGGACGGATGATGAGAGTCAGATAGGTTTCGCATATTAGGCTGAACTCCTGTGATGTCACTTCCTCTTGGCTGTCTGACCAATCCCTGAGCTGAACTCTTTTCTCTCACACACACCCCTGCTCTTACATCTCTCTGATTGAAGGTCAGCGACACTACACACTCTTCACCTGATGTTTGTTTGTTTTCAGATCAATTCGCAGGAGGAGGAGTCAAATGAAGACCTAGTTGAAATTCTTCCACACATTGTTATTGTTATGCATAGTTCAACCACCACGATTTTCATGATATTCAATTTTGAGAATAAAAAAAAATGAAAGTTTCTTGAACACATTGTACTTTATTGATGTCCGTCTTAATGCCACACGCTGCTGGATAAATTGAAGTCTGTGCTACAAAGATAAACAAATCAGTTTGAACACGCTCTAAATACAGTAACCACAATTCATTCCTGCATGCAAGCATCATTACTGATCATTGACCATCTTGCTAACAGTTTGATTAGTTTGTTGTGTAGAAATACCTCCCCTCCCCCTCCCCGCCTCCACACACAAGACATGGTGACATAGGACATGCCGCTTTGCCGTCACTCGTACGGTTACATAAAGGCCAACTTGCTCCATTTTTAACGGAAGTCTTTTGAACGGCTAGTCCTGACCCACCTGAAGACCCTCACTGACACCCTCCTGGACCCCCTGCAGTTCGCCTACAGAGCCAACAGGTCTGTGGACGACGCTGTCAACATGGCCCTCCACTACATCCTCCAGCATCTGGACTCCCCAGGAACCTACGCCAGGATCCTGTTTGTGGACTTCAGCTCTGCTTTCAACACCATCATCCCGTCTCTGCTGCAGGACAAACTCTCCCAGCTGCACCGCCCGACTCCACCTGCAAGTGGATCACAGACTTCCTGTCTGACAGGAAGCAGCACATGAACAACCTGGAGCTCAACGCTCTAAAGACAGTGGAGATGGTTGTGAATTTCCGGCAGAACAGAGTCCCACCCTCCCCCATCACCCTGTGTGACTCCCCCGTCACTATTGTGAACTCCTTCCGTTTCCTGGGCTCCATCATCACCCAGGACCTTAAGTGGGAGCTGAACATCAGCTCCATCACCAAGAAGCTCAGCAGAGGTTGTTCTTCCTGAGGCAGCTGAAGAAACTCAACCTGCCAAAGACGATGATGGTCCACTTCTACACGGCCATCATGGAGTCCATCCTCTGCTCCTCCATCACCGTCTGGTACGCTGCAGCCACAGCCAAGGACAAGGGCAGGCTGCAGCGTGTCCTCCGCTCTGCAGAGAGGCTGATCGGCTGCAATCTGCCGTCCCTGCAGGACTTGTTCGCTTCCAGGTCTCTGAAGCAGCTAAAAAGATGGTAGCCGACCCCTCTCACCCCGGACAAAACCTGTTTGTGCCCCTTCCATCTGGCAGGAGGCTGAGGTCCATCAGGACTAAGACCTCCCGCCACACCAACAGTTTCTTCCCGTCGGCAGTCGGGCTCATCAACAGAGCCGGACCCTCACTGACTGACTCTTGACATTCCACACATCACTTTACTGTCACTTTCTGTTCGCTGGTGCACTTTATTTTTTTATATTTTAAACTTTAACTTGTATTCCTTTATTTTAAACTTCTCCCTCACTCCTCCGCTCTCTTCACTGGTACCGGTGGCTCATCCAGTTCTAAACATGGTGCTCAGGTACCATGCTGTGAATGGATGGGGTCCAGCTCACATCCAGGACCTGGTCCAACCCGACATCCCGACCCGCACTCTCCGCTCTGCATGTGATAAACTGCTTGTTCCTCCTCACTGAGAGCAAAACACTCGACTAGATCTCCACTCTTTGCTGTCCTGCTCCTAAAAAATGGTGGAAGGAGGTCTCTGAAGACATCAGGACCACAGAGAGCCTTCACATCTTCAGACTGAAGACACACCTCTTCAGACTCTACCTCCACTAACACACTAACTGTAGCACTGACATTGGTTCTTATCTACAGCGAGTTGTAAATTGGCTTATTTAATGAAATTGCACTTTCTTGTTCTTCTGAGTTTGTTATTGTCGCTTTGGATAAAAGCGTCAGCTAAATGACATGTAATGTAAATGTAACTAACCCATAGCCTGTTGTCTTGTCGTCCATTGTCGTACTGTCTGCTGTTACGCACCAACCGCCAAGTCAAATTCCTTGTATGTCACATATTATGGCAATAAATGTTTCCTGATTATGGGTGGTTAGTTGACCGTACTAATATGGCCGCCATGTGCGGACGTTCTATATTTCGCTGTAAGTGATCTAGCCATACATATAATATATATGTGTGTATGTATGTATGTATATATATATAATATATATATATATATATATACATATATTTTTTCTATTTCTACCACGCACGTAGCCGCGTTGACGTACGAGCTTCTGTCAGCTGTGAAGGTTTGTGAATTTAGTTTGGTGTGAAGACGTTCAGCCCGTAGGGGCGGGGCTTCCTGCGTGTACGTAGCGACACGAACTTCCGCTCAGCCAATGATGACGGGTCGTTTCCGCGCTCAGCCGATTGTAACCCCCATTGGCCGGTCCTTCGCTTTAACTTACCTCTGATTGGATAGTTACCCGACTGATGCCGTCATTTCCCTTGTGGCGCCTCGTTCGCATCCACTAATGGCGACCCTAGCGGAGGCACGTCGTATTAGATTCGAGGGATCACCTGACCAATCGGATTTGTCTCCTGCGAACGCCACTGTCAGCGCAGCCAATCACGGGTCGGGAAACAGAACTCGGACTCAACAGCTTGTTGTTCGTGTATCGCTTTGCGACCCGAGCTGCGGCGGCCGAATACGTGAGTATGAAGCCCTTCTTCTGCTAACCGAACCCTACCGGGTCGAACCCACTACCGGGTCCAATCACCGGTGGATAAGAGACAGAACCCCGCGTGGACGTCGAGCAGCGGTTGAATTGATTGAAGAAATGTGGAGCTTCTTTGTGGAGCTTCACGTATTAAATAATTTAATACACAACAGTTGTTCTGTCCGGTTTAACAAGGTCCGGTTCGGTCCGATAGGAACTTCTTTTAGCCCGTAAACGGAAGCTAATGTCGCTGCTTGCCGAGTCCACCGTGGAGCCACCGGACGGTTTAAATCTCCTTGCGATCCCAAAACTAGCTAACGATAGTTAGCTAACCGCTGCTAGCTTCACGAAGCTCCGCTACACGCACGTCGGTACCGGGAATCGGTCTTGGATTTACCCCCTGCTGGTAGCTAGCAGCCGTTCCGTGTGTTTGGGGTGGGGGGGTAAAGTTAGCACAGCTAGCCGAGCTGTGATGGCGACGTGACTCAGTGGAGCTGAGAGGAGCGGGAACACACGTCCGGTTCCCCCGCGGGTCCGTTGGTGAAACCGGCGACACCGCGTTCAGCCGCAGTAACCAAAGTTAGTGGCGGGCATCTAGCTGGTTAGGTTAGCATTATATAAACAGTACGACACCCTGTGTGGCTAGCTTAGCTGTGTCAACGGTCTGTTCTCTGGTTAGCTTAGCATCATGTTAACGTCCTGTGTCCCTTCCAGTGATCCACTATCTTCCGAGCTGGACCTCCTCAAATTGACGTGAAGATGAAGGTGAGTATTTGACCGGCGTGTCGAGCCTTAAAGTGGACCCGGTCTCTCTCAACCGGTTCCAGTCCAGATACGACTGCTCAAGCAGCAGTAATAAGACCGAAGATGTAGATTTTGGTCTCCTGTAAAGAGAACTTTAATTATAATGTTTCTCTGCTGAACCTTTTGGCTTGTCTCTGAAACACAAACAAAGATGGCCGCCGCTCTTGGAACCTGTTGTATGGTGGAGGTCAGATTTAGGGTTGAGGTCTGGACATGGAGATGAGTTCTTCAAGGTGCAGCAACATTGAAGCCAGGACCCTGTTTGGGAGCCAGACACTATTTTGAATGTTAAAGTCTAAAACGTAAAATAATCTGAATCCTGGTGCGGCTCAGACTAAACCTCTCCCATCATCACACAAGACTAGCTGAACTATTGACTATGTTTGGCTTAGCTAAGCTGCTGTCTGCTGCAGTGCACTCTGGGAGGGTCGTGACGTCACTGAGGTGTGTTTCAGGCAGCAGACGAGCCCCCCTACCTGACCGTGGGGACGGACGTCAGTGCCAAATACAGAGGAGCCTTCTGTGAGGCCAAGATCAAGACGGTGAAGCGCATGGTGAAAGTGAAGGTGAGACCCTCCAGAACCAGGTCACTGCTGTGAGCAAGAACAGCAACGTGGAGCGGTCACATGTTTTCATGTCGGTGTGTGTCTCTCTTCAGGTGAACCTGAAAGGCGAAAGTACGACTCAGGTGGTCCAGGATGACCAGGTGAAAGGAGCTCTGAGGGTGAGGTGATGCTGAGCGTCTGAGGTCCAAGGGTTCATTAGCTCATGAAGGTTTCTTACTGAGCAGCCAAGAGTCCTTAATGGGAGCTGCTTTAGTAACTGTCTCAGCAAAGATGCTTCAAGGTGAATAGTCTCTCTGGTGCTCTCTGCCCCGCTGCTGCGAGCGCCGGACGGACATCTCCATGTCAGTGTGCAACTGCCGTGCGTGGAGAAAGAAAGATACATACATGCATACATACATACATACATACATACATGCAGCATGTTTCTTCTGATGGAAACAAGCCCTTCATTTGCGCGCGTGTCCCCGTCCTTCAGGTGGGCTCCACGGTGGAGGTGAAGACTAACGAGGGTTTGTCGAGCGAGGCCGTCATCAGTAAGCTGACGGATGCCAGCCTCTACACTGTGGGTGAGTCTCTGATTGGTCCACTGAGTTCTGTGCCTCCTGGTACACTAAAAGGGGCACATTCAAGTGCTACTTCTGGGCTGCACAAATGAAACCTTTGGTAGCTCTGATTAAGAATATTGAGGTAGTCATTGCCTGCAGCAAAATACAGGCAGCTTTGGGGTTTCCAAAGTTAATTTCATTATTAACGAGCATTGATGAAGACCGGCTTTAAAAAGTGGTCCGATGTGGGACTGACTGACCTCCACCAGCGATTTAATGAGGACAACATCAAGACATTTGAGCAGCTGAAAAAGGATTTAAATCTCCCTGAAACAGATTTCTTCCGATACCTTAAATGGAAAGTAATTCTTCAGGCGTCCAAAAATATTTGCCAAAATGGCCCAACACATTCCAACTTGTGCTGGAGGAAGTGTGGAACACATGCTGCCAATCACACACATGTATTCTGGCTTTGCCCTAAACTAAGTGCGTAGTGGGGAGATCTTCCAACAGGACATCAACACGGCCCCCCAGTGAGAAACTCCTTAACTCTCAGATCTACGACGCGTCGCACACTCTCTGAAATCACGTGCAATCATTGCTGGTGCTGCGATATTCATTTTACATATAAATCCTCTGGAAAGGGGGGCGGGGCTTATGCAGCACGCCACAGACACAGAGCGACACCGACGCGAAGAGAAGCAGTGAAACCAACGAAGCTAAAGTCTCACCTAAAACAACAACCATCCGCCCGTCTTTAACCTGAACTACTGTTGCTTCCTCCGCCTCTGGGCGGGCGTCCTGCGTTCCCCCCGGGCCGGCCGGTTGTTAGCGGCACCGGGCCGCTCCGTCTCTCCCTGCAGCCGCGGAGCACGTCGCCCTGCCGGCGGTCAAATCCCCGTTAAACCTCCCGGCTGCCGCGGCGCGCTGGACACGTTTTCCACGAACCCGACTGCATCGCACCGATGGGATAGATTTGCTTATATGGGATAGATTTGCTTATATGGGATAGATTTGCTTATATGGGATAGATTTGCTTATATGGGATAGACTTTTTCACATTCCGATTCTAATGTCTAACTATTCTGACAAACGTTCTTTGTTCTTTGAAATAGCGTCCTTTTATTACTATACTATTATATTGTCATTATTTTATCAGTGGCATAAAATGGTCTGAAAGTTGCAATAATATCGCAATAAACGTAATCGCACAACAAAAATGAGATATCGTGGCCGCCCTACCCGGATCCCCCTGCACATGCATCCAAAACGTATGGAGCAGATAACTTGTTCAGAAAAGGAGCACAAAGACGTGATGAATTTGGACGCAAGGCGCTGCGTCACATGACTCTTCTGGTGACGGAGCCTCATTGCTCTCAGTCAGGAGGAAAACATCCTGCTTGTTTGTTTCTCAGTGTTCGATGACGGAGACGAGAAGACTCTTCGGAGGACGTCCCTGTGTCTGAAGGGAGAGAGACACTTTGCAGAGAGTGAGACTTTGGACCAGCTGCCTCTCACTAACCCAGAACATTTTGGTACTCCGGTCATCGGCAAGAAGTCAAACCGAGGAGGACGTCGCTCGTCTCAGGCTGTGTGAGTACAGACGCATTACCACGACAGGACACATAACCGCCTTCTGTTTACTGGAGGACTGACTATTGGTCTGTCTCTACTTGTTTCTGTCGGCCTGTGTCTCAGGGCTGAGGAGGAGAATGAGTCCTCCTCCAGTGACGACGAGGACGACGACAGAAGACGACTCAACGATGAACTTCTGGGGAAAATCTGCAGCGTTGAGAGCGAAGAGGAGTCGAGTAGCTGGTACCTGGCTCTGGTAAACGCACACACGTCCTCTCTGAGCCCTGTTACCATGGAGACGAGGCTGCTCATCACACACCGGCATCCTTTAACTTCCTCCTGAGTTAGTGACCAAAAAAGTGGCAAATGCACTTTTTCACGTCAACGATCAGATGCATGAAGAGCAAAATGGCCGTGGAAATGTGCGGCGCCTCGCGCCGACTTCAGGGCTGTCGTGCGCCCGTTTCTACAGCTGTTGATTCTTACAGGTGAACAGGGCTCGCAAGTGCTCAAAAAGGATGTTCGAATATTCGCTTTACGTCAGGCTTCATTCAGTGAAAGTTTTCCAGCACCGACATCGACCGCGCCGAGCGAGCTGAGCTGTGAACACGCAACGTTTTAATCAAACCAGTGCATGAAGCTGTTGTAGCCGATCTGGTCTATTTTATTCATGCGATAAACAGTCCGTACAGTCAGGCGCGCGCCCGCTAAGCAGACAGTCACGCATTCAAGTTTTAATTTTCAGTTGTTTTTAACAACTATGTGAATATAGAATATTGGTTGCAGCCCTACAGATGATGTTGGGAAACTAATAATAAATAAATGTGAACACAATTTGTCCCCAGACTGAGAATGTGCACATCTGAGACACATGAACAATTAACACGTGTCTGCAATTACACGAGTGGATATAAACGCATGCATGAAGTGGTGCAATGCACACTGTTAAAACAATGGCTGCTTTAGAACTACTAGACAACACTTCTATGAAAATGGTGCAATAAGGAGAGAGCGCATGTTATAAACAGAGGATTTGCTTGCACATGAGGACAACTGGCTCATCAGCTGCTTTGGGTTCCTCCTCCTCCAACTACGTGCAGAGCGCAGCACAGCGAGGAGGAGGCGCCCGCTCCTCTTACGTTTGCTGCTTATTCCCGATGATAGCGTGCTAAAGAGCACTTCCATCTCACTTTCGGTGAAGTTTTTTTAATTTACCATCTTACTCCTTTTTACTGTCTTTTCTGATCATGGGGAATCACAGGTGCAGCGCTCATTTAAATATTCTGCATATTTAAGTAGGGGCGTGGACAGGGAGGAGTCGGGCACTCCGACATGCGTTCCACGTTGGTTGTGGCGTACGAAGGAAATGTGCTTGGATTCATGCGTTCGCACACATTGATACATCCGGTGTTTTTGTGCGTGGGGAGGCGTTTGGGTTTCATCGTACGGACGTGTTTCAGTAAGAAATCCACGCGGCCCCTGGGTCACATGGCCATTTGTCCCTTCTCCTCAGGTGGTGTCTCCCAGCTGTAACGAGGAGCTGCAGGTGAAGAAGGACCAGTGTCTGGTCAGAGCCTTCAGTGACTCCAAATTGTGAGTCCCTCATTGATCTGTGATCACAGACCTCCTAGCTGGGACTTCCTCCCACCTGTCTCACCTCCTGTCTCTCTTACTGCAGCTACACGGTGGCGAGGAGACACGTCCACACCTTCATCTCCACCAGGTCTGAGTTCTCCAGCAGGAAAGGTGAGGAACTACACCTCCCACAATGCAGCAGGCACAGCAACACTATTGTTCTCCATTTTCCCAACGCTTTCTATTGTTCCTGCTCGCGCCTCCTCCAGGGTTTGAGGCGGCCCAGATGTTCCTGAGGACAGGTGAAGTCCCTGACATGTGGAAAATGGACATGAGTCAGATTCTGGACTCCTCCTCCAGCGATGATGAAGAGAAGGAGAGTGAGGAGGAGGACGAAGAGGAGACGAAGAAGAAGAAACGCATAAAGGAGGAGGTGAGAGCTCACAAGTTGACCTGTCTGTTGATCTCTAGATCAGACGTTGACCCGTCTTCCTCGGTCTGTGCAGCCGGAGGAGGAGGAGCCCGATCCAGAGGAGAGAGACCGCTTCCTGCAGCAGCTCTATAAGTTCATGGAGGACCGAGGTGAGACCAGCAGAAGGTTCTGGTTGTGTGGTTAATCATCAGAAGGTCGGTTCTAACCAGCGTTCTGCCTGCAGGGACCCCCATCAACAAGCCTCCCGTGTTGGGTTATAAAGACCTGAACCTCTTCAAGCTTTTCAGACTGGTCTATCGGCTGGGAGGCTGCCACAAGGTGACTACTGTCTCTCCTGGGTCATGTGACCTGATGATGCTGCTGCTGGGTTCTTGTGATGTCACTTCCTGTTGTTTGTTGCAGATAGAGTCTGGTACCGTGTGGAAGCAGGTCTACGTGGATCTGGGGATCCCCGTCCTGAACTCTGCTGCCTCCTACAACGTCAAGACTGCCTACAAGAAGTAAGATACTCCCTCATCCTCGTTCTTTCCTCCCCCTGGTTCCTCCTGCTCCTCCCCAGGAGCCCCTGCTTTACGTTACGGTCTGCTGGGTCCTCAGGTATCTGTACGGCTTTGAGGAGTACTGCCGCTCTGCCACCATCACCTTCAGAACCATCCATCACAACAACCCCCGCCCTCCCACCACACTGGCCAACCAGAAGCAGGCAGGGGCGGAGCTTAGCCGCCCACCCGCCCTGCCAGAGAACGTGGACCCTGTCAAAGACGCGTTGGAGGAGGCAGAGAGTGAGAGCGAGGAGGTGAAGGACAGACAGTCGTCTCCGAGGGTGAGACGCCACCTTTACTTGAGGTCACGTGATCACTGGTGTCAATTTAATGAGACTGAATGTCTCTCCCTCTCATTCTGTCTCTTCCCCCTTCTCTGTTGTAGGGGAGGAGGAGGTGTGTTAGCAGTCAGCTGACTGCAGAGAGCGGTTCTCCCTCCACACCAGACAAAGGAGGAGAAGATAACAGTGAGGAGCAGAGGGAGGTGAGGAGACGCAGCAACAGACGAATGGACGACTCCGACAAGGGGTCTGAGGAAGAGGAGGAGGGGGAGGGCGATGATGATGATGTGGAGGACGACGACGATGATGATGATGATGATGATGATGACGATGATGAGGATGACGACGATGATGAAAGAGGGATGGCGAGAGAAGGGTGAGACTGAAATATTTCAGCTTCTTAGTGAATGAACGAGACGTCTTGAGATGATCTGAGATGTTGGCTTATATAGACCCTATATGTGTGTCAGCTGTGAGGAGGAGGAGGAGGAGGGCGACTCTGTGACGGGGACGAAGGTGCTGGTGAAATACGGCAGAGGGAAGACTCAGAAGATCTACGAGGCTCACATCAAGAAGACTGACTTGGACAATGGAGAGCAGTTCTACCTGGTCCACTACTACGGCTGGAACGTCAGGTGGGCCTCACGCATGTCTAAGGCCGGCCCCCTACGCCCCCTTAGCCAATCATAACAGGGATGTGGGAGGGACTCGTTAGACGAGTGGTTGAGATAAAGTACCATGTGACCTGCATGACGAGTCTTCATTGCATGATTTTCATTTAGCTGAAGCTTTTATCCAAAGCGACTTCCAACCTGTGAAAAGAAGCAAAACAACGAGAATCAGGAAAGTAACACTTCGTCCATGTTTGGTGGGTGGAGGTGTGTGTTTAGCTTTAACTTCCGCCATTTATGAGCCAGGGCATCAAACAGTCGGCACGTGTTGTCACGGTAACTGCTTTTTTTATGCGATATATTGCACCAAAATGAATTGCAATAAACAATATTGTAATTTACAAACCATTTTTTTGCCACTGATTACAATACAAGTGCCCTCTTACAAAGACCGTGTTATTCTTTATTTGGAATCGGAATGTTTCAAATATAACACATGTAGTATTTTAGGTTAACAAAAAAAGTGCACGGTTGATTATAATATAGTGCACCGAAAGTGATCATGTTCAAGTCAAAGGTGTGAAAATAAATTCTGTTGACACGACTTGACGCTCGATGAAAAATTCCTACCGGACATTTTATACCATTTGAACCGGAGTACTGCACAGCCTCCGGATTCTCCTTCTTACACCGGGGTTGATGGTGATTGGCTACAGCTGTGCTGACCACACCCCCTGCCGGGAGCCAAAGCGGATTAGAGATAAAGTATATTTACCCCAAAGGGTAGAAAGTAAAATACAGCTTTATCACCAACAATTGGACATCAAATGAACTTTGAACTTTCTGCCCTCAGGTACGACGAGTGGGTGAAAGCCGACCGCCTCATCTGGCCCCTGGAGAAAGGACGCCAGAAGAGACGGAGAAAGAAGGTTAAGGTGTGAAACCTGTGATGTCACTTCCTGTTAGCTCACCAGGATATCGCCGACGCCATTACACACGGTTTTTATTCTCCAGTCGGGACAATTTTCTGTGTGTGGTTACCTGATGACTAAAGTGAAGTTTAGCAACAGCTCACTGAAGGTGGACCGACCTTTTAGGGTGGTACGACCCACTGACCCGTAGGGTGGTATGACCCACTGACCCGTAGGGTGGTACGACCCACTGACCCGTAGGGTGGTACGACCCTGAGGACCCGCAGGGTGGTACGACCCTGAGGACCCGCAGGGTGGTACGACCCTGAGGACCCGCAGGGTGGTACGACCCTGAGGACCCGCAGGGTGGTACGACCCTGAGGACCCGCAGGGTGGTACGCGACCTGAGGACCCGCAGGGTGGTACGACCCACTGACCCGTAGGGTGGTACGACCCTGAGGACCCGTAGGGTGGTAGGACCCTGAGGACCCGTAGGGTGGTAGGACCCTGAGGACCCGTAGGGTGGTAGGACCCTGAGGACCCGTAGGGTGGTCTGACCCACTGACCCGTAGGGTGGTCTGACCCACTGACCCGCAGGGTGGTCTGACCCACTGACCCGCAGGGTGGTACGACCCACTGACCCGCAGGGGGGTACGACCCTGAGGACCCGCAGGGTGGTACGACCCTGAGGACCCGCAGGGTGGTACCACCCTGAGGACCCGCAGGGTGGTAGGACCCAGTGGGTCGTACCACCCTACGGGTCAGTGGGTCGTACCACCCTACGGGTCCTCAGGCTCCTACCACCCTGCGGGTCAGTGGGTCAGACCACCCTACGGGTCCTCAGGCTCCTACCACCCTGCGGGTCCTCAGGGTGGTAGGACCCTGAGGACCCGCAGGGTGGTACGACCCTGAGGACCCGCAGGGTGGTACCACCCTGAGGACCCGCAGGGTGGTAGGACCCTGAGGACCCGCAGACAGTTTGACACTGTCTGTCCCAACAGAACAAAGATGAGCCGGAGACAGAAAGAGATGAAGACAAGCCTCCGTCAGCAGTGTTGAAGCCTCCGGGAGCCAAGCGGGGGCGACCCCAGACCGGGACGCCACCCGGTGGCTCAGCGGGACACAGCGTCTCTAAGACGGCGAGCAGCGAGGGGCGGTCCAACGGCCGGAGCAGCCGTACGGAGATGCCTTCCAACATGGCCAACGGAGACAGTAAGACTCCGCCCAACTAGCTTTCTTTTTTGTGTGACTGTCTTTGACGTGTCCCCCTACCTGCAGACACTCCTCGCAGGAGAACCAGGAGGACGTCGGGTTTGTACGACTCCGATCAAGCGTCTAACGGTGAGATCACTCGCTCTTTTTAAGACTCCTACTTGTATTTTGGGTTTCACATGCTTTTCATTAGTCTCGTAATATCGAACTACTCTGCTGCTGTCTCCCTGCAGAGGATTCTGGGAACTCCTCAGACGACAGCGAATCAGAAAGCCCGCCTGACAAAAAGCCGTCGCCACGGCAAGGGCGGACCGAAGGCCCGTCCTGTAAAGAGGAGGAGGGGAAGGGGGGGGAGGAGGAGGAGCCAAGTCAGGTTGCTGACGTTAAGACGGCCGCCAACAACAACACTGTCGCCACGGCAACAGCTGGTCAGACGCCTGTTGCCATGACACTGCAGCGCCCCATCATGCCTCAGGAGAAAACCGACAAACTCCTGAGCCAATTAAAGAAGGAGGCGGAACAAAGGGAGGAGCCAACAGTAGAAGCTGCCATGTTGCTGGTTCACCTGGACGAGGAGATGTCGTCTGTCCAAGACTCTGACCACTTGTTTCCTGCACAGGAGGTGTTTAACAAGAGGCCGTCTCCTCACGCCATCACGTCTCCTCCGGATGCCATCAGGGCGTTTCTTGAAGAGAATGTGTCCTCTCCTCAGCCCGTCCCAGCAGAGGAGGAGGACAGCAGGTCCACTCCTCTGTCCTCTCCCAGGGTCAAAGGTCGCAGGGCCCTCAGGGAGACAGTCTCCGAAACTCCTCCCAGAATCTTCCTCAGCACCTGCCCTGCCCACAAGGAGGCGTCTCCTCCTTGTGGCGTCCTGAAGAGACAGGACGAGCCCATGGTGGTTCTCCACTGCCTTCCCACCCAGCGCCTCTCCCCCGAGTCTCCCACCGCAGATTCTGACACTGACTCTGCCACCGAGGAGGAGGAGGAGATTCCTGAGAAGAGGAGCAGCTCCACATTAAAACGAAAGGCCGCAGAGCAGCGAGAAACTGACAAGAAGCTCCGCCCTGAAAGGAGACAGCTGGAGGCCCCTTGTCCCGAAACTCCCCCAGTCCCTTCCAAGATGGCCTTAGGAGCTTCGCCCAAAGGACTCCCCTCTCCTCTCCACAGGGCGGAGTTAGAAAAAAGCGAGGGAGCGATGAAGGCAGAAGACTGGCCCCGTCTAGAGGACACGCCGAAGGAGGGGTCAGAAGAGCTGCTGATGGGCGGAGCCTCTAAAGAGTCAGAGGTGGCTCCTGGGACGCCTGCCCCAGACTCCTCCCCCACTGAGGAGGTGGAATTGCAGATTGGTCCGGAGGCGCTGGTCTGCCATGAGGTGGACCTGGACGACCCGGACGAGAAGGAGAAGCCAACCGCCCCGGAGCACCTCCTCCTGATGATTAGGGAGCAGCAACTAGCCCCGCCCCCTAAAATCATCCACGCCTCTCTGCCCTCCCCCCACCTCCCCCAACCTCAAGTCATGCCCTTCTTGCCTGAACCTGCACCCTGCACCGCTCCTAGCCCCGAGGAGCTCCACCCCGCAAGGAGCACTGGTGGGGAGGAGAGAGGAGAGCTTCAGGGAGACTCCAGCCCCGGCTTTGATGGCAGCGCCTCCTCCACCTTTGTGGTGTCTCTGCAGGAGAGTAAGGACAGAGGTGTGTGTGTGTGGGGTGGGTGGGACTTATCACCTAGTTCTATTGGCTCTTTTGAGTGGTTCTTGTCTGTAGAGAGTAACCTGTGTGACCTTTGACCCCTCAGGTCAGAAGCGGATGCCGGACTGTAACTTGAGCCCAATGGCCAAGAAACAGAAACGCAACCAGAAGAGACTCAGCACACCTGGGAAGGTGGAGAAGAACGGAGCAGGTGAGCACGATGTTGCTGCATGGTCACGTGATCTGAGGCTGACCCGCCTAAGAACACCTACTTCCTGTTTGAGTTTTTACAGTAACTTAGTATAATTAAGTCTCCTTCTCCCCCAGGTAACAGCAGTGACAGTGAGGACCAGCCTCGTCTGTCCCAGAAGTCTCGTTTTGTTTTGTCTCCTTCGTCTCACAGCAAAGACAAACACACCTTCTCCCCCCAGAGGGCCTATAAGTGGACCTTCCAGCTCGGTACTTCCTCGTTTCCTTTAATCACTTTGCTGCTGTTGGCTGCATGTTAACCCCCCCCTCCCCACACAGACGAGCTGGACAACATGTCCAGCACAGAGAGGATCTCCTTCCTGCAGGAGAAACTGCAGGAGATCAGGAAGTACTACATGACCCTGAAGTCGGAGGTGGCCTCCATTGACAGGCGGAGAAAGAGACTAAAGAAGAAGGAGAGAGAAGGTAGGCCCCTCAGTGCATGCTGGGAGATGCGGTCCATTGGCCATGTGACAGTTTCCTTTCAGTCATTGTTCTTTGGTCCCTTAGTGTCCCACACCACGTCCTCCGGCTCCTCGGACACTGGCATGAGTCCGTCCTCTGCATCGCCCACTCAGAGCACCGTGGCTGTGGAGTGCAGGTGATGACACGCCCAACGATGAACTTAGACCCGCCCCTCTGACCTGGAGAGTTTATCACATGGCCCCGCCCCCTCACCAAGGAGGCAAAAAGATCAGCCGTCTGTTCAGCCGGCACGGAAGACTCCTCCCCTATCTCGGAATTTCAAAGTAAAGTGACAGGTTGTTTGAGGTCACTGGTTTGATATCTTAAAGCAGAAAATCTCATTATGCAAAATTAGGTTTCCTGCTGTGATTTTGTTTGTTAAAATTTGGTCACATTTGAGGTAATATGCTTATTTATTCAGTACATTTTTTTAAATGGAAGATTGAAATAAACGTATAATTTAGTTTACTTGTAACCTTTGGTAAACATATGATTTAAGCTGAGTTATGAGGAGCTACACTGATTAGTGAAGGTTGAAAACTAAGTTCTGGTTTTATATTTGATCTTCCGTATGCACCTCTCTTCTTCTGTGGTGCCTCAGACAGACGGCGGCTTCATGGATCTGTTTTGTAAATACCAGCTCTGGGTACACGTGTGTTCGAGGACATGGTTTTACATCTTGTAAAGAATGATTTCTAATATTTTTAAGCGCAGGCTGTCCTATAATGAACTCCTTTTTTATGTAAATATACTAAAACTGACCTGAGAACAGAAGCCGTGTTGGAACTGTACAATAAACAGCTCTTTTGTTTCACACTGTTCCTTCAAGTTCTGAACACAGTAACCGGTTTTATTTCCAGAAGAAAAACAGTTCAATAATGATTCTACATAAGTCATTGTTTAATTAGTCCATCCATGATGCTTGGTTTCACATTAGAGGTCAGTGCAGCAGTCCGGCCTTGGCAGCCAGGGCCTCGTTCTGCTGGATGTGGTACTCCTGGAACCTCATGGAGATCCGCTGAGTCATCTTCAGGTACTTCTGCAGACACGATTCCGAACAGCTCGACTGAAAACATGTCAAAACAGCCCATCAGAATTCTGACTCTTCAAAACGTCTGCAAGGTCACGTTAAAAACGGGGTCAACAAGGAGAACACGTCATTAATGCAATAAAATGTTTGAATGCAGCTTTGTTTCCTTCCCGGTGTGCGTTGGCCACTGAAGCCGCCGCTTGATGCAGAGCGAGACGGTAGCTGAAGATGGAGGGAGCTTTTTCCTTTGGAGGTAAAACAAGCAGGAATTCCTCAAAAGACAGCGGTTGGAAAATGTTCTGGCTAAATGTGGGCACTTAAAACGACAGCAGGAAGCGTTGCCAGTTCAACGCGATCACATGGGTGAAGTTTGTCTAAAGTGTTCTAAACTTGTTCATTTGTCACAAAAAAACGTAATCGCGATAAATGAATTTCAAAATGTGTGATTAGTTAATACAGCCCTGCGATTTACTCATTCAGTCTATTTTGAGGAAAAACGTGAAATAAATCCTCAGGTGTGAATATTTTTGGACGTTGTCACTTACTGTACGTCGCTTTGGATAAAAGCGTCAGCTAAATGACATGTAATGTAATGTAATGTAATGTTGTCATGGCAACGTGACATGTGGCAGCTGTGCATTCATATTTACACTATTTAAACACCACCGGGTGACGTCAGTGAGTCCCTGGGGTCCCTAAACCGGTGATAACCGGAAGTGAGGAGATGAACCGCCCACCTCTTCCGGTTTCACCTCCCTGGTGGTGAAGTCTTTAACGCAGTCCATGAAGCAGTTCTCCGTCACCTTGTTGTAGGTCCCCAGGAACTCCTTAAACTGAGACACACGCCACAGTCCTTTACGAACCACGACCACCTCAAGCAATAATCGGATGTGATTGGTTTATTCCGGCTCACCTGTTTGACTTGATCGGACTCCGTCACCTGGACCGCCATGGTTCAAGGGAGTCTGTGGGGCAGTGAACGGAAACCTGTGAATAGTCACCAGCACATCTCGCAGCGACACGTGCGCTCATCTCAGCCGCATCTGTGACGTCATCCATAAAGTTACACTATCGTTATTTTGAATGCAGCGACGTGCCGGTAAAATAAACGTTTAAATGAATGGAGTCTGGTTCAGATGCTAACGGAAGCTGGCATTAGCTTCATCCGGGTGATTTTGGGGTTTAGTTCAACTGTTTCCCCTCCATCATTAATCAAACGAAAACAGAAGACGACCAAAACCGGAGTTACAACCTCACCTGCGAGCAACGAGAGTCTTAAATGTGAAGCTCGTTCGGCGGCTCAAGGACGTGTGATGTGCTGCTTCTTCTTCTGTGGTTTCACTGGCGGTACGGCTTCCGGTGCTCAGTATCACCTACTGTAGCGGAGTGTGTAACGTAACAAATCGAGTTTGTTAAATCAATCAACAGACATTTAAATAATGTTTGGGGGGCACATTTACTTAAATGTTGATCATGTTTGTGATTACTATGAACGCACCACGAAGGCTCGTTTTGTTGGTTGAATAAAGTGGGACGCTAGTTTTATTCACTTTGTTGTTGGTGTCTGGATTTAGAGGCGGAGTGAGACACTCGTCGGGAGGCTTTTTAAACTCTCTGAACCGGAAGTCGGACGTGCGTTGTTTGTTGTCAGCAACCGTTGCTGTTTGTCGTTTGGTCGTTTTCCTTTCTCTAATTCTTTAACGGGATATTTGAACGTTACTTCACCGCCGAAACTCCAGCCTCTTTCAACCGTAAATCTGGTTTCAACGGACCCGGATGTTGTGGGAGCGGGAAATCTAAAATCGGAGCAGATCGCGCGTGTTGAACAGACGTTAAAAGCCCCGGATGTTTGGTCAAGCCGGTCCTCATGAGTCCTCTGACACCGGGGACGTGTTGATCCGGTCCACCCGGACTCCTCACCCGGTACCGCTCCGGATGAGCGACCAGAGACTACGGAGCTCCGTTACCGATGAACTCCGACGGAAACCGGACATGGCTTCTGCTCCGCGGGCAGCAGGACCCTCTCAACCCGGTGAGGTTATTGATCCACTAGTTGAGGTTATTTACCCAATAGGTGAGGTTATTGATCCACTAGGTCAGATTATCGACTCGGGTAAATTTGGATGATATTAGTGGGGTAAATGTATTATTGATAAGACAAACCGATAAGCTGCTGTCATTAACAAGGTGACAGCTCATCGTTGAGAAAAGCTCAATGATCAGTGAGCTGACATGAGGAGACGAGCATGGCTGCTGTACAGCGGAGCTACTGGCGTTGTTGGAAAACTCTTAACAGTAAGATAGTCGTCTTACTACCATGATGCCTCGTCAAGACAGGTGTCTGACTCGAGATATTTTTATGGGTGAAGGTATCTCAAAAAATGTTCTTGAATGGTCTTTGAAGAAACCTACCTTCAACCCAGACAACTACAGACAGACTCTCTTCTTCCCTTTTTGTCCAAAACTCTTGAACGTGAGATCTTTAACCAACTCTCCTCCTGTCTCCACCGTAACAACCTCCTGGACCCCCACCAGTCAGGCTTCAAGGCCGTTCCACAGAGACTGCTCTCCTTGCTGTCTCAGAGCAGCTCCACACTGCTAGAGCTCCTCTCTCTCCTCTGTCCTCGTCCTTCTGGACGTCTCTGCTGCATTTGACACAGTCAACCAGAAGATCCTTATCTCCTCCCTTCAGGAACTTGGTGTCTCAGGCTCTGCTCTCTCCCTTCTCTCGTCCTACCTCGACGGACGCACCTACCGGGTAACCTGGAGAGGATCTGTGTCGGAACCTTGTCCTCTTACTACTGAAGTTCCTCAGGGTTCCGTCCTGGGTCCCCTCCTCTTCTCGCTCTACACCAACTCTCTCCCGCTGTCATTCGCTCGCATGGCTTCTCCTACCACAGCTATGCAGATGAGACCCAACTAATTCTCTCCTTCCCTCACTCGGATCTCTGCCTGTCTGACTGACGTCTCTCAGTGGATCCGCCCACCATCTGAAAATCATCAATCAAATCATCTTGTCGTCTCCCTCCTGGACTACTGCAACTCTCTCCTGCAGGTCTCCTGCTACCACCATTCCACCTCTGCAGCTCATCCAGAATGCAGCAGCTCCACTGGTCTTTAACCTTCCTAAGTTCTCCCTCACTCCTCCACTCCTCCGCTCTCTTCACTGGTACCGGTGGCTCATCCAGTTCTAACAAGAGTCCGCTGAATAATATCATGATGATGAAATCCATCCATCCATCCATCCATTGTCAAACCGCTTATCCTGAATAGTCCATCCCAGCCAATCATGATGATGAAATGATATATATTATTTGTTCTTTTGTTACTTGATTTGATAATATCTGAACCTGATTATTCAAATACAAATGATCATTTGGTCATAAAAGGATCCATAACACGGCTAACTGATGTGTCCACAGACCGAATGAAGAGACCTGGACCACCCAAAGAGATCAGAGAGCCCAGAAGAGTGAGTCCCCCTTTTCTCCTGTCGACAACACTTCCTGTTTCCTGTTGAAGCATAAATAAAGAGACCACAGCTGCATCAAATGATACAGATTATTGAAATAAATGTGTTCATTAATCAATAATCAATTATAAAATGTGACTCTATATCTGAAACTGTCCTTCAGCAGCCCCCAGCAGCCCAGTCCAGTCCAGACAGGAAGCTCTCAGGGGGGACACGGGAAGACCAGCAGCCTGGTGAGACCATCAGCTTCATCAATCAATCAATCAATATATCCGTCAATGAATCAATAAAATAGTCAATCCATCCATCAGTCAATCAATATCAATCAGTAGTCGATCAATAGACTCAAAACTGTCTACGGTTGATTATTGACCGTTTTGAGATGATTTACTAGTGTTATTGATTATTGGGATCTGCTGACTCTGAATCACAGTCATGTGTCTGACGGTTTGGACTCTTCTGCCCGGGAGCCTTTGAGCAACCGAAGCCTGAATCTTTTCGATGTCTGGTGACATCATCACTCTGCTGACATCTTCTCCCTCAGGTCACGACCTTTTGACGTCCCGGTTCCACCCTGGAGGTCGGGGAGTCGGACTCGCGGCTCTGAAACAACGGTGAGTCCGGTTTAGGTTTTAGACTCATTTTATTCTGAAGGAGACTTTGGCTCCTCTGCTGACTCAGCGCTTCATTGGTGTCATGAGTGACCTTTGTCAATAAAGTTCCAGCTGTGATCAAAGAAAGTTGGTCCTCAATATTCTTGTTGTGTGTATTTTACCTTTAAAAGCAATCTGGGTTTCTGTTGATTGAACGTCACTTCCTGTCTATCCTCAGGTCTCACAGCGCCCCTCACAGGAGGGAGGTCAAAGTGCAGCTGTTGGACCCTGGGCCACTCAGGACCAGCTCCCAGAATGCAGTGGGTGTGGAAGGCCGGAAGGAGGCGGGGCCTTTCTCTGGTTTCCTTGGAGATGTCACCGATTTCATCAAGGTAGATCTGATCTCAGAGCAGTGTGTGTGTCTCTGTGTGACTGCGTGTGTGTGTGTGTGTGTGTGTGTGTGTGTGTGTGTGTGTGTGTGTGTGTGTGTGTGTGTGTGTGTGTGTGTGTGTGTGTGTGTGTGTGTGTGTCTCTGTGTGTGTGTGTGTGTGTGTGTGTCTCTGTGTGTGTGTGTGTGTGTGTGTGTGTCTCTGTGTGTGTGTGTGTGTCTCGTGCGTGTGTCTGTGTGTGTGTGTCTGTGTGTGTGTGTGTCTCTGTCTGTGTGTGTGTGTGTGTGTTCTCTGTGTGACTGTGTCTCTCTGTGTGTGTGTGTGTGTGTGTGTGTGTGTGTGTGTGTGTGTGTGTGACTGCGTGTGTGTCTGTGTGTCTGTGTGTGTGTGTGTGTCTGTGTGTGTGTGTGTGTGTGTGTGTGTGTGTGTGTGTGTGTGTGTGTGTCTCTGTAGGTAAACGTCTCACCTGTTCACCTTTGGCTGTGACTCTGACTGCTTATTGGCTCTGCTCTCCTCCAATCAGAAGCCGCTGCTGGAGTCTTCCCTCGCGGTGGTGACGGGTCCTTCACCCGTGACCTCTGACCTCACAGCGTCAGGGCCTCTGCCTCTCCAGGTCACTCAGCTGGACCCGGCAGGTAAACGCTGTTCTTCTTCCTTGTGAAGCTGGTTGAGCAGAACCAGCTCTGGTTTCTTCCAAATCGGTCTTCAGTGTCAGTGTTGTAAAGATGAAACAAAAATGCTTACTGGTAAATACTTATTTAACAACTGTACAGTATGATGGATGTACATGGCCAATAAAGCGGCTTGTGACGGATGGTTGAGGCCACCAGGTGGCAGCACAACTCTCTGAAACCTCAGGGAGGAAACGGGAGCCGAATATTCAGATGTGAAGAGCAAAGATCATAATGTGACTGCTTAGTGTGATTAAATAGAAGGAAGGAGTATCAACATCTGCATGTAATCAATACCTCGATAAGAATTTGACCCTTTCTCTCGCTTTCTCCGGCTCACTTGCCGTCTTGTCAAATGTTGCTTTCTTTCTTTTTCTTCCTTCCACCTTTTCTTTTGTAATTTAATGAGTGCAGCGTTGAGACGATGCAGACCTCCTTCCTGATCTCCTGACCTCTGACCCTTCCTCCTTCATGGTGCGTCTTTTTGTCTCCATCAGCTGGCGTCCTCGGCCACCACCAGCAAAGCTCCCCCATCGCCATGGCGACCTGCACAGTTGCTATGGGAACAACCCGTCATGACCGATGGACAGAGCAAACCAGGTGAGGGGGCAGACAGAGCTGTGTCTCCATGGTTACCAGACCTCTGTATCACTCCTATTGGATGGTCAGAGTGAAGAAGAGCGAGGCTCATTGTCTATCTGCTTTCCTTCCTCGTCCTCAGAGCGCGTCGGGTTTCCACGGTAACACAAAGCGTACTGTGTGTGTGTGTGTGTGTGTGTGTGTGTGTGTGTGTGTGTGTGTGTGTGTGTGTGTGTGTGTGTGTGTGTGTGTGTGTGAGAGAGACACACATTAAGTCCTCAGGGCAGGTTTTGATTTTGATATCTATATTTGTCCCATGATGCATCAGTGTGGTGGTTAAGAGGTCAGAATCTGCCTAACAACATCCAATAATAATAATAAGGGGATGAAACATAATCAAGCAGAAGAAGCTATACAGAGCAATTATTTGATTAATATAATATAGAAAGATAGATGATATATACTTTTAAAATGATTTATTGATTGATTTATTGTCATGGTTACGGCAGCTAATTAAAGAACACACAAAAATATATATATACATTTTGTTGTGTATTTAATCAAGATGCAATTAGATTATAATAATAGAATGTAACTGTATGATACGGTATAATTATCTAGTATATTATTACACTATAATACTGTAATATGAATAAAATAAATTGACATCAGAGCAGATGAGGTCACGAGGTCTGTCACGTGTCTTTTGTTCGATCTGTCACGTGACCCAGCGTGACATTACAGTCTGAAACGGGGCGGCGATTACGTCACTTGCTAAACCAGGTGGCATTCCAAGAGGGCGCACTCCCGCCTCCCCCCCCCCCCCCCCCCCCCTCCCCTCCTCCCCCTCCCCCGCCCTCCCTCCTCCCTCCTCCCTCCTCCTCCCCCCCGCCCCTCCTCCCCCCCCCCCTCCCTCCGCCCCCCGCCTCCCTCTGCAGCAGCAGCAGCGGGAACAATAAGCGGAGAGAGTCGCTCTGTCTGTCCTCCTCCCCGGTACCGGGACCATGTCCTCCTCGTCGCGCAGACAGTCCTGCTACCTGTGCGACCTGCCCCGGATGAGCTGGGCGGTGATCTGGGACTTTACGGAACCGGTGTGCCGCGGATGCGTCAACTACGAGGGCGCAGACCGGATCGAGTTCGTCATCGAGACGGCCAGACACCTGAAGCGGGCTCACGGGTTCCGAGAGGTCCAGCCGCCCCCCGGAGCTCCCCCCCCTCCTCCTCAGCAGCAGAAGAGCCAGCAGCACCAACCGGACGGACCGGGGAGGTCTCAGCAGCCCGGTTTGGACCAATACTCGCTCTCAGATAGCCGGGCTCGGTTCGACTACCGGCTGCCCAACGGAGTCGGACCCAACGGGTTCAAACCGGACGAAGGGCCGCCCGAGCTAAACCGTCAGAGCCCGAACTCGAGGGTTCGGAGCCTCGTTGGGCCGGTGCCGGTACCGGGAAAGATACACGTACCGCCCAACCTGCTCCCTCAGGCGCCGCCGAACGGATCCGGAGGGAAGCGGCCCGCCCCGGTGTCCAGCTCGGACCAGGACCGGGAGCTGAAGGAGAAGCAGCGGAACGCGGAGGTTCTGTCCGAGCTGAGCGACAGCCTGCGGAACCGGCAGGACGACTGGACCGGCAAACCGAAGCCGGTGCGGGACACGCTGCACTGCCTCGCCGGGTGCGTCCCGTTCGACGTCCGCTTCAAGAAGGACCCGCAGCTGGTGGGCCGCGTGTTCGCCTTCGACGCGGTGTCCAAACCGGGTCAGGAGCACGAGCTGAAGATCTTCATCGAGTACCCGTCCGGGTCCGGTACCGTGTTCTCCAGCGCCTCCGGGGTCGCCAGGCAGATGTACCAGGACTGCATGAAGGAGTTCGGCCGGGCTCTGTCCTCCGGGTTCAAGTACCTGGAGTACGAGAAGAAGCACGGTTCCGGTGACTGGCGCCTGCTCGGGGACCTGTTACCGGAGCCCCTCCGGTTCTTTAGGGAGGGGCTGGGGGGCGACATGCTGCCGCAGCCGCACACCGACGGGAGCTTCCCGGTTCTACCCGGCCGGGTTCCGGCATCCGGGAGCGGGAGCAGCAGGACCTGCGTGAGGAAGCGCAGAGCCTCGCCGGAACCGGACTCGGTGGTGGGGGGGGGCGAGCAGCAGTGGACCGGCAGCCAGACGGAAGCGCTGCGACTCCCGTTCTCCGGTCACCCCGGCAGCACCGGGAGCACCGGGAGCACCGGGCTCGTCTCCCCGCCGGACTCGCTGCAGAACGGACCGTCCCCCATGGACGCGCTCGGGAGCGCGCACTCCCTCAACAAGGACCGCGATTCGGTCCACTCCACCACGTCGTCCTCCAGACACACCGGCAGCGGTCCGGTGTCCCCGGCCTCCGTGTCCGGTCCGCGGCGCCTCCTGTCCCGCAGCGGGGACCCCACGGGGGACTCGGACCAGGTGCACGCGCAGAGCGTGCCCGACTGCCCCGCGGCCAACAGCGCGCCGCTGTGCTGCACGATCTGCCACGAGCGGCTGGAGGACACGCACTTCGTGCAGTGCCCGTCGGTCCCGAACCACAAGTTCTGCTTCCCGTGCTCACGCGAGAGCATCAAGGCCCAGGGCGCGTGCGGGGAGGTGTACTGCCCCAGCGGGGACAAGTGCCCCCTGCTGGGCTCCAACGTGCCCTGGGCCTTCATGCAGGGGGAGATAGCCACCATCCTGGGGGGGGAGGTGAAGGTGAAGAAGGAACGGGACACATGAGGAGGGGGGACGTGACGTCATCGTAGCCGACGCAGAGTGACGTCAACACCTTCCGTTTGTAAAACTATTCTTATCTTTCTGTAAAAATGTAGCTGTTAATTTGTTTTTTATTTGACGTTTTTCTACATAAGTCTGTTTTTCTATTATTAGTTTTATTCATATTTGGCTCAAAGACGACAACAAAGATGTTGCAGCTCAGCCCGTTTAATAAAGAACGTTTCACTGACGTGTGGCGCTTCCTTCTTTATGACCTTAAACCTGTTGCATTCTGGGTAAATGTTTATGAGGAGTAGTCAAACGTAAACATGGCCTTTGTTTACGCTCACATTGGACGTATCGCTAGTGTTTTATTGCTGCATTGCAGATACACAAGTGTGCGTGTACAGTGTGAACTGCTGCACTGGTCTGTGTGTGAGAGATGGAGCTTTCATTCACTGCATTATTAGCAGTATCTGCTACATATATATATATAATATCATCTCGGCGCACCCTCTCTACTCCATGGGTGTGTGTGTGTGTGTGTGTGTATATATATATATATATATATACATACACATGTATGTAAGTGTATTGTGTATATTTATACACAACTGTTTTCCTCTTCTTGCTCCTCCTCCTCGTCATGTGGGATGGTTTGGTTACCATGGTGACCTCCTGGATCTCCTCCTCGTCATGTGGGATGGTTTTTGGTTACCATGGTGACCTGGATGGAGGCATCATGCAGTCTTGAATGTGTTAATGAATCTAAGAGAGAAAACGTGAAGATGTGAAATTCTTTTAATGATAAATAACTAAATGACATATGAAGTAGTTGTTCCTCGTGCTGATGGACTCATAGATGTCAGCATCATCTCACTACTGGGAGCAGGAAGTAGAGAAAACGAGGGAGGAGAGGAAAGAAGGAATTGAAGGAACAGAGGAGGAAACGAGAGGAGAGGAAGAGCAAAGAAGTGCCCCCGCCTGTGAATGGAAGCTGCTCTCTCATCCACATCTCAACCACGTTGCCTAGTAACAGCCACAGAGACGGAGAACGTCATTCGACGAGACGGCCATTTTGTCTCAACAACCACAGACACACAATGTGGTGACTCAGAGAGTGTGTGTGTGTGTGTGTGTGTGTGTGTGTGTGTGTGTGTGTGTGTGTGTGTGTGTGTGTGTGTGTGTGTCACGGAGAGAAGGTGGGGCTGATCTGTATTGTTATTGCTGCTGCAGCGACAGTTCGCCATTTCTTATGTGGACATTTTATTTTTAAACCTCTTCCAGTGTTGATGGAAGCAAAGCTGTTAACCTGCATCACTGAACGTCTAGTTTCATTCTTTTTATTTGTATAAATATATAGTACATGCACAGTAGGGAGTATTTGATTTTGCAGCTTTTCCCTTTCAAAGCGAGTCGGAGTCTAATTTTTATTGTAGGTTCTATTCAACTTTGAGTGACTGAATCTAAAACAAATCCAGAAAATCACATCGTAAGATTTAAAACAATATTTTGCAGTTTATTGTATGACATATTTAGACACGAGAAAAGCCAAACTTAATATTTGGTACAGAAACCTTTGTTTGCGGTTACAGACATCATGTGGTTCCGGTCGTTCTTGAGCAGGTTCGCACCCTGCAGCAGGGCCACTCCTCCACACAGACCTTCTCCAGATCCTTCAGCTTTCAAGCTGTCGCTGGGCAACGTTCTTCCAGCACCCTCCAAAGAACTTCTACTGGGTTCAGGTCTGGAGGCTGGCAAGGCCTCTCCAGGACCTTGGGATGCTTCTCGCCCGGCTGTGCGTTTCGGGTTGAGACCCAGCCACGACCCATCTTCAATGCCCTCACTGATGGAAGGAGGTTGTTGGCTGAGATCTGGCGGTGCACGGGCCCATCCATCCTCCCCCCAATGCGGTGCAGAAAGCCTCCCCATAGGATGAGGTGTCCACCTCCGTGCTTCATGGTTGGGATGCTGTTCTTGGAGGGGGGTCGTCGTGGCGCAGGGGGTAGAGCGGGTGCGCCGGGAACCGCTGTGGTTGTTGGTGGTTTGAGTCCCGACTGCCCCATGTCGCAAGACACCTGACCCCTAGTTGACCCGGGCCACGGGTTTAAAGTGTAATGTAAGTCGCTTTGGATAAACGCGTCAGCTAAATGACCTGTAATAACGTAACGTTTAGACCAAAAAGCTCTATCTTTGTCTCATCAGACCACATGACCTTCTCCATATCTCCTCTGGATCATCCCGATGGTCACTGGCATTGTCCGACCTTGGACCTTGTGTGTCCTGCAGGATTTTAATCCATGACAGCGTTCGTGTGTTACTAATGGTGGTCCATTGACCAGGTCCTGTTGTGTAGTTCTGGGCTGATCCCTCACCCTCCTCATGATCATTGATGCCCCACGAGGTGAGATGTTGCGTGGAGCCCCAGACTGACGGAGATTGACCACCATCTTGAATAGCAGCAGTTCTTCTCACCAAGCTGCTGCCTGTTGTCCTGTAGCTCATCACGGCCTTGTGCAGGTCTACAGCTCGATCCCTGACGTCCTTGCACAGCGCTCTGGTCTTGGTCGTTGTGGAGAGGTGGGAGTCTGAGTGTGTGGACACGTGACCTTTATACAGATAACAAGTTCAAACAGGTGCAGTTAATTCAGGTAATGAGTGGAGAACAGGACGGCTTCCTGAAGACAGAATTCTTACTGGTTGGTAGGTGATCAAATACTTATGTCATGTAATAAACTGCAATTATATATATATATATATATATATATATATATATATATATATATATGATTAAAATATGTGATTTTCTGGATTTGTTTTAGATTCCATCACTCTCAGGTGAAGAATACAAATGACATACTCTTACATGCTTTGGAAGAAAACCTGCAAAATCGGCAGTGTATCAAATACTTCTACCCACTGTATATATACACAGAGAATATCGCTACATATGTACAATAGATAGACATATTTTACATATATTTCTTGTATCCGCTCTTACA
Source organism: Gasterosteus nipponicus (assembly GCA_014132575.2). Lineage (NCBI taxonomy): Eukaryota > Metazoa > Chordata > Actinopteri > Perciformes > Gasterosteidae > Gasterosteus > Gasterosteus nipponicus. Next base: position 13,748,563 of record BMAF01000013.1, on the reverse strand, counting down.
CTACTCTCTCTTAACCGGTGTCTTAGAGATGCATCCATCGTTTCCTCGGTTACCCTGCAACCTGCAGGAAGTCTGCAGCCTTCGACCAATGACAGTGAGGGATGGACAAGGAGAGCCAATGAGACGCTGAGGGAGACGGAACGCACGAAGAATCAAGTGAAGATGCTACTGAGAGTAAATCAACACAGATGCAGAACGCAGTAGTCGATCTTTTGGTCCAAAGTCTGACTCACTTTCTTTCGTACAACAGCCAGAAGATTCTCTGAAGACCACCGCATCTGGACCAGACAGACACCCGTCCCAACAAAGCCAGTCCCAGTCCCATCAAGGTCCTTTCCAACCACTCCGGCCCCATCAGTGTCAGTCACGCTCCCAGCAGCAGTTCCAGGACACACTGGTCCAGAGGACACCTGTGGTTCTGTCCGTGTTGGAGGAGGCAGGTCTGGTTCTCCATCGGGTACGGAGACAGAAGAAGGTTCTGGAGGAAAACCTGGATGCCCTGCTGAGAGCCCAAACCGGAGAGGTTCTGCACTGCCAACTGGACGCACTGGCTGCTAACAGGTAGCTTATGCTAGCTGACTGGCTGCTAACAGGTAGCTTATGCTAGCTGACTGGCTGCTAACAGGTAGCTTATGCTAGCTGACTGGCTGCTAACAGGTAGCTTATGCTAGCTGACTGGCTGCTAACAGGTAGCTTATGCTAGCTGACTGGCTGCTAACAGGTAACAGGCAGGACTGGCTGCTAACAGGTAGCTTATTTAGCTGACTGGCAGTTGGAATGTAACTGTATCTTAAATGATTTGTTTTGTAACAGGAGTGGGTAAGTTTAGCTTAGCTTAGTTGGAATGTAACAGTATCTTAAATGATTTGTTTTGTCGGAGAGGGTAAAGAAGGGTTAGACCTTTTCAGACATTGTTAATTCAGACAACTGACTAAAAAAACCAGAATATTTATTCTGAATTACGGTTTTATGGTGGACATCGAGGGGGGACTTCAATAAATAATCCACTGTCCTCTGTCCTCTGCAGAGACTGGAGGGAGGAGGTACGGATCAAGAAGACGGTGGATGCTTGGATCAATACATCAACCAGAGACATCCAGGTGAGCTATTCAAATATTAAATATATATTTGCACATACACATCGTTGAACATCAATGGCCATGATGTTATCGTAACAAATAAACAAACATGATCTTCTCCTCCAGGAGGAGGTGTCCTCCGAGGGGCCTGCGATGACATCACAGCAGAGGGCCGCTGGGAGCTCCGCCCACACAGGTCGGGTGAGGCCGGCGAACGCGCTCAGAGCAACAGGAAGGGAGCGCGCGGCGGGGAGAGGAAGGCGTGGACCGGTCAGTGTGTCCCTTCATTCCAGTGATCTGACTGGTCGAGGACAGGTGAGGGCTCACTGCTGTGATGTCTGTTTCCAGATGCTGGGGGCGGAGCCTGACCCGGCCACAGGTGAGTCGTACCTGACTCGTTTGTACGGCCGAGCTCCGTATGAAGGTCTGAGGCGGACCCTGAAGAAGAGTCCGTACCTGCGCTTCAGCTCACCTGTCTCTCCGCTCAGCAGGAAGCCCCGCCCCCGGCTGGTGGAGAGCGTCACAGGTAGGGCTGTCGTGATCAATAAAGTTCTATTGAATGCAAAGTCTGTTTCTGTAGAGCTCCCTGCGTCTCTTTCAGGTGTGAAAGTGAAGTCTCGTAAGACTCAGACGTCACCTGGGGGACCTCAGGACTGTGACATCATCAGTTCCTGCCAACTGACCTGTGGTGACCTCACAGCAAGCCCAGCTGTCAGAGGCTCCGTTGCCATGGCGATCCCACTGGGTCAGTCAGTGTTTTGATTTTGTATGAATGTGTCACACAAACATGTTTTTTAGATTTTCACAGAGACAGATTAAAGTGTACTGTGTACGAGGTACTTGTACATGCAAGTACGAGACACACCTCACGTATTGTTTACAGCAAGATGTTGTCCGTCCCCCTCAGGACATCCCAGGACAGTCTCGTCCTCCATGCGTCTCGCTGAGCGTCGACAGGAAGTGACATCGCCAACTGTAGCTCCTCCTGCGCATTGTGTGGTCGACGAGGACGACGGAGCGCCTGAGTCACACGTGAGGTTTCTGCAGCTTCAGCATGAGACGGGAAACTACTCGCTCATCTTTCCGGCTCCAGGAGCTCAAACGTTTCGCTCTTGAAGGACATTTCTGTGAGCTTGACCCTGCAGGCTCTGAGTCTGGTTTGGGTCAGGGTCTGGGAAAGTAAAAGACCCTTGATGATATCAGACTGTCCCAGAGGACCCTGCACAAGGCTGGATCAGACCTTAGCTAGTAATACAATCAGATCTAATTCTTCTCATATTTCATGTAGCTGTCATCATACGTCAGGACTTTAGTTTGACGATGAGCTGAAGACATAAACATCAAAAAAGAATGTTGAATTAAGTTGAATTTATTCCACTTCTTTTAATAAATAAAGCTTCCAGGAGGGTCGAGGTCACTGAGGGGGTTTTGTGTTGACAGGGGGAGGAGCAGCTGGAGGCCCCGCCTCCTGCTGACATCATTGAGAAGAGTGAAGAAGAGGACGTCTTTCCTGGAACTGAATTCTTGTCTGTGGCTGATGTCGTACAGGTAATCTTCCTCTTCTCTTCCTTCCTCTCATTCTGTATCTACATTACGCGGACAAGTTCACTTTTAAATGTAACGTTAAGTAATTAATTAATAAGGAATTCACTCCATTATCTACCAATAGAAATGTTATAATATAAAATATAACATCACATTTTAGCTTATGAAATCATTAAGTTACGTTACGTTGGTAACCGATGTTTTTAAATTCACATAAGACGCTTAAACAAAGTGCTCTTAGTGATGACGTTAACATACGACTCACCTGAACCCCCCGGGTCCATGTTCTGTTCTTATGGATCAATATACCAACACACATTATAACAAACACACAACGAGCAGCCCGTCTGTAGTTTATTTACAATGCAAGAAAAAAAGAAAAGGTCCTTGCATACAAGTTAATAAATGTGTTTTTATTGACAACATTGATGGAATCTCCTCTGCCTTAAAATTGCAATATTACTTTTAGCTGAAAGTAATTATAAATTAGTAAAGTATTATAAACTAACTGATTTAATTTATTCTCCGGAGAAGAAGCGTATCTTCCTAAATTAAATTAAATCGTTTTCTGGGTTATAAGGCTTTTATTGTTAAGCTCAACAGGTTGCTAGGCAACGGGAGACGTGGAGGTAAAGATGATGACGCAGACAGGAAGTCCCCGTAGGACAGACCGTCCCATTTCAGAGACCATTCGGTTCAGCCTATGCGTTTGTTGGAGGACCAGCCCAGGTAGACCAGAAGGCTGCTGAAGGCTGCAGGCTACAAGGATGCAGACTAGCGACTTTGAGACACCTTGTGTGAATGAGCTTTAGTTCTACAGCTCCCCCTGCTGGAAACAAACGGAACACCTCCTCCGCTTTCTCCTCTGAACTAAATGTTTAGATCATCAGAAGTAATCAATGGCTCATACATCTACAAACGTATTGATCTCCTCTCATCCTATTGATTCTTTGTTCCAGCAGGAGGAGCTGAGCTTGGAAGGTGAGGAGGAGGTGCAGCTGGATGGAGGTCCGTCTCCTCCTCCGGTTCTTTATCAGGGTCCAGTTTTTCCTCCACAGACCAGATCCGTCCTCCATACGACGGATCAGGTCTCAGTGCGCGACCTCGATCTGCAGAGAGACGTCCTTGAGAACCGGCTGGTGGAATGGTAAGGAACCGGTCTGGGCTGCTCTGAACCGGTCTGAAGCGGTCTGTGCTGCTCTGAACCGGTCTGAAGCGGTCTGTGCTGCTCTGAACCGGTCCGAACCAGTCTGTGCTGCTCTGAACCGGTCTGTGCTGCTCTGAACCAGTCTGAACCAGTCTGTGCTGCTCTGAACCGGTCTGTGCTGCTCTGAACCGGTCTGAACCAGTCTGTGCTGCTCTGAACCGGTCTGAACCAGTCTGTGCTGCTCTGAACCGGTCTGTGCTGCTCTGAACCGGTCTGAACCAGTCTGTGCTGGTCTTAGCCAGTCTGAGCCTGTCTGAACTGATCCGGTCTGTTCAGGGTGGAGCAGCAGCTGATGTCCCGCATGATCTCAGAGATGTACCCACCCCCTCCTTCTGGTCCCACCCAGAAGGGCCCGACTGACCAATCAGAGTCACTGGAGCAGAGCGCCGCCTCAGACACTGGTGAGCCGGTCAGAGCGTTTTCATGTTGGTGCTCTGTCTGATACTTTTGGTGTTATTGTTATTGTTTGTTTCAGCAGTGTTGTTGGTGTTTCTTCTGTCATCATGTTGTTGTTGTTGTTTGCTGTTGTTGAGGGTTCAGTAGCGGTAGCAGGAGGTGGAGGTTTGCAGCTCTTTGTTGACTCCAACATGTCAGTGGACTCGGCTCTGATCCGTCAGCTGGTTAGTGAGGTTCTGACGGAGCAAGTCGCCCTGCTGCTTGGACAGAGGGAATCACTAGACCCGGAACCAGAGCCACCAGAACCAGGTCCAGGATCCCGTGAAGAGGTACGGAGTTTTCAGTCTTCACTGTTTCCTTCATTCTGATCACAAACTCATTCCTGATTCTGTTCTAGGATGAACTGGTTCCACTGATTACTGCACCAGTACCGACACCTCAGCATTCCAGCAGAGAGGCCACGCCCCCTCCCTCTGAACCAACCAGTATGCTGAATGATGAGTCTCCTCAGCCAATCACAGCGCAAGGTCAGACACAGAAGCAGTGTTGCTGTAGTCCAACAGGGAGTAGTGCCTGTGAAGATGTAGTTGTGTACTTGTACATCTGAAGATGTACTCGGGTACTTGTTGTTTGAAGATATGACTGTAGCTAATGATGATGTGTTGTCTCTTTAGAGCCTGTAGTCGCACCCACCTCCAGCCTAGAGCCCGCCCCCTCTGCTGGAAGTCCTTCTGCTGTCCATCAAGCCCCTCCCCCTCTGACCTGGGAAAACGTTGAGCTACCATTGGATGAAGAAAGACCAGAGGAACACCTGGAAACCCGCTCAGATCTGCTGTATGTCCACAATGAAAGACTAATGTCCAGGTGCATTGTGGGAGGTGTAGGACACACATACATCATTCTCTCATCCTGCAGGGTGATGTCAGTAGCAGAAGAGGAGCCTCTTTTCTTCTCCCCTCTTCCTCCCCCCTACATTTCCCCTCCTCCCTCCCCCTCTCCTCTTCCTCGTGGTCCTGATCCCAGACCAGAGTCTCCTCTTCCTCGTGGTCCTGATCCCAGACCAGAGTCTCCTCTTCCTCGTGGTCCTGATCCCAGACCATCGTCCTCCTCCAGCTCCTCAGAGGAGTCCTGCAGCACAGTGACTGCAGAGACAGACGCAGCACTGAAACACATCTCAGAGGGAGAACTGCTCCTCAGTGTCCACCAGCTAGCTGCCATGGCGGGTACCTTCATCATCACCTCCATCTCCAACATCATCTTCATCATCGCCAACTTCATCTCAACATTTAAACTAATCCAAAAAACTAAGAATTCACTCAAATATCTCTCTCTGTCTCTCAGAGGACAGCGTCTTCAGTTTCTCCAGTTCTCTTCAGGAGATACAGGAAATGGTAAGAATCATGTTCCAGTTAAAGCAGTAATACTACAGTTATAGCAGTAATACTGCAGTTATAACAGTAACACTATAGTTATAGCAGTAATAGTACAGTTAAATCAGTAACACTATAGTTATAGCAGTAATGCTACAGTTAATTCAGTAACACTATAGTTATAGCAGTAATACTACAGTTATAACAGTAACACTATAGTTATAGCAGTAATAGTACAGTTAATTCAGCAACACTATAGTTATAGCAGTAATAGTACAGTTAGAACAGTAACACTATAGTTATAGCAGTAATGCTACAGTTAGAACAGTAACACTATAGTTATAGCAGTAATACTACAGTTATAACAGTAACACTATAGTTATAGCAGTAATGATACAGTTAGAACAGTAACACTATAGTTATAGCAGTAATACTACAGTTATAACAGTAATACAGCAGTTATAACAGTAACACTATAGTTATAGCAGTAATGCTACAGTTATAGCAGTAATACTACAGTTATAACAGTAACACTATAGTTATAGCAGTAATACTACAGTTATAACAGTAACACTATAGTTATAGCAGTAATGCTACAGTTATAACAGTAACACTATAGTTATAGCAGTAATACTGCAGTTATAACAGTAATACTGCAGTTATAACAGTAACACTATAGTTATAGCAGTAATAGTACAGTTAAATCAGTAACACTATAGTTATAGCAGTAATACTACAGTTATAACAGTAACACTATAGTTATAGCAGTAATACTATAGTTATAACAGTAATACTATAGTTATAGCAGTAATACTACAGTTATAACAGTAACACTATAGTTATAGCAGTAATAGTACAGTTAAAACAGTAACACTATAAAGCAGTAATACTATAGTTATAACAGTAACACTATAGTTATAGCAGTAATACTACAGTTATAACAGTAACACTATAGTTATAGCAGTAATACTACAGTTATAACAGTAACACTATAGTTATAGCAGTAATGCTACAGTTATAACAGTAATACTGCAGTTATAACAGTAACACTATAGTTATAGCAGTAATGCTACAGTTAGAAACAGTAACACAAGCAGTAAATACAAAGTTATAGTTATAGTTATAAACAGTAATAGTTAATAGCAGTAATACTACAGTTATAACAGTAACACTATAGTTATAGCAGTAATAGTACAGTTAATTCAGTAACACACTACAGTTATAACAGTAACACTATAGTTATAGCAGTAATGCTACAGTTATAGCAGTAATGCTACAGTTATAACAGTAACACTATAGTTATAGCAGTAATGCTACAGTTATAACAGTAACACTATAGTTATAGCAGTAATGCTACAGTTAGAACAGTAACACTATAGTTATAGCAGTAATACTACAGTTATAACAGTAATACAGCAGTTATAACAGTAACACTATAGTTATAGCAGTAACACTATAGTTATAGCAGTAATGCTACAGTTAATTCAGTAACACTATAGTTATAGCAGTAATACTACAGTTATAACAGTAACACTATAGTTATAGCAGTAATGCTACAGTTAGAACAGTAACACTATAGTTATAGCAGTAACACTACAGTTATAACAGTAACACTATAGTTATAGCAGTAATGCTACAGTTATAGCAGTAATACTACAGTTATAACAGTAACACTATAGTTATAGCAGTAATGCTACAGTTAGAACAGTAACACTATAGTTATAGCAGCAACACTACAGTTATAACAGTAATACTGCAGTTATAACAGTAACACTATAGTTATAGTAACACTATGGTTATAGCAGTAATGCTACAGTTACAGTTAATTCAGTAACACTATAGTTATAGTAATATAGCAGTAGAAAGTGCGGCATGCTACAGTTAATTCAGTAACACTATAGTTATAGCAGTAATACTACAGTTAGAACAGTAACAGCAGTTATAACAGTAACACTATAGTTATAGCAGTAATGCTACAGTTATAGCAGTAATGCTACAGTTATAACAGTAACACTACAGTTATAGCAGTAATACTACAGTTATAACAGTAACACTATAGTTATAGCAGTAATGCTACAGTTAGAACAGTAACACTATAGTTATAGCAGTAATACTACAGTTATAACAGTAACACTATAGTTATAGCAGTAATGCTACAGTTATAGCAGTAATGCTACAGTAAAGTACTAGCAGTAATGCTGCAGTTAGAACAGTAACACTATAGTTATAACGGTAATGGTAACACTATAGTTATAGCAGTAACAGTAACACTATAGTTATAGCAGTAATGCTACTAGAACAGTAACACTATAGTTATAGTAACAGTAACACTATAGTTATAGCAGTAATGCTACAGTTGAACAGTAACACTATAGTTAACAGTAATGCTACAGTTAGAACAGTAACACTATAGTTATAGCAGTAATGCTGTAACACAGTTAAAGCAGTGATACTACAGTTATAGCAGTAATGCTACAGTTATAGCAGTAATACTACAGTTATAACAGTAACACTATAGTTATAGCAGTAATGCTACAGTTATAGCAGTAATACTACAGTTATAACAGTAACACACTATGCTACAGTTAGAACAGTAACACTATAGTTATAGCAGTAATACTACAGTTATAACAGTAATACAGCAGTTATAACAGTAACACTATAGTTATAGCAGTAACACTATAGTTATAGCAGTAATGCTACAGTTAATTCAGTAACACTATAGTTATAGCAGTAATACTACAGTTATAACAGTAACACTATAGTTATAGCAGTAATGCTACAGTTAGAACAGTAACACTATAGTTATAGCAGTAATGCTACAGTTAGAACAGTAACACTATAGTTATATCAGTAATACTACAGTTATAACAGTAACACTATAGTTATAGCAGTAATGCTACAGTTATAGCAGTAATGCTACAGTTATAGCAGTAACGCTACAGTTATAGCAGTAATACTACAGTTATAACAGTAACACTATAGTTATAGCAGTAATAGTACAGTTAATTCAGTAACACTGTAGTTATAGCAGTAATACTACAGTTATAACAGTAACACTATAGTTATAGCAGTAATAGTACAGTTAATTCAGTAACACTATAGTTATAGCAGTAATGCTACAGTTAGAACAGTAACACTATAGTTATAGCAGTAATGCTACAGTTAGAACAGTAACACTATAGTTATAGCAGTAATACTACAGTTATAACAGTAACACTATAGTTATAGCAGTAATGCTACAGTTATAACAGTAACACTATAGTTATAGCAGTAATACTACAGTTATAACAGTAACACTATAGTTATAGCAGTAATGCTACAGTTAGAACAGTAACACTATAGTTATAGCAGTAATGCTACAGTTAGAACAGTAACACTATAGTTATAGCAGTAATGCTACAGTTAGAACAGTAACACTATAGTTATAGCAGTAATGCTACAGTTAGAACAGTAACACTATAGTTATAGCAGTAATGCTACAGTTAGAACAGTAACACTATAGTTAAAGCAGTGATACTACAGTTATAGCAGTAACACTACAGTTATAGCAGTAATGGCGTTGAGGTATTTATTTTTCATCTTCCAGGACTTTGACCCCATAAGTGAAGGACAGGTCAGAGGTCATGACTGGCAGAAGTCGAAAAAGGTACAAAAATACACACCGGCACACACATGCTGGCAGACAGGCGCAAACACACACACGTGACCTCTGACCTGCTGCGTCCTCAGGGCGCCAGGAGGAGGGATCGGGGGGAGGAGGTGAGGCAGAGCGGGACTGAACAGGACAGCACCTGTTCACCTGGACAGATCCGTATGTGTGCAGGTAGGACCGCCTTCAGACCGAACTCACCACGCCATGATGTCACAGCCCACGCCATGATGTCACAGCCATCAGCATTGTGTCATCGTAAACAGGGCGAGACTCATCAGCGTTAGTCGACTCTCATGTGCAGATTTGTTCCAGACAGAGTTGTTGGGTTTTGCAATGCGATCAATCATCTCCCTCTGACATCACCCTCACATCCCTGTGACATCACATCGCTTTTCCTCCAGTTTCGTTTGAAGCAACCAATCAGAGCTCAGCTGCCGTGGGTGACCTGATGGCAGAGACAATCGGGACTCTGACCTCTGACCTCCAGACCGACGGGTCCTCGTCTCCTTCTCCTCACCTGGACGACACACTTATTACAGCGCAGGTGAGCCGCACACACCAACACACACTCTGCTGTGTGTGTGTGTGTGTGTGTGTGTGTGTGTGTGTGTGTGTCAGATCAGAAGCTGTTTATTTGATTTGTTGTACTGAATTAATTTGTCAGTTGTGTATAAAATAAAATCATTCAATAGGATAATTAGTGTTTAATTGGTATCCATGTGTTTGTCTTAGCAGAGAGGAGTGGGGGGAGGAGGAGGAGGAGGAGGAGGAGGAGGAGGAGGAGGAGGAGGTCAGTGTAGCAGCAGAAACAAACTCCTCCACTGATGTTTTCTAGAAAACCTTCTTCGGCCTCATCGTCTGGCTGATGATCTCACATTGACTCTTGGTGACCTCTGACCTCAGTTCAGCTGAATTCTTTCTTTTATAAAGTTTCATTTTTCAGCGGGTTGTGATGCTTTTGTGGTCTGATTTCTTTAATCTGTGAAAATTAAACCATGCGTTTTATTTCATGAAATAATATTCTCATTAAAAACTCAAATCATAACATTTATTTGACCTGAATTAATAACAAGATCAAGACAAACGTTCTGTTACTCAAACGTGTGTATCTGAGAACTGTCTGACCATCACATCCACACACTTTGTAAACACAGTGCAGACGAGAGGATGATTAGGAGGAAGTGGCATTATTGGAGCATCAGGACACACACATGCCAGTTTTTCCCAATTTGTGGGGCCACTCACAGGAGCGATGCATTCAAAGACCCTCACTCCTGTGAAGCATCTCACTCCCTGAAAGTAACGACTGGACAGCAACTACAGGAGAATAACACACTCGTGCTTTGCTTGCTATGCTTCCATCTACTTACTAATATAATAATAATAATGCATTTTATTTATAAGTACTCAAAGACGCTTTACATGCGTCACAAGTTTACATAACATTCATCATCTCATTGGTTTTTTAAAACCTCTGTGTCACAAAGAAACATCAAAGCAGTTGACCTGAGGCCTGAGGCCTATCTGAAACCAGGATGAGGGATTAAGTCGGGATATTCATGTTATCCTGGATGAATTTAGCTTTGACTTTGTTGCACGAAAGCAGGTTGAATTAAACGCAGCCAAGTAACCATGGTGATTTATTCTGCTTGCTGTCTTCAGTCAGACAGGCGTCGATGTGCCCTTCACAATAATATTAATTTAGCTAAAGATAATGTGTAAAGGATGCAATTAAAATATAATTTAAAAGTATTTCTCATGTAAAAATAATTTGTAATGTAAACTATTTGAGGATTTAAGGATTACTTTGTCATTATGCAACACAGGGATATACAAGTTAACTTAAAGCCTTTTCAACACGACAAACAAAAACATAATATACAAATACATTATGAAATAGATTTGATTTGTATAATATTTAGATAATAGTTGTAATTCATAATACAATTATCCTTACCCCAAGTGAAGGAGTTCAAGTACCTCGGGGTCTTGTTCACCAGTGAGGGGAAGATGGAGTGTGAGTTTGGGTGGAGAATCGGAGCAGCGGGGCGGTGTTGGACTCGCTTTACCGCACCGTTGTGACGAAAAGAGAGCTGAGCCGGAAGGCAAAGCTCTCGATCTACCGGTCAATCGTCATTCCTACCCTCACCTCTGGTCATGAAGGATGGGTCATGACCCAAAGAACTAGGTCACGGGTACAAACGGCCGAAATGGGTTTCCTCAGCAGAGTGGCTGGCGTCTCCCTTAGGGATCGGGTGAGAAGCTCAGCTATTCGCGAGGAGCTCGGAGTAGAGCCGCTGCTCCTTTGCGTCTAAAGGAGCCAGTTGAGGTGGTTTGGGCATCTGGTGAGGACGCCCCCTGAACGCCTCCCTAGTGTTCCAGGCACGGCCAGCTGGGAAGAGGCCCCGGGGAAGACCCAGGACCAGGTGGAGAGATTGTATCTCTGCACTGGAACGCCTTGGATCCCCCAGTCACAGCTGGTAGATGTGGGAAAGGGAAGTTTGGGGTCCCCTGCTGGAGCTGTTGCCCCCGCGACCCGACCCCGGATAAGCGGCTGAAGATGGATGAATGGATGGATGGATGGATGGATGGATACATACATTAGGAATCACTCATAAATTGTTTTTTTCCCCTCAATGTGATATTGTCAGTGTTGGAGGAAGTACTCTGAGCTTTTACTGCACTCAAATTAAAAGTAAAAGAACAAAAGAATCATGAGAAAGAATTGTCCCAAATGTGAAAGAATAATTTATATTATCTTATAGTAGTATAACTATTGATGCATTCATGTGTTCACTGTATATAATCAATGATAATATATCGTCATGTATTAAGTAACTACACTCAAAATCTAGAAACTCATTTATTTAAATTTTCCTGATGAAAATAAAGGACTGTACATTTTATTTTGAAGGGGACTGGCTGCCTGACAGCGTGGAGGGGGCGGGGCTTCCCGGCGGGTCAGTCTGGACGCAGCGCAGGAGGAGCGGAAGCTTCTTTGTGATTTACCGGATAATTATCCCCGGTGTGTCTGCACAAGGGTCTAATCCGCCTCAGGATCTGGTTCTGACCGGGCTCTCAGACCCGGTTTGTCCACCGGGTCTACCGAACCGGCTGATCTGCTGCCATGCAGTCCGGCTCCCGCAGACCGTCCGGACCCTGATGCGGCAGAGACCGCCAGGTCACAGACATGGAGCCGGATCGACGTGGTGCTGACGCGGACGCGGCGGAGCAGCAGCGGCATAAGCGCGAGCGGCTGGAGGCCACCGTGTCCGGGCTGGCGGAGCTGGAGTACGTGCGGCAGCGGCAGGAGGAGCAGGTCCGAGCCGCTCTGGAGCTCCGGGAGGAGAAGCAGGAGGAGCTTCAGCTGAGCTCGGAGGAGAAGCTTCTGCAGGAGAACATCCTGCTTCTCAGGAAACAGCTGGTAGGTTCCTCATATCTCTGCGTTGTTGACCTCTGACCTCTCCGACCGTGGGGTCAGGGGTCCGGCGTGAAGGCGAGTCAGCCTATTTTATTTCGGCTTTTTACAAGGTGTGTTTCACTTGGTGGGCTGCATCCTCACCGGCCTTCTGGTCTACGTGGGCCGGGTCCTCCAACAACTGCATAGGCTGAACCAAGCAGTCCCTGAAAGAAGAAGGTCTGGCGTAGGCGACTTGTGTCATCGCTTTAATTTAATTTAGTAAGATATGCTTCACCCTGTGAGCATGGTATATTTCAGGCTAAGAGAAAAAGATTTACGCTAATTTAGAATTAAATTCAAATCTATAAAGCCCTGAACTTTTAGCTCAAAGTCATTTTATAGAATCCGTACAAACTACAAAAGCTGAATGTCATCACACACATCGTTCTCCTTCAGCTTCCTCCTGCTCTCTAAAACACAACTAAATCTAGAGTTAGTTTATAATCACACTAAACGAAACATAAGAGAATCTAGTGTGGCTGTTGACAATCTGTACAATCTGGCATAGTTTATTGCTCTTATTCTGCAATTTGTATCAAGTAGGGTCCAAACAGCTTGCTAAGCAGAACTTTGTTACTGGCCACCAATGACGTGAACATTGTGTATAGAAAGTGTTGAATCTTAAGCCTCACAGTGCCTGCGTTTCCTGAAGGCAACGTGGTTGAGGACAACGGTCAGTCTTCTTTGTTTAACTGTCACTCATGATGATACGGCCCTTTCAATTGATGCCCCGCCCCCTAAGCCAAATCAGGGCTTTGGTCAGTTCTGGGTTCTACCTTAGGAGCTTTGGTAGTTTCTTGGGTTCTACCTTAGGAGCTTTGGTTGTTCTATCTAAGGAGCTTGGTTGTTTCTTGGGTTCTATCTGAGGAGCTTTGGTTGTTTCTTGGGTTCTATCTGAGGAGCTTTGGTTGTTTCTTAGGTTCTATCTGAAGAGCTTTGGTTGTTTCTTGGGTTCTATCTGAGGAGCTTTGGTTGTTTCTTGGGTTCTATCTGAGGAGCTTTGGTTGTTTCTTAGGTTCTATCTGAAGAGCTTTGGTTGTTTCTTGGGTTCTATCTGAGGAGCTTTGGTTGTTTCTTGGGTTCTATCTGAGGAGCTTTGGTTGTTTCTTGGGTTCTATCTGAGGAGCTTTGGTTGTTTCTTGGGTTCTATCTGAGGAGCTTTGGTTGTTTCTTGGGTTCTATCTGAGGAGCTTTGGTTGTTTCTTGGGTTCTATCTGAGGAGCTTTGGTTGTTTCTTGGGTTCTATCTGAGGAGCTTTGGTTGTTTCTTGGGTTCTATCTGAGGAGCTTTGGTTGTTTCTTGGGTTCTATCTGAGGAGCTTTGGTTGTTTCTTAGGTTCTATCTGAAGAGCTTTGGTTGTTTCTTGGGTTCTATCTGAGGAGCTTTGGTTGTTTCTTGGGTTCTATCTGAGGAGCTTTGGTTGTTTCTTGGGTTCTATCTGAGGAGCTTTGGTTGTTTCTTGGGTTCTATCTGAGGAATCAGGAATCAGGAAACATTTATTAGCCAAAATATGTCAAACATACAAGGAATTTGTCTTGGCGGTTAGTGCGCGACAGTAGACAGACAAGACAACAGTGCACAAGTAATAAAATAAAGTAGAATGAAATGCTAATGCAATGGGTTAGTAGAATAAGGCTATGGGTTAGTAAAAACAAGGGAATAAAGTTAAAAAAATTTAAATATTAAAAAGTTGAAAAGAAAAATATTAAGCATAAAGTGCACTAACAAACAAGTAACAGACAAGAGACAAAGTGACAAGTGACAAAGTGATGAATTGCAGTTAAAGTGATGTGTGCAGTATGAGGGGGAGTGACCGGTGGAGTGTTATAGTCAGTCAGTGGGGGACCGGGCTCTGTTGATGAGCCCGACTGCCGACGGGAAGAAACTGTTCGTGTGGCGGGAGGTCGTAGTCCTGATGGACCTCAGCCTCCTGCCAGATGGAAGGGGCACTAACAGGTTTTGTCCGGGGTGAGAGGGGTCGGCTACCATCTTTTTAGCTGCTTCAGAGACCTGGAAGCGAACAAGTCCTGCAGGGACGGCAGATTGCAGCCGATCAGCCTCTCTGCAGAGCGGATGACCCGCTGCAGCCTGCCCTTGTCCTTGGCTGTGGCTGCAGCGTACCAGACGGTGATGGAGGAGCAGAGGATGGACTCCATGATGGCCGTGTAGAAGTGGACCATCATCGTCTTTGGCAGGTTGAGTTTCTTCAGCTGCCTCAGGAAGAACAACCTCTGCTGAGCTTCTTGGTGATGGAGCTGATGTTCAGCTCCCACTTGAGGTCCTGGGTGATGATGGAGCCCAGGAAACGGAAGGAATCCACAATAGTGACGGGGTAGTCGCACAGGGTGATGGGGGAGGGTGGGGCTCTGTTCCGCCGGAAATCCACAACCATCTCCACTGTCTTTAGAGCGTTGAGCTCCAGGTTGTTCTGGCTGCACCACGACACCAGATGGTCAGACTCCCACCTGTAGGCGGACTCATCCCCACCAGAGATTAGTCCAATGAGGGTGGTGTCATCCGCAAACTTCAGGAGCTTGACGGACTGGTGGCTGGAGGTGCAGCTGTTGGTGTACAGGGAGAAGAGCAGAGGGGAGAGAACGCAGCCTTGGGGGGAACCGGTGCTGAGGAGCTTTGGTTGTTTCTTAGGTTCTATCTGAAGAGCTTTGGTTGTTTCTTGGGTTCTATCTGAGGAGCTTTGGTTGTTTCTTGGGTTCTATCTGAGGAGCTTTGGTTGTTTCTTAGGTTCTATCTGAAGAGCTTTGGTTGTTTCTTTGGTTCTATCTGAGGAGCTTTGGTTGTTTCTTGGGTTCTATCTGAGGAGCTTTGGTTGTTTCTTGGGTTCTATCTGAGGAGCTTTGGTTGTTTCTTGGGTTCTATCTGAGGAGCTTTGGTTGTTTCTTGGGTTCTATCTGAGGAGCTTTGGTTGTTTCTTGGGTTCTATCTGAGGAGCTTTGGTTGTTTCTTAGGTTCTATCTGAAGAGCTTTGGATGTTTCTTGGGTTCTATCTGAGGAGCTTTGGTTGTTTCTTGGGTTCTATCTGAAGAGCTGCCAGCTCTCCTGGTCCTCAAGCTGTTTTTAGCATTGTTAGCTCTCCTAGCTCTTGTGATGGAAGATTGTGCAACAATTGTCAAATAAGAATAAAGGCTCTGAATCAAATATGTCTTTCTCCGTTTATTTTCTTGCAAGGAAAAAAGGTGACAACAGCTACGTGCTCAGTAGACTGCAGAGAATATCTTTCTGCCCCCACGGGGGGCAACGCCATTCTTATACTTCAGTTCAGTTACAGGTGGCATCAACAGAAAACGTGCTTACATCCAACACATGTGAACAATGTGTTGTGTCTCTACAGCCAGGACACTAGGGACATCACATTACATCACACGTCATTTATCTGACACTTTTATCTAAAGCGACTTACAATAAGAACATTTCAACCATCAGGACACAAACTCAGAAGAACAAGAAACAAGAAAGTGCAATTTCATCAAATAAGCCGATGTACAACTTGCTGTAGATAAGAACCATTATAAGTCCAATGTAAGTGCTACAGTTAGTTAGTGTGTTAGTGGAGGTAGAGTCTGAAGACGTGTGTCTTTAGTCTGAAGATGTGAAGGCTCTCTGTGGTCCTGATGTCTTCAGAGACCTCCTTCCACCATTTAGGTGCAGGACAGCAAAGAGTGGAGATCTAGTGGAGTGTTTTGCTCTCAGTGAGGAGGAACAAGCAGTTTATCACATGCAGAGCGGAGAGTGCGGGTCGGGATGTCGGGTTGGACCAGGTCCTGGATGTGACCTGGACCCCATCCATTCACAGCATGGTACGTGAGCACCATGTTTAGAACTGGATGAGCCACCGGTACCAGTGAAGAGAGCGGAGGAGTGGAGGAGTGAGGGAGAACTTAGGAAGGTTGAAGACCAGTGGAGCTGCTGCATTCTGGATGAGCTGCAGAGGTGGAATGGTGGTAGCAGGAGACCTGCAGGAGAGAGTTACAGTAGTCCAGGAGGGAGACGACAAGAGCCTGAATCAGTACCTTCTGAGTGAGAAGAGGACGTGTTCTCCTGATGTTGTAGAGCGAGTATCTACAGGATGGTGTTGTCAGTGATGTTGGAGTCAGGGAGAGTCGGCTGTCGACGTCACGCCGAGGTTCCTGCAGTCAAAGTGGGCGTTAACACGGAGTCGCCAAAGTTAACAGTCAGGTCCTGGGTAGGAGAATCTTTTCCCGGAAAGAGAAGTAGTTCAGTCTGTCGGGGTTGATTTTCAGATGGTGGGCGGATCCACTGAGAGATGTCAGTCAGACAGGCAGAGATCCGAGGGAGGGAAGGAGAGGATTAGTTGGTGTCATCAGCATAGCTGTGGTAGGAGAAGCCATGCGAGCGAATGACAGCGCCGAGAGAGTTGGTGTAGAGCGAGAAGAGGAGGGGACCCAGGACGGAACCCTGAGGAACTCCAGTAGTAAGAGGACAAGGTTCCGACACAGATCCTCTCCAGGTTACCCGGTAGGTGCGTCCGTCGAGGTAGGACGAGAGAAGGGAGAGAGCAGAGCCTGAGACACCAAGTTCCTGAAGGGAGGAAATAAGGATCTGGTGGTTGACTGTGTCAAATGCAGCAGAGACGTCCAGAAGGAAGAGGACAGAGGAGAGAGAGGAGCTCTAGCAGTGTGGAGTTGCTCTGAGACAGCAAGGAGAGCAGTCTCTGTGGAACGGCCTTGAAGCCTGACTGGTGGGGGTCAAGGAGGTTGTTACGGTGGAGATCGGAGGAGAGTTAAAGATCACACGTTCAAGGGTTTTGGACAGAAAGGGAAGAAGAGGGACCGGTCTGTAGTTGTGTTCTTCAGAAGGGTTGAGGGTGGGTTTCTTCAGGAGAGGGTTAACGCTTGCCTCCTTTAGAGAGTTGGGGAAACAGACAGATAACAAGGAAGTGGTAATGAGAGAGGTGAGGAAAGGGAGAAGGTCACGAGCAATAGATTTTTGTGAAGTCAGCGAAGTAGGAGGTGGGTTTGAGAAAGAGGAGCGTATGTCAGCTATTTTCTTGGTAAAGTAGTTGACAAAGAAGGGAGGAGGGAGGAGGAGGACTGGGGGGTTGGAGGAGGTTGGAGAAGATGGAAAATAGTTTTTTGGGTTAGAAAATGAAGATTGGATTCTGATCGGTAGAAAGAGCTTTTGGCAGCAGAGACAGAAGCAGAAAAAGATGAGAGAAGAGATTGAAACTCAAGCACGTCGTCAGGTCGTTTATATTCACACCGTCTCCTCTCCGATGCTCGCATGGCGGCTCTCATGGCACCGGATCAGACCGACACGGGTCATAAGAGGACAGAGAGTCCAGAGAGGAGGACAGAGAGTCCAGAGAGGAGGACAGAGAGTCCAGAGAGGAGGACAGAGAGTCTAGAGAGGAGGACAGAGAGTCCAGAGAGGAGGACAGAGAGTCTAGAGAGAGGACAGAGAGGAGGACAGAGAGTCCAGAGAGGAGGACAGAGGGAGGAGAGTCTCTGCAGCAGCGTCAGATGAGTGAGAAGGAGTCGGTGGAAGGGAGAGCTGATAGAACAGAGGAGGAGAGAGGAGGGAGGGGAGGAGGAGAGAGAGGAGAGAGAGAAGAGGGGGGAGAGAGGGGGGAGAGAGGGGGGGGGAGGGGGAGAGGAGGGGGAGAGAGGAGGAGAGAGGGAGGAGAGGAGGAGAGAGGGAGGAGAGGAGGAGAGAGGGAGAGAGGAGGAGAGAGGGGGAGAGAGGGGGAGAGAGGAGGAGGGAGGAGGAGAGAGGGGGAGAGAGGGGAGAGAGGGGGAGAGAACAGGTACAGAGTCAGTTAGTTACAGAGAGGAAGAGATGAAGAAGGGATCAGACACATGAAGTGGAGTCACAGAGAGGTTGGTGGTGGAGCAGTTTCTGGTGAAGATGTAGTCGAGGTGATTGTCGGCTTTGTGAGGAGGAGGAGGGGACGGAGTGACAGAGCGAAGGCAGAAAGTAGCAGTAAGAGGTCAGATGACACTTTGGCCTCCCCACCCCAGCACGTAATAAACTGGTTACACAATGAAGCATTTTAAGGGTTACATATGTTTTTCCATTACACTCTGTTGCTGTTGTCGCACTGTTAGCATAGTTAGTTGTCCACACAATGAGAGCTGTGCAGAGGCAATAAATGCTCTGAGATATTTATTGAACATCTTTAATCTTCATTTCTCTGCAGACGTCTGATTGGTCTGAGGGGACCGAAAGGAGTAAAACAGCGACATGCACCAAACCCACTTTAAGTCCCACCCTGAAAACAACAGTTCTCCTTTTCTTTTAAAGACGTGGAACCACGTAGGACTGAGATCAATCAACAACTGATCAGTTATGGATCAGATGTTTGTCTGGGAAGAGATCTGCAGTTTGTTTCTGCTCTGCAGCTCGTTCACAGGAATGCAGCACATGACTGATCTGAGAGCAGCGCTGCATCACCACATGCTTCCCATCTGATCCACTGTGTGTGTGTGTGTGTGTGTTGTCTCATGATGTCTCATAATAACTAACGTTACCTCTCTCAGGGCTTCATGCAGTAACGCTGCAGGCGTATTTATTTCGTAACGTGTGCGTAAAGCATGGTGAGGTGTGTACGAACAAGCCGCAGGAAGTGAAAGAGGCAAATTGTGCTTTCCGTGTCCTGTATATTCATTCACTGGAGGGTCAAAGGTAAACGGGAGTTTCCCATAAAGAGATGGGAGGGGATGTGTAAAGGGCCTAATGATGTGAGTGTCTCATAATGTCTCATGGTATCTCACAACGTTTCATAATGTCCCTTAGAACTGTCTCAGGGGGAGAGATTCTGGACTCCTCAGTCAGCTACAGGAGCTGGACCAGCAGATTAGTGACCTGCGGTTGGACAGCGAGGTGTCACACCAGCTGGAGACGGACAGCAGACCCAGTTCAGGTTTGACAGTGATGTTCTACCTTCAGTTTAAATGATATTCATTATTAAAGACGAGAGTATCATCTGCATAGAGACAGCTATTTACTGTGCGTCTCCTGTCTGTGTCCCCTCCTGTCTGTGTCTCAGGGTTCTATGACTTGAGTGACGAGGCGTCTGTCTCCCTCTCCAACTCCTCCAACTCCGTCTTCAGTGAATGTTTCTGTTCCTTTACTGAAGCTGATGGAGGAGTTCTGTCTGCAGGTATACAACTAGTACACAGCCAGTAGACAACTTCTACAGAACATAGTACACGCCTAATAGACAACCAGTAGACTCCTAGTACATGCCTAGTGGACAACTAGTACACACCTAGTACACAGTTCATCACCACACACTTAGCAGGCTCTGGTTCACTTCCTGTCAGCTGGTGACATGTTCTCATCTTCTTTCTCCCACCAGACCA
The DNA here is from genome assembly GCA_014132575.2 of Gasterosteus nipponicus. Lineage (NCBI taxonomy): Eukaryota > Metazoa > Chordata > Actinopteri > Perciformes > Gasterosteidae > Gasterosteus > Gasterosteus nipponicus. The sequence goes on along the minus strand of BMAF01000013.1, from coordinate 13,728,511 downwards.
GCCAGCCAGCCGGCCCTCACCTCATCCTGGTTCTCGTGCAGCTCCTCTAATATCCCAGAGTTCCTCCTGGCCGGCCTCCTCTTCTTCTCACGCTCAGTCCTACAAGCGGCTGGACGGGTACATCTACGGTCTGCTGCAGCGGAGGGCCCTGCCCGTCAGGACTAGCAGACCCAGGACGAGCATCAGCGCTGACTCATCAAAGACCATCCTGAGGCACGCCGGCTTCTGCATGAGACAAGTTTCTGGATCCGGTTTGGTGACTCTGAGGGGTTCTGAGTTCCGAGGAGGAGCCTCTGCAGGAGCCGCCTCATCCCCTCAGAGGTCTGTGGACAGTAAATGTGAGGTACAGGTTGTTCCTGATGGCAGCGTTGACTTCAAGATGAGCAACAGTGACTCGGACAACAACCAGAACATCCAGAAAGGCTCTAACAAGGACAGTGATCCAAAACGCGGCCTGCTGAGACAGACAAGTGGACCTCCTCCTTCTCCCTCACTAGTGTCAACAGCTTCTCTGCCTCAAGAGTTCAGGGAGCCGGACATTCCCAAAACTAGCTCATCCCCCATAGACACCAAGCTGCCATGTTGCTTGGCTGACTCAGCTCTGCTCCTCAAGATCAGCCCGAAGCCTCCACGAGCGTTACGGGCGAAGAAGGTGGACGTGGCCGGTCAAGGTTCCTTCTCCATGAGTCTGGACAAAGGGTGTTGCACGGTATTCGCCGAAACCATTGCCGCCCACCAGCAAACCATCAAATCCTGCAGGTGCTGGAGGAAGGTCAAGGTGAAGACTGCCATGACACTGAGGACAGGTCGGGGTTTGGAACCCAATGAGAGGAACGAGAGAAGAGGGGACCAGACCCACCGCCGGTCTGTTTCTAAAAAGTCCTGGCTACCGGACGAACGAGGCTCTAGAATCCGGCATATTGCGTCGTCCATGCCAGAGACCAGAGTTCTTGGCAAACACGCCACACCGGGGACATCCAGGCTCTGTCGCCATGGAAACCACCATCACCACCAAAGACGCGACCAGGTGGCGGTTGTCCCTAAAGCGAAGCACAAACGGAACGACTACCGGCGGCTGCACGCGATCACGGCCGTACCAGACGAGCAGGCATTCAGGCGCGCCCAGCGGCATCAACGGCAGGAGCTCTGCTTCCTCGCCGGGCAGGTGAGCGGCCCGGACCCCCGAGGCGACTCAGAATACTCGGCTGAGTGTGCGTCTCTTTCTCACTCCACCATCGTAGGAACCAGCAAGGACGTCGCGTGCGACTGCAACACCAGCCGCCTCAGAGACAGAGACTGCGGCAAAGCAAAACACGGCGAGGAGAGTGCCAAAAGCAGCGCCACGGAGGAGAGTGGGGGAGGCGGGGCGGGCCGGGGGCAGGCGCGGGCTGTGACTCCGGCTCAGGCGAAGGTGTTCATCAAGATCAAGGCCTCTCACAACCTGAAGAAAAAGATCCTTCGGTTCAGGTCCGGTTCTCTCAAGCTCATGACGACCGTGTGAGGACATCAAACTGGACCGCAACCCCAACCCTTCCCCTACCCATCTGGACCTGCCAACACGCATTCTCAAGGACATTCAGTTTACCTTCATGTGAGTCACGTTCCAGCTTCTCAACGTGAACTTTTGAGGATGTGGCTTTAAGTTCAAGTGGTTTAACTTGTGAGAAGGACACAAATCTCTCTTCATATTTCCTACCAGAGATTCCAAACTCAAAATACATTAGGTTTGCTCACTTTTGAAAAGACATTTTATGATTAAATGATTATTGCAATCCGTTTGCAAAGAGCTTTGAAGTGTAAGTTCAACCAATCAAATGGCCTCCTTTACTTCCCTCTTTCTTTGAGCTGAAGGAGGAAAGAAAGAAACTAAACTAAGTAGAACTCTCTATATGCCTCCTTCATACCATTCTGTAGAAACAATGCATTCTGGGTAAATATCTTGAACCACACCCATGTGGAAAGGAGACTTAGTTTGGAGAGACCTTTACGTTATCACTTGTCTCCAGAGGAAGGTTTTTAGGGAGGAGTTCCAGGGGGTTCCTCTGATGTTCCTGCGGCATGTTGAGGGTTGAGCCACAGCCGGGATGCTGTAATCTCTTTTAGCTTTACTTTGTATTTATTATCACCAACAAACGTCTGTAAATGTATTTTATATGGCTCAGTCCTTATTGTTGCTATTTGAAACTTAATATATTTGCTTTGCTGCTTTTCGTATAAAACACGTTGGTGCCAGCTGATTACACCTCTACTCCTGAAGATCCTCCCTTTGCACCTTCTCCGGGGATAACCTGAGATGGTGGTGCTCACAGATCAGTGGAGAGACCTGAAAAAGCTACAAAAAGCTAGCATGTCAATGCTATGGTAGCTTTTTCTAGCTAGCTGGTGTCACATAAGGATGTTTTTAGCCCCGTTGAGCACAAAGACCTAATAAATATAATCTACCACCCAACAACTCAAACACATTAGAGCAGGAAGGAATCAAAGTGAGTAATCAATGACATCATCAACGTTAGAGCATCCCCGACTATCTCTTTGTGCTAAGCTAGGCTAAACATGCTAGGCTGAAACAATGAGTTATTCCATCTTTAGACACTTTTTATCGCTACACAGGGAGGTTCCTTCTGTCTGTCTGTTGTTGCAAGTTTCTGAAAAACTTTATATTTCTAAACTTCACACTTAGGAACCTTGAGTGGACTTTCCGTCCGTCAATGATCGTATTACTACGCTTCAATAAATGTGCACCTGGAGTTCGTTGTTCTGGGTCCTGTTGGCCTCTGTGGGGCCGATGTGTGTCTCATTGTGTCTCTGACTGCGTGTCTCCGGTCATGTTTTCCGCTTGTGTGTCTCGTTTTGTCTCCGGTTGTGTGCATGTGGTTGCATGACACTGGTTGTGTGTCTTGTTGTCTCTGGTTGTGTGTCTTGTGTCTTAAGGTTTTAACTTTAACCACAAATCATCCTGTTGATGTTGAGACGGTTCAGAGAGCGTTCATGCAGACACACACGCCGGGGAAACCCTCGTTGTTTTAGACTAAAGAATTTGATGCCACCCGTCGTCAAACAACCTGCGTTCTACCAACACAAAGACAAACATGTTTTAATGTGCACATAAAAACAGAGAGAGGTGATTTATATGCTCACTGCACAAGTAGTGTGTGTGTGTGTGTGTGTGTGTGTCTGTGTGTCTGTGTGTGTGTGTGTGTGTGTGTGTGTGTGTGTGTGTGTGTGTGTGTGTGTGTGTGTGTGTGTGTGTTCTGAGCTCCGTTCATTCTGCTCACTCATTTCCCTCTGGCTCAATGACGTTCAATTACGTGAAGTTAGTCTTCGGTTTTACGGAAGAACCTGAATGCAGCATCAAATTAGATATTTTTTCAGATTTTTCCATCCAGGCTGCAGATTTGGCTGCAAGACGACAACAGACTGACTCTGCAGGGACACACACACACACACACACACACACACACACACAATAAAACAGACACACACACACACACACACACACACACACACACACACACTTTTAACACCTTAAGTAAATCCCTTGCTGCCCTTCACAGTTGCAGCTTTGTGTCGCTGACAATGTGTTTTTCCTGCCTTAATTAAAAATAAAAGAAATCCAGAATAAAGTAGTAATATTTTCAAAATAAAGTATTTTTGCTGAACAAGTGTTCAGCTGAACCTCAGATGATGTGTCACCAACCTTCACTATGACCTCATCGGTCCAGCTGCTTCTCTTCAAACATCATCATCATTTATAGTAAACATCAGATTCAGAAGGCATTTATCACCACATGTGTTACACACACACACATGGTGCAGTATAACATTGAATAGAATAAGATAAAGTAAAATAAGGTAAAAAAAATACAAAATCAACACAATCTGAACAGATAAGATGAATGTGTTATAACATGTATACAGCTGTTCTTTGTGGAGCAACGGGATGATTGATGATGATTGAAATGTGATTGATGATCACATTTTAAGGATTAAGAATGAATCCACGATATGAATCTGCAGTTTCAAATCAACAATAATAATGTTCTCTTTGTGATTTCATCACCGTCACTGTCGAGTCAACTGCTTTTAATGTGAAAATCAGAACAGGAAGTGAGTCATAACAATAACAACGTGTGCAGCTCCACGGAACCACCTGCTGCACACATGAAAAGTACTACTACTACAGAGGTAATACTGCTCTACAAGTACTACTACTACAGAGGTACTGCTCTACAAGTACTACTACTACAGAGGTAATACTGCTCTACAAGTACTACTACTACAGAGGTACTACTGCTCTACAAGTACTACTACTACAGAGGTACTACTGCTCTACAAGTACTACTACTACAGAGGTAATACTGCTCTACAAGTACTACTACTACAGAGGTAATACTGCTCTACAAGTACTACTACTACAGAGGTAATACTGCTCTACAAGTACTACTATCACACACAATGCTGCTCTACAAGCTGCCACTACACAGAGGATAACAAGTACTACTACAGAGGTGCCTCACAAGCACTACTACTACAGAGGCTGCAAAAGTACTACTACTACAGAGGCAATACTGCTCTACAAGTACTACTACTACAGAGGCAATACTGCTCCACAAGTACTACTACTACAGAGGCAATACTCACAAGTACCACTACTACAGAGGCAATACTGTACTACTACCACAGAGGTAATACTGCTCCACAAGCACTACTACCACAGAGGTGTACTGCTCCACAAGCACTACTACTACAGAGGTAAATACTGCCTCCACAAGCACTACTACTACAGAGGCACACTGCCCCACAAGTACTACTACCACAGAGGTCATACTGCCCACAAGCACTACTACTACAGAGGTAATACTGCTCCACAAGCACTACCACCACAGAGGCAATACTGCTCCACAAGCACCACTACTGGTGGTTCACAAGTACCACTACACAGAGGCAATACTGCCTCACAAGCACTACTACCACGGAACCACTCTGCTACCACAGAGGCACACTGCCCTACAAGTACTACTACTACAGAGGTAATACTGCTCTACAAGTACTACTACTACAGAGGTACCACTGCTCTACCACAGAGGTAATACTGCCTCACAAGTACTACTACAGAGGTAACTGCTCCACAAGTACTACTACTACAGAGGTACTACTGCTCTACAAGTACTACTACTACAGAGGTAACACTGCTCTGCAAGTACTACTACTACAGAGGCACACTGCTCTACACTACAAGGTACTGCCCCACAAGCACTACTACACAGAGGTAATACTGCTCTACAAGTACTACTACTACAGAGGCAATACTGCTCTACAAGTACTACTACTACTGGAGTACTACTAACAGCTACTGCTCACAAGTACTACTACTACAGAGGCACATTGCCTACACAAGTACTACTACTACAGAGGCAATACTCTCACAAGCACTACTACTACAGAGGTAATACTGCTCACAAGTACTACTACTACAGAGGTACTACTGCTCTACAAGCACTACTACTACAGAGGTAATACCCCACAAGTACTACTACCACAGAGGTGCTACAAGCACTACTACCAGAGGTAAATACTGCTCTACAAGTACTACTACTACAGAGGTAATACTGCTCTACAAGTACTACTACTACAGAGGTAATACTGCTCTACAAGTACTACTACTACAGAGGTAATACTGCTCTACAAGTACTACTACTACAGAGGTAATACTGCTCTACAAGTACTACTACTACAGAGGTAATACTGCTCTACAAGTACTACTACTACAGAGGTACTACTACTACACAGATGAAATATTGCTGTTCAAGTACTACTACTACAGAGGTAACACTGCCTCACAAGTACTACTACTACAGAGGTAATACTGCCTCACAAGTACTACTACTACAGAGGTAATACTGCTACTACTACTACTACAGAGGTAATACTGCTCTACAAGTACTACTACTACAGAGGTAATACTGCTCTACAAGTACTACTACTACAGAGGTAATACTGCTCTACAAGTACTACTACTACAGATGAAATATTGCTGTTCAAGTACTACTACTACAGAGGTACTACTGCTCTACAAGTACTACTACTACAGAGGTAATACTTCTCTACAAGTACTACTACTACAGAGGTAATACTGCTCTACAAGTACTACTACTACAGAGGTAATACTGCTCTACAAGTACTACTACTACAGAAGATGAAGATGATGATGATGATGAGGATGATGATGTGTTGATTGGGAGAAGGAGGATGAAGAGGATGAGGATGATGGGAAGGAGGAGGAAGAGGAGGATGAAGCTAATGGAGTCCCATGATTTTGGTGAAAAATCTTCATCACCAACCAGAAAGTAGGAACATTTATTGCCAAAATATATAAGACATACAAGGAATTTGAGCTGGCGGTTGTTGCGTAACATTGTGTCACGGTTTGGGTTTATTTCCTGTCTTATTTTGTAGTTTCTGCCTCTTGTCTCCCTTGTGGCATTTTGGATTTTGACTATTAAAGTCTCTTTTTTTGAAGTCCTACCGTCTCCCTGCATCCCTGGCGCATGGGACAATGAGACAATGGACAACAAGACAAATAACACAAAATCAATTTACAACGTACCTCTACAGTATCAAATACAAGGCTGAGGGCTGATACAAATAAATAACA